>JAYKAV010002805.1:52175-123135 GCA_035582835.1 Phoebastria nigripes
ACTGAGACTATCAGCTTTGAACTAATCACTATTGTTTTGAAGAAAAAAAAAAAAACCAAAACCAAAAAAACCCTAAGACTGAATGGACAAATACATTCTTGAGGAAAAGAAATAATTGGGAGGTATGTGATTTTTTGTATTAATTAATTTGCATATTAATGAGAAGAGGCTCATGAACTGTTTTCAAAGCAGTTCAGACATACAACTACGTACAGAAAGACCAAAAATAAGGCTTTCTGGAAGGCATTCATTTTCATATAAAGAACTATTATAATTACAGGATATCATGACAATATTTGAAATGTGTACTATCAAATACTTACTAGGGGGTTGTGCAAATACTGGAGGAATAGATCCAGGTGGTACAGGAACTCCCAGTGGTTGATAATTTGGAAACACTGGTGGAGGCGGAGGTGGAGGCAAAGGGAAGTTTACTCCTATAGAACTCTGTGAAGAAGGAAACAGAGAATTACAAACAGACGCAATGCAATAGAGACAAAGATTTTAAAAGATTCTTTGCATCCTCACCAAACGCTGTAAAGCAAAAAGCGCAGCTTTCTCCTTTGCTTCAGCTTCAGAATGACACTGCGGTCCATGAACCAACAAACCATTTGATAATTTTATGTGACAAACTGTCATGGTCTAGAAAAATGAGATAAGATTTTTGAGGGAATTTGTATTGCTGACAAACAAACTGTGAGATAGAAACAGAGGATTTGTTTGTTTTGAAAAAAGGCAACAAAAGGAGCTAAGGTTTATTTTTAGATGGATTTCAGCACTCAGTCCAAATGTTTAATATAGGGCAGTTGAAAGAAAGTTGAGAACTTTGACTTTTGCAGAAAAGACTTCTTACCTGTGGTGTTTTTAGGAAAGAGAAGTCTGGTTGCGACATTCCAACAAGAGAACAAATACGAGAAAGTTCAGAGACAGTAGACAGTGCAGGCTGTGGACAAGCAAAAGGGTGACCTCCAGTTTCCAGTGCTGGTGCGTTCTGAGGACCTCCAGTGCTATGAGGCTTGTTCATATAAGCAGCTGACAAAAGAAAAAAAAGAAAAAAAAAAAAAAANAAAGCTGTATCACAAACATTTCCTGCATGGTAAAGGATAGCAACTTTGTTATTAGCAGAAAAAAAAACATATTTGATTTTTTTTCTGGTATTTTCATATTTAATTAATAAAAACAAGGAGACTATATATAAACAGATCTTTAGATCTGAATAAAGAAGTAGAACTGAAAAAGATGGACACTTTATTACTATATTTTGAAAATCAGTACTATACTGTTAGCTATGTTCTAAAATGTCACTACAAGGTGAAGCTCTGAACTATGAGCTGGTATCTAAACATACCCATTTTTTTTGTTTGTCTATATTGCAAGGCAGCTCCATGGCAATCCTGTCTACCAGGGGGAGCAGAAACGTCATTAACTTGGGATCTCACTTCATTCCTTGTTTCCAGGTCAGAGCCATCTATCTTCAAAATCTCTTTGAGCATCTGTGTTCCTTTCTTTAAAAATAAAATAAACCATTCAGGGACATGATGGCATTCAGATAACACTACCTTCTTTCTTAATTCTGAATATCATAATCAGTAACAAAATCTGAATTTTTGTTTTCCTATCAGTTACATTTTATCAAAGCACAGATAACAGCACCTTAGCATAAACAAATGTGTTTGTTAATTTTCTTTGAGAATAGCTAATTGAAAGCTCATCAATACATTTAAAAAGGCAGTGTGAGGTTTCATGGAGTTTCTTTAAATAGAAGCATTGATGTTAAGATAGCAGATGCTAAATTGCAATGTAATGTTTCCTGCAGTATACGGACCATAGCAAATGATTGTGGTGACAGATGTTCTTCATTTGTAGCTCTTGCTTCCTTGGAATAAGTCTGCACTTCATTTTCTTTGGAAATTTTCAAAGAAGCTAGAATGCTTTCAAGTTCATTGTCCTTCTTAAAACAAATTAAAAAAAAAAAGGTACATCAACTTAGTATATTACAAGCAGATGCAAGAGGAAGGGTATATTAGTTTGAGATTAATTTTACGCTCGTTCAGGATTTTTTTCTCTTAGCTTGGGCAGATCACAGTCATGTCTGCTCAGAGTGTGAACAGATATCCAGAGACTAAATCAAGTTTTGCATACTAAAAAGATGCAAGTATTGACCAACAGAGAATTGATTTAAGGAATGATCAAGGTTATACAGGTTTGTCTTGTATCTGTTATAAACATGAATTTGCACACAAGTGACCAGGAATAATTGGAACAAAATGGACTGGAAACTGAAGTTATTCAAAGAGCACAAGAAAACCAACTATCTAGATCCTACCTTTCCACCTGTACAGGGATCATCAACTGCAGCCTTCTGAATTACAGGCATGTTGGGACTTTCATTCCTCTTCAAAAGTTTGACATTGTACTTATTCACACCTGCAAAATTCTGAAATAAACTGCAGCATTTATTATTGAATACTAATACTGCATTACTCATTATAACACAGTCATTAGAAATGCATCTGCAAATAGCTTTCACAAGCTAATATTCTTAGAGGATTTCAGCTTACTGAAAACCTAGCATTTGTGCTTTCCCATTACAGCATAGCTTTTAGAGTCTGAAGGAATAGGAAAATCATTTGGTATCATCACTATACATCAAACATCTTAGGCACTTTCTCTCATTTGCTGCCTATAAAATCTCCAGAGGGGAAAAAAAAAAAAAAATCTCCAAAATAAAATCTACCTAGTAAAAGAATCAACTAAGATGCCAGTTAAAGAGAAATCTGTAAAATGATGAATCAGATCAGAGTAAAATGAAAAGAAAAGAATACATTTACTCAGTACAGAAGAAATTACCTGCTTGTTTGATATTTTATTATGTGGCTGACTTTCACCTCTTGTAAGTTTGGAATCTTCTTTAACTACAAAAGAATGCATTCTTTTGAAACGCTCTTAAAAACCATAATAATAATCAAGACTCAAAAAAAATTAACTCCATACAAGTACGCAGAGTTGCATTAATTTGAATGGTTGCATCAAATGTTTAATTCATACTTTACAGGTCATTTGGTGTATGCTTTTCTTGTAGGATAAAATAAAATTAAATATATGCAATAATATATCCAATTTTATATTCTACAAATATGATCACAAGCAAATTTTCAAAGCCAAGTTGTGGGGTTTTTTTGTTTTGTTTTTGTATCAGATGGGTGGAAAGTCAACATAATGCAGAACAGCTTGATTAAAAGGTTCAGGATTAAGTGTGGAATAACCTAATACGCACACCAGGGACATTATTTGACAACAAGTGCAATGTAGTGTTTATATAATAAACAATTTTCTGTCAATAACTACAAAAAACTCAATAGGCATTTCAATGAAGATCAGATGAAGCAAGTAGTTCTCCTAAACAAAGTTTCTGATTATAGTACTTACATTTTTTATATGGCTCCTGTTTTCTTTGCTGACCTTTAAAGCTGCTGTCATTGAATCCTGGCTTATAGAACTGATTGCCAGTTCCCAGCTTGATTTCCTGAGGTAGAACTGCACCCTAGGATTTCAAACATCAAACCTTAACCAGAAAACTATGTATCTATCATTTACACAGTAGTCCCGTATGATTACCTCTTTCCAGAGCTATGCATATCCTGTGTAACAATACTTTCATCCAGAGGATTTATTTGTAACATTAACTAGAAGGTTTTCTGATGTAATGAACTGATGTATAAAATTAAGTACCTTCATATTTTGAACCCAGGGATCTGTTTAAAGTTTATATACTAACCTTCTCATGCATGGTTTGCTGAATGTGGTGAGACTTCCCAGAACTCTGCAATGATTGCCATATGCTGCAGAATTCATCATCTTGCTTACTCTGTGCCTGACAAAATAAGAAACAACACCCCCAACAAACTCAGCAGCTATAAACTCAACTTTTGAACATCTAATCATATACAAAGACATTCTGAAAATCCTAAGGTCCAAGTTTAACAGTGCTCAGACAACAGAAATTTTCATAYTGACACTAGTAGAACTTGCAGGTATTTAATTTATAAAATAGGCTACTGTGGTGGGTTGTATTTATGTAACAACTTTTCCTAAGAATCACTATTAAACTGAAATGAGCTTTGTTTGTTTTGAGATTGTTTTTGTTTCGTTATTAACAGAAGTTATTAACATAGGAAAGATCACTGAGTATAATTAAACTCAGATGATAATTCAAAATGGTTTCAAAAGCATGCTCTCATACTGGTAATATTCTTAATTTTTATTATTAATGCCTTATTTTGTAAGGCCTTATCACTCAGGCTCAATTGCTTCATAACATTGTAGGTATGTTACCACAGAACTGAAGCCCAGCTACGTAAAAAACAACACTTTGAAAATCTAGAATCTAAACAAGGATAACACAGGATATTATACTCATTCAAGAACTGGGACAAGTTCTGCTCCAGTCTGTATCCGAACTAAAACATCTGAGATACTAAAACAAAGCTATCTGTTAATCGTGAGAAAAGGACACCCTCTCTAAATAGGAGGCCAAAATAAATATTGAGACATTTGGGTCCAATACTAAATGAATCAGAACACTCACTTTATTTTTCTGATTGCCACTCAGAAACGATCCTTTCTGGGGTGAGTTAGAGTTGCCCTGATTTTCAGCCCTGAGATTGTAATGCTGTCTTCCATTCAGCTGCTAAACCATTAAGAGAAGAAAAATCAGAAGTGTTTCATTGCCTTAAATTTTCTTTTGGAAAGTAGTTTTTCTTGTATAGACTTAGAAAACATGAGACAATTCTTCTCAAACACACCTACAGCAACATGAAGCTACTCAATAAGCTAATTTTCTTTAAAAAAGTCACTACTTAAAAAATAAATTTTAATTAAACCAATGAGAACACCAATTCACCTGTAATTTTTCCTCCTTTACTGTACTTTCAAACAAAGTAGATCATAACCAAGAAGCAAAACTGACAAGGAAATCATGTCTTCTCTTTCTGAGCATGGACAAGCTTGGCCTACAGAAGCATTAACAGTTGGACTTAATGATCTTAAAGGTCTTTTCCAACCTAAACGATTCTATGATTCTATCATTACTTCGAACAGAGCTTTAAGGAAATAATTGCATCTCTGCCCAAACAAACTATTTGTTGACACCAAATGCCATGTCACTGCTCCAAACTAAATATTTGTCTCTTGGAAATGCAACTGGAGCTACTCAAAGCAAAACAACTGTCAATAAGGAACTTCTGGTCCCTTTCATTATTGGATTAACTCATTTCTCCAAGATAAGGATTATCATACTTCTAATATACTAACATAAAAATTAAATTTTGTTTGTACCAATGAAGATAACAACCATGGTCATAATTCAGCTTCTATCGAAAAACATTTTTGTACAAATGAAAGTCTTACTTGAGTAGGAACAAAAAGAGAGCGAGGAGAATGGTTGAGGCCTCCCAGATGCACTTTTTGCGAGCATACAGATGACAGATCAGATGCATATGAATTGTAGTTATTCACAGCTGGCTGAGGTTTAACTATGGCCGTCAGTTTTTGACTTCCCATTTCTGACCGACTACCATGAGACAGGTTAATTAAGGCACTTGATGGCAGACGATAACCTCTGGCAGGTGAGCACCTTAAGAAAAGCAAATTACATAGTTGTTTCATGTAGTTTAATTGTTGACATTTCAATATATCTAATTTAACAACACTGTTGCCTCTATGCCAAAAGATAATGATTCAAGTTTGAACAGCAGAGGCTGAAAACTGTATCCAATATTGAAATCTAGTACCATTACACACAATGTTAATCCCATTGTGCTCCCCTTTGGCCTCTGGCTGTCAAAACCAGAAAACAACAGTAATTACTACTACTCTGAGTTTATATTGTACCTTCCAGTGCTGAGCTCAAAGAAATTTTAAAGATGAGTGAATTGTTATAGCATAGTTCTGTAGTAAATATTTCTGTAAAAAATTATGATCCAGGGAACAATATTCTTTTCTTTTTCTGAGATGAAAACTGAAGCCAGTAGCAGAATTATAAATTGAAATTAAGCAGCATTTAGTCAGTTTTATATCTTCCTTTATTATTCTGAATACTGAAGATTATCTGTGTTACAGGACATGCTCTTGCAAGGGATAGGATTGTGTTATGCTTGCTGAATGCAGGGAATAGGTAAGATTCTCCTCTAATTTCTGTCATAAAAAACTTAATTTATCTAAGAACAACAGTAAAATGAAGCCTGCTGGGTAAATTAGTGCACTTAGAAGTTTACCTGCTTACTTAAATACAGAAAAGTTACCACACTTTTTAAAATAAAAGCATTAACCATGCCTCCACCTCCTGAAGAACAGTTTAGGTTTTTAATGGTGGTTAGAATTTAGTGCCTAAGTATCAATTATTGATAGTTCAGAGTCCCTCCTTCAGAGGAACAGATGATTACTGAGTGTTTTTAATCTGTATGTTAAAGACATACTGATAACAACCTGGTTTCTACGTATTTGTTTTAGAAAGACATTTGGATCTAGTGCTTTATTCTGCTGGTTCATATTTGCTTTCTACAAATCGGAAGCTTCTAAATATGCAAAAAAGCCTAAAGAGCATTTCCAAAATATAATATGCTTCATAAAAATTATCCCTACTCAAAGAGAAAAAAGAAACACAAAAGAAATAAAAATTGACCAACACTGTTGGGAAACAAAGTTTTAAAAAGAGGCATTAAAAATACTCAACCAAACCAAAGGCAACAATTTCATGCCATTGATACCAATAGCATGAAATGACTATCAAACCCCCTGCACAAACCTTATAGTTAGGCCTCCAAGGAATTCTTCATCAAACAAAACTTCGAAGAGCACATCTGTTTCTCTACTGGCTATAGAAAATGAAGTAAAATGTCATTCTACATATGTAACAGTAGCTGTTTTCATCTAAATTATGTAAATATCTATATTAGTTATGTAATAAATAATGAAAAGACCAAAAACTAACTAATTAGCCACAAAAAATTCCTTATGCCTTAAACGAGTAATTTCATTAACAGCAATTTGGAAATTCTTCTCAAAGTCATATATGGCTGCCCTTTTAGATATACTTCTAACAGAAATGTACCATGCATAAAAACTTCTCAACCTGCATTAATAGAACTGCAATTTATAGCAGGATGTCACAATTGTCAGAAACTGCCAGAAGACAGATGCAAGCCATCTTTACATTTAGGCAGTCGGAAACCGACAGCTTTAACGTTACCTTCTTGCATAATGATAGACTAATACTCCTTCAAAATTATACTAGTATGTAATCATTATGAAGAAAAAAATACCTCTTTAAAAAAGCTGCACTTAAGCCTAGTCTATTCAAGATTCTGTTGGATGCAAACTGAATGAGAAAGCAACTACTTTAAATGCTAGGTAAGAAAACAATTTCTATTACTAGATCTCAGACTGCTACACCCAATGTGATTCGGTAAATCCTTTTGTTTACCTGAAACAGATTTATGGATAATCTTCTTGTCAAAGAAGGTATAAATCCGTGCCATTTAACAGAAATGGAATATCACAGAGTAAAAAACCAAATTCCAAATAAAACAATTTGAGACAAATCATATTTGATAAAGTTTTATGTTCAAAGTAAGTATTAAGGCTAATACTTCTGGTTTTATCTCTACTTCTCTTAACTTTGCCCATATCTTCCCATGACTTCATTTTGTTCCTTTTTTGCAGCCTGTGTTCTCTCTCATTGATCTCTCTGCCTTCTTCATATTAAGAAGGAACAAAGGGTAAGTAATTTCTTATTCAAAGTACAGCTGTGTAACACATGAAATTAAAATAGAATACCTGTAGGTTTAATTCAGAACAGTAAATATGTCTCTAGAGGCTTCAAGTTGCATATGCTTCATAGGTGAGAAATTTCTGTGCATTCACAATTACACAAAACACGTTTCTGAAGCTTGCTTTCACATCACTAGCTGAGCTGTTATATAACTATAATGCTATGATTATGAAGAAAATATTACCTCCTTTAATTCCTATAATGGTACCTCGAAGACCAACTGGAACGGAAAAGTTCTCTCTCACATTGACAACACGGTCAAACAGCCTATACTCTGCATCTCGATCTGGAACAACCCCATTCTGTTGTTCCAATGGCTGACAATAACCAAAAGACTGTGTTAATGTTTGCAAAAAAAATAGGGATTACAATCAAAATGTATTTATAACAATATCTGAAACACACTATAAGACAAACTTTCTGAAAAAATTTTAAGAACATAGAATCTTCCCTCCCCAGAYACAAAGCAAACTTTCTTTTTTTTTTTCTTGCAACTCTCACTCACTGCTTCTGCCCAAAAAACAGCAGTGCTGTACATGATCCAAGACAGACCAAGGGGATCAATTTAGACAAAATAAAACCATCAAGTGTAATCTGCCTGTATCAGTAACATGGGTATCTGTGAAATACCAGGCAAGATGAGCAGTTGGTCATATGTCAAGAACTGAACAAAAAAGCAAAAAAGGGAAGAAGAGACAAATGAAAGCACATTTTATTTTGCCTTCATTATACAGCCAATAAGAACTGTAGAAGCATGAAGGACAGAAGGTAGAAAAGAACTGAAAGTCAGCATAATACATGACGGAGTTTGTAGTTAGTAGAAATTCTCTCCTTTTAGAGACAGACTACTGTTCTCAAATTGATCTTCTAGAAGGCATCATAAAACTTTTTCTTCCATCAATACTGTCCTAAAATTCCACTCTCTGAAAGTTGGTAAGCTTAGGTAAAATGAATATGATCTGGACCACTTAACTTCTAAAAAAGCCTTTTCACATCACTTACTCTGTACAGCAAATGGGGTTTCACAGTTACTCGCACCTTCTTGTTGCTCTTTCTCTGCTAAAGGAAAGGAACAGAAAGTCATTACAAACTAGTGTAGGAACCAACACTGGATTTCAGGTACAACAAAACACCTGAAAAGATAAAGTAGAATTCTTTTGTTTCTTTTAGATAAAGGTATTCAGCTTTCATGAAGTCTTTAGGATGACTAAGTCTAGTTTTTAAAACATGACTGATTTCTTACCAAAGCCTTTGTGTTGTTTGGCTCATTCCAGAATTCACACCAATTTTATTATCATGTCCTTGCAAGTAATTGCAAAGAAATCAGCCCATTATTTCACGTGGCTGTGCCTTTAGCTTTTGCTTTAGTAATTTCCTTGGCCCCTTTTTTGATCTGTGGCCTTCAGGAAACAACCTTCTAATTTTCCTCAGACCAAAGAGAAACTGCAAGGGAAGAACAGCTAGGACTGCACTTAGAAACAGCAATTCAGTAGTTCAGAATATATACTGACACCTGTTCCTTTCTGAAATCACCAAAAGGCGTATGGCCTAATGCTGCTGAATCGCCTCAAGAGTGAATCAACTGAAAAGATTAATAACAAGCTCTTCGGAATTTCTGGGACAATTCACATTACAAATTCAGATTTTCCATTACATTCTGTATTCTTTTTCTTTGGAATGACAAGTAATCTTCAATCATCTTATTCTAATTCAAGGGCTTAGAAAATAATGAGCAGCTGCTCTTTGGTTCACCCCTGCTCACAATGATGTCAAGCTGCATACCTTGCATTTCTCTATTTCTTCTTCAATTTTCTCAACAATGGCTGCATCCAAAATTTGCAAGTCACAAGATGAGCGAGACAATGCAGACACAGGATGTGCCTTTAACCAGGCAACAATTTCTTGAACTTTCTCAGCTCTAAATGAAAACGGACATGAATTAAAACTTTTAACTGCATAAACTAAGCATTTTACCATGTTCCCTGATTTAATCAGTCAAGTAGTATGATATAGGCACAATGCTTGTATATATTAATAAAGTGACAGAATCTAAGAGTTCTGTATGAGTTTACAATAGGGCTTTTAAAAAAAAAAAAAAAAAAAAAAATTAATTTAAAAACCCAAAAGAACCCAAAATGCAGATGTACCACCTGCTTAAGAATACAATTAAACTGATTTCTACTTTTTGACATTGAAAGTGTTTGGATTTTTTTTCTTTTTATTTTTTTCCCTGATTATATATTGGTTAGGAGACAGCTACTATTAAAAAAAAAAAAAAATCTAACTGAATCATGCAATACTGTTTCAAAACTATAACCTGAAGTTTTGTCTCAGCAAAACAAAAACCACCAAGAAATTATTTAAAAGTATTCAGTAAATTACGTTTGCATCCAACCAACTAACCATGTCCAGCTGTGATTAAAGGTTCTGTGACCAGCTGTTTCTCACAACACAGTAAGAAAGAACTTCAAGGAATGCCTCTCCAGTAAAATGGAGCACAAACCTGAGATTCTTATAATAGAAGAGTCCCACAATGGTATATCCACCTGGTAAGAGTCCTGCAGAGTGCAGCATCATGTAGACTTACCAACTCAAGACCATGAATAGGGCTTACTAGCTAATAATAAAAGCTTTTTTAATGTTACTATACTGTATCTGGAACCAAAGTCGCTCCTTGTCTCCCATGAAACTGACTGAATGTATACTAAAAATGTGCAAAGTACTTTAAATWCTGTATGTTATTTTTCAAATTCACAGTGATCTTAAACAATTAAAATAATTATTGCTTATTTTCCAAAAATGATCTTTTGGTGACTTTGTGACTATTCATAAGTATGCTTACTGAAGGTTACTTTAAAAGCAAGAATTATGAAGTAGCCATCGAAAATTAGATTTCTCATTTATTGGACGTGAGATAGGAGTCTGACAGACACTTGGACTCCACAATTGCAATGTACAACATCCTGATAATTTTTTCAGAGTCATCACTGAACAATCATGCTGCTCAAGGAACAACAAGGTTTCAGTTACATAGCGGCCACTATACAATCACCACCAATTTCACAATGTTGCCAGCTTTTATTCTACTTATTCTAGAAGAGAAAAAAAAAAAAAAAAAAAAAAAGGAGAAAGATGGCTTACCCATTCTCATCCTCTCCAGGCCAAATGTCATCTTCATAGAAGATATCTTCCTGGCTATTCTTGGCTATGTAATTAAATAGTTCAGGAACCCTAAAAAATGAATAAATGGAAGACAAATTTAGTTTCACATCAACATATACCACAAAAAAGCCTCATCAAAACAAACTTTGACAGGCTCCAAAATTTCTGGAGCCCAGATGGATTTTTTTTTTTTTTTTTTTTTTTTTTTTTTTTTTTTTTTTTTTTTTTTTTTTTTTACTTAATTTAGTGTCATACCGTTCATTTGTCAAGGGTAAGCTGCTGACAAAATCACTCTATCCCAAAACATGCTTCTCCTTGGAAGGAGAGACTGTTGGAAAGGGAATATTGGAATAAAAGAAATTCCATCAAGCAATCTCCAAAAGCAAACTCATCAGTTCTTAAAAGATGTGTCCAGAGCACAAAATCTGAAGACTGATATGAAGGTGGATAATTTGGATGAAGTTCATATCTAACATTTACCTTTCTAAATACTCAGCAAGTAGTTGTTCTACTGCAGAAGAATACATCCATTCATTTCCAACTTTCTTAGTATAGCCAGGAACTTCTTCATTCTTCTTATTGAACTTCAGGTTTAGCCCCACATTTGCTTTGTGATCTCCATGAGGACTGGAAATCAGAAGAAATTTATTAACTTGCAGTAATATATGTGTGTGTGTGTGTAAATACATTAAAAACCACATGAACATACATCCTTAGCCTTAAACCACAGAAAAATTAAATTCATTGTATTGTTTACTTGTTAGCATCACGACAGCTGTAAATGTTACAGGACATAAGCTGTGCTACGGTAGCTGTCCACATACATGCCCACACCTTATTGCAAAGGAGGGTAGGGAATATTTTACCCTTCTTCCTTAATTGAGATCTAATCAACCACAATCTACCTGGCATTTACCAAGATGTAGAAAGATGTCCCTGAACAATCAGTGGGGAACAAATGTACATGTTAAGTAACAAGAAGATGCTCATGCATCAACCACTTCTTTAGTGAGCTGTCCTAGGAAACCACAGTTCTGACATTCAGAGAACTATAGGGATTGCCTCCCTTATATATTTTAAGCAGTTTTAGTCTAAACTAGTTCTTAAAAAAAAATTACAGGTACAATTATTATCCCTTTATACTAGCAGTAATGATAAGTACAATGAAATTAGATCCCAATTCCACTTTTTATTCTCAGTGTGACAAAGTCCATTCAAACTCCTGCTTCAATTATGCAAATAGCTAACCAGAAAGTCAATTTATGTCTTTCTACAATACTAAAGCCAACAGAACAACTCTCCAATAAACAAAAATTAAAAAGAAATTTACGATAGGAGAGAAAAACACTGCATATGAATTTAGTTTACAGCAAATATACTTTAAAGAAAGCTTCACATCACAAAACAGTTATATACCTGATAAGAACAGCACCTAAACRTAGCAGAAATTCTGTAGAGTTGTATTAGAATTTAGGAGCTTCTCTACAGTCAAAATTCACAAAGAGAACTTACTTTTTCTTTGATCCTCTTCCAATAAAGATACTCCCTGTAAACCTGGAGACAAGATATCCACTTACTCCGAGACGGCTGGCCAAAATATATGCAGGATTGTATTTCACAGAATATTTCTTTAAAACAAACAAAAAATATTGGTAATTCCCAAAGAAGAAGGATTTTTATACAAAAGGCAAATGAATAATATGGAAGCCTCCCTTAAAGACATTTACCATTGCAAAATACATCTGACACATTGTTTAAGCTTTTACTAGAAAACCAGAAGCACTTACATGCTGGTTCTGTATCAAAGGATCAAGCTGGGGTTCACATGGAATATTGAAAACTACACGAATTCTACCTTCGGTGATCACATCACGTGAATCTTGAACCTTGGAGAGAAACACAACACATTAAAAATGTTATTTAAAAACAGCAGTCTTTGGATACTAGACCTTGTAGTCTACTTTATCAACAATTTTGCTGTAGTAGGCACAGAGATGCTTTGCGATTCATCATCTCGCCATCACCTGTACACTGCTTCCTCACAGAGACAATCAAACAGCACTAAATCAAAGGAATCCATGACTGAAAATGGTCCAAAATGGGGACTCTATGTATTGCAAATTATCCCAAATAATTAATAAAAATAATCCTGCATTCAAGTTGTGCTACCTTTTTCCTGTTATGCCAGCAACAGACATAGGGAAAGCAGAAGAATCCCYTCCTCCTCTGACTAAACCATCAGGGAACCTTTGATTTAAAATTTTAGCTAGGAAATAACCACTTCTGCCGTGCAACATCTTAGAATGTTTTAGGCTTGCAAATAAAGAAATCTAGGGGAAAAAAAAATACAAAATTATTGGAACTAACTTCTCCCATGCAGCCATAGTAAGGAGATCCCAGCATAAAGGCTGTACTTCCAGGAGGAAACAAGTCATCCAAAGTTTTGATGTTTGAAAAACGAGAGTCAAAGGCTTTGATATCCTACATGAAAATGACAAAACTGATAATGTTAAATATCATTCAGTTCCAGCAGAATAATTAAAAAGTTCATATAAATAGATGCTTATTCTAAAACATTATCTGAGTCTGAAATAATTCATTGAAGGCAAAGAAGTTAATGCTATATTACAAATGCTGTTACACAAGCAACTATGCTACCTTGTAGAGCACCACTACTGTACTTCATTCAAAATATCATCAGTAAAAAGATGACAAAAGCCATTTTTTCAGTAAGATCTCTGAATTGTGCAACAGGGTCCCACATTTTGTGACAAAATACTTGCCTAAGCACGTTACATTTTTTTTATACAATAAATTATATTAAGATGCTTATTTTTGCCCATTCTTTTGTTTCTTCCCTGCCCCACCCTGCCCCAATGGAGTAAGGAGCTATGTGCAAGAAGATACTGAACTTGTATGTTTACCTTGACAACAGTTTGGTAAACAAAAGGAAGAACTTGTTTTGACCACTGCTTCTCCAAATAAACTTCTCCATTTTGGTTTAGTTGATATCTATTACCAGTGAGTAACTGAGCATATATAACTATTGATGTTTCATGAATAATTATTCCTTTTCTTCTCTGGTAGCTGAATACAAAACAGAACATTTAGATTGATTACAATAAACAGAACTGAACCAAGAGGGTGGAATTAAGTTCTTGAAATTNAAAAAAAAAAAAAAAAAAAAAAAGGTAATACTCTTCTTAACAGAAGGATTCTAATGGTTTGCTTCCTGTTTTATAAAAAATACCCAGAATAAACGGCTTAACCAATTGCTTATCCATTGTTGCACAGCCATCACTACATAGCTAAGTGTGTTAAACACATTTTACCTTTACAGTGGGAAGGGTTAGGGGTAATTAAGGCAGTTAACTCAAATGACATAATAAAATGGCAAGCTACTGTAACTCAGTTGTGTTCCACTGGGCACCCACACTCTAGAAGAGCAAGAGCTGTATTCAAATTTAACAATGCTAAGCTATTGAAGTTGTAACTTGATACTGTATGACTCCATTCTATATACTTCCTACAACTGAAGATTACTAAGACCAGAACAGAAAATTGAGTGGGAGAGTAAATACTGAAACTCATTCATTTGAGAATTCTTTTGTAACAGCATCTAACTTTAAATACCTAGAAACTAACTCCATATATTCTGAAATTTCAACATAAGCTTTTATGTTGTTTTTTTAAATTCCAGCAGACTCATTAACCTTTATCATCAAGTACGCAGCAGCTCTTCTCTGCTACTTAGGTCTGTAATACAGCAACAAAACATAACTAAGCTATAAAATGCAAAGTTACACTTTAATTTTCAAAGTTACTTACTGCTCTGAAATGCCTTGAACTTCTTTTAACCACATGCTTTGTTCCTTATCTCCAACGTATGCCACTTTAGTTGGGGGCACTGCATTTCCCATGTAAAGCTTCTGTGTGCCATGTGGTTCTTCCAAATAAAACCTTGAGAACATTATGACAAGTATGAATTTAACCAAGTAAGATTAATCTAGACATAACCAATTGTGAGCAAAAATTAAAATAGTTAGAAATTACTTCAGGACATGGAAAACTTGCAGCATCGTTTTCTCTACCCCTTCCACAACAGGTCACACAGCATATTTTTTATAAAAAATACCAGTGCATGTGCTGAAAGGAAGATTGGATAGAAATGTTCTCTTTCACATTATTCTGTGTGGATTTCTGTGCATGCATTTCTCCCTCAAAGTTAAGAATGAGCTCTCCCAAACTTCTACATCTATAGCAAAATACTGAAAGACTGGACTTCTACGGAGATAACCAAACCTCAGAACAATGTTAAAAGCAAAGGTTCTTCCACCAATCTGCCTTTGATACATCTGGACTAATTTGCTGTTAGCAAGTATTACAATAAAACCAAAACTTCTGTACAGCCTAAGGAACTTATTTCGAATAAAACAATAAAGACAACAAACAACTATTTATGAAATGTCTTACTTAGTTTCTCCATCTGACACAGCAACAACTCGGGCTTCTTCAAGGTGTGGCCAGTTAACAAAAACACGCTTACCAAGTACCAAACCGGCAACATTTTCTACCATCTGAAAAAAAAMCAGAAGTTACTATTACTAATTGTTTAATATATTAAAAGATTTTTGTTAAAATATTTTCAAACTGTTTTTTGCAATAAAAACGACTCTAGTTAAAGAACAGGTTTTCTTCCAGAATAAAAAGCTCATTTTAGCTTATTAAATTATATTTTGATACATATTACATAATCTCTGATTAGAAACGGAGAATCATACTTCATTTTTTAGGACAAAGTATTGTATTCCAAGTGTGGCTCTTTGCATACAGCATATGTTAGTTGTAAGACCTGGGTTGATTTACATTTCTGTAGGCTTACTATGTATTTTTTTTGTTAAATCACCTAGAACTATTTGTGTCTGTGGCACACAATCATCAAACTGACAGTTTGAGATTAGTGAAATACTTTGTACCATAGATTTTACTTTTGTATCTCACGGAAATAAAGAAACAGCACTTATGTGCAGGACTTTGCTAGCATCTGTAATTTTAGTGTCACATTATGTTCTGTTTTTCCAAAGAGCTGCTGCTACTTTTTAATCTATTATTGTAGCTTACTAAATTCTCTTTGCCATGTATCTTGAATATTCACTCTCCCTATCTCTCTACTGTAAAATCCTATCTTGTTGTTTTCYTCCTCTCTCCTTTCCTAGTTTTATTTATTTATTTATCTCTGAAACTTTTTTCTTTTCCTGGATTTGTCTTTTGCTACCTGATATTTTTGATGATGAAATAGAGCTGGCTTTTAAAGGATTTAGAAAAAATATTTTGCTCCTTAATGTCTCTGCATCAACTCTTTCCTCTAATTCCTCTATCAGTCTCATTTAAGTGGAAGGTGTAAGTCTGCTTTGTTGATGAAATGGGACTGATCAAAAAATGTCCTGGTTTCAGCTGGGATAGAGTTAGTTTTCTTCCTAGTACTTGGTATAGTGCTGTGTTTTGGATTTAGTATGAGAATAATGTTGGTAACACACTGATGTTTTAGTTGTTGCTAAGTAATGTTTACACTAGTCAAAGACTTTTCAGCTTCCCATGCTCTGCCAGGTGCACAAGAAGCTGGGAGGGAGCATAGCCAGGACAGCTGACCCAAACTGGCCAATGGGGTATTCCATACCATGTGACGTCATGCTCAGTATATAAAGCTGGAGGAAGAAGAAGGAAGGGGGGGACGTTCGGAGTGATGGCCTTTGTCTTCCCAAATAACCGTTACGTGTGATAGAGCCCTGCTTTCCTGGAGATAGCTGAATACCTGCCTGCTGGTGGGAAGCAGCGAATGAATTCCTTGTTTTGCTTTGCTTGCATGTGATACTTTTGTTTTACCTATGAAACTGTCTTTATCTCAACCCACGAGTTTTCTTACTTTTACTCTTCCRATTCTCTCCCCCATCCCACCGTGGGGGAGTGAGCGAGCGGCTGTGTGGTGCTTAGTTGCTGGCTGGGGTTAAACCACAACAAAACAGAAAAAGTGTCTATATACTCAGCTACACAAAAGACAAGGGGCACTGGTCTGGAAACTCTGCTTCCTTGCATTTATACCATTTCCAGCTATTAATTAGTCAGGAGTGAGTCTCACCAACTCCTTACCTGAAAACATCTGATGGCTACCACAGAGAAATGCCAGAAACTCTACTAAGGAGACTGACATTTAATATTCTGAAGTCAGGAAAAATTTAAATCTTTCAGCAGATTCCCAAAATTCTAGACTGTTCCCTGCACAAATTTAGCGTTTTAATCCTAATGAACTTTATTTTTCACTATTGACTCCAATAGTCAACAAAAGTTTCCAGTGTGAACTAATACCATTGATGTTTTCAGAGAACTGATTCAGCTGATGTTTTCAAAACATATACCAAGAATACTACCACCTTATGGTCTCAATTTTGGGCTGGGAGCTAAGAACTTCAGAGTTCTTACTCCAGCAATTAATTCTGTGTCCTTGAGCAATAAARCCATATTTCACCTTCCTATTAATCAAATTTTAACAACTTATACATAAAGCTCATTTTGAAATCAAAGAATTATAGTTAAATAAAGTTTTAAAAAATATAAAAGATATTCTTCTAAATTAACTATTCAATATATTTAACTATTCTTCTTTAAGAAATATTTGGGGTTTAAAATTTTTTTAAAAACTTTTTCAGTACTACTCTAAATGTTTTTCTCCTATAATACACTATTGAGAAGATATAAATAACCAACATTTCAAATCTGACTAGTTAACAAATTCAGTCTTTTTATGGCAAGTTTTTTTGTCTGGTTTTTTTTTTTTTTGTTTGGTTTGGTTTGGTTTTTTTGTTAGGAGCTGAATGCTTACCTGTTCTTTTGAGTTCTCATCAGCTATGATTTCTAACATCATGTTCTCTCCATGGCTGCTTTGCTGAAACACCTGCACGCCACTTTTTCTAAGATAGAACTGGGTAAAAACAAAACAGCACATAAAACTTACTTGAACTCTTACATAGTTATCTATTAAATACAACTGAAAATGTCAGAGGAGAGAAATCTTTTACCTTATGTTTAATGTGCTTTAAAGTAGGAAATCCACAAAAATATAATGCACTCTTGTTGATTTTAGTTATCTTATTGTGGGTTATTTCTACATGCCAAGCATCCAAAGGTATTGTTTTATACCTAAAAAACAAGTTGCACAACATTTGCTCATACCTTCGGCTCTAGAAACTCTCACTACTTATTCAAACATTCATTAATTGACAAACCCTTTGACTTTCCTGTAAGGTGACAATTAATTTAAGCCACTTGGAACCTATACAAAGGACTATAAAAACCCATGCTATTGCTGCAAAGAGACTACTCACTAAGAAAAAGACAAAACTTCAAGCCATGGTATGTCCCAATCTCACTATTTTAATTCATTGTTATTGTCAAATTCTAACTACCAATGGTTCCATACGGTATCATTCATCTTCACAACTATTCATTCTTCACTGAGTGTAATCCTGCAACAGGCATTCCTCCCCTATTTTGCTTTAAGTTTGACTACTATTAAGGTTATGTTTCCACTTAATCTTGAAACCTCAGCCTGTGTTAAATAAAGCTGGCTGCTTTCGGTGAGAGGAAAGCAAACAACACACTTGTGTTCAAACTCTCTGCACTGGATCCAAATGCTTACATTTTTTTACAAATGGTCTGGAATTAGTGCGCTGATAAATCATCACTATTATCAGATATTTGTACCAGTCTTTCATCCTCTGTGTCATACAAAGTTTAGTAATTCTCTAGAGTATTCTTGCCAACTTAGTATTGGTTCATCTGTTTTGCAAATTAACATTTGAAGAAAAGGGACAAATACTTTTACTGTGCCATCCACAAGAAGCAACATCTAATTCAACATTTTAAATTTTTCAGTGTATATATGGGCATATACAAGCTTTTGTTAAAATGCTAATAGAAGTATCCTAACTACTTTCAGTCTACTCTAAAATAGTAATGCCAGCATTACCTCGTATGACATCTTTCTATTGCAGGGAATTTCTCTGGCCATGGTGACATGTACCGGAACTCTGCATCTTTGTCATACCAGTACATTAAGCAAGGACTGTGAGTATTTCTTCGTTTCTCCTCTTCTTTTAGGCACTTATTACAGGATTCCATGGCCTGCAGCAGTCGTTTCTAAATTTTAGAGAAACTAGCATATGTGAAACTGGCAACAAAAATTAGCACGGAAACATCTACATTGGGAAAGTGGATACTTGCACTTTTCTGGTTAATGTGTTAATTTTCTAATTGCAGCCTCACCCTTCCTCATGTCCCAGCTCTCCAATAAAAACAGGACAATTACAATGAAATGGCTTCGGAGAATAAAGATTACCTTTTTGCAAACATGTTTCCAAAGGCTAGCCATATTTTGCCTTTTACATTTAACATACAAAGAAATATTACAAAGATTTTAGATGTTATCACAAAATTCTGCAAAATAACTATTGAAAAAGCTTCAAAACCTTATGAGTCATTCAAGTAGCAACTGTTGTCTTTTCTGAGAAGACTAAGTCCTGTCAACCTTTCACTGCGAACTATGGAAACAATTGATAGGCACACGCCACTACCTGTATATATCTTAACATCTAACCTGTGCTTTTATTTTCATCCACTCTTTGATGTGCTCAAATTTAATCTGATAAAAGATATTGCAACAACGTATATAATACTGTTATCCTATATGCAAAAGGAAAATGTTACTATTTTATTCCTCTCCGTTAATGTTTTACTGTTTGATTTGTACTTAAAAGTCTTCTACCCATTACTGGTGTTCATGTGAAGAGATTTTCTGTAACAAAACTGTTTTTTTTTTTCCCAAGTGTTTCTTTTATTTTACCTAAAGACAGTCTGTATTTTTATATGTATATAGGAATAGAAYTTTTTTCTCAAAAAATCTGAAACTAAATATTTAAATAGCTGACTAAAAACATGAACAAACAACAAAAAGTCCACATCCCTTACTTAAGACTTCTGCCACTTGAAGCTAACTTTGCTTGTGGTAACTTAATCTAGCCATACTCTCCAGGCAGCAAACATTTATATTTTTCTATGGTCTTATGAAGTGTTAATTTAACCTTCCATTTAATTGCATGTCTAACTGTTGATTAATTAAGAAGTTTAGCAGATTTGTTATGAAGCTTTTATAGACAGCAGACATTGAAAGAACTTACCTCATCAATAAATGGGATTAATACTACAGCTTCCCATTCTTGCTGTTTTCCATTTAGGTCAGTTTTAAAATCCGGTGGATAATATTCTATAATAGGAGAGTCTTGACTGATCATCAAATGCTAGGAAAATACAATAGAGGAATTAAACAATATCAGAGACAATTTAGCACTAATTCTAGGAAGAGATAGAGGAAGGCTGGTATTAAAACCAATGCAAGGCTGAACAGGAATTCAACATTTATCATTTAACTGTCCTAGTCTGAAATTGCTTAGCAAATGCAAAATTTTGTATTTATTACTAACTTTACAATGTACTAAGAATAGTAAGAAATAGAAGTATTTAACCATACACCTAAAATTTAGAGGTAGAATATAACTAAGAGGACACGCAAAAATATCAAGAAAAGAGTTACTTCAAAACAAAGCAGACAACCAGTAAGCAATGGATAAATGCAATTTAATTCTAAATCCTACCTGGTAGCATTTAGGTAGGAGATCTTTGCTAGCTGCTGGAAGTACAGCAAGAAGCTGTTCAAATGGCATGAAAGGTTTTCCCAGTTCAAATTTGATTTTGAGTTCGCCGATGTTGCAAATATCTGACAGATAAGGTGCATAATGATAAGGATAATACCTGYAGGGGAAAAAACCTCTTAAGTTACTTGACTTAATTATAGCACAGCAGCGTTCACAGATCAGAAACAAACAGAACTACATTAAATTAATTACATTAACTACATTAATGTACCCAGCATACACGGTGAAATATTGCTCGATCTTTAAGCAATTTCTCATTTGACAATTTTTCTTACCAGCTCCATGACTGAACTCCATGGTAATAATAATGCAAAATCCATTGTATTGCCTGGACATAACATTCAGCTTGATCAGCCAAGAAGTCACTCAAAAGAAAAAGGAAAGATACTTATTAGTTTTTCTCATTTTCACTGGTATATAAAAATTACTTAGCACCTTGGTACATAGGAATGAAGACAAAGCATTTTGGCAACCTAATGACCATGGTTTTCTAGGTTCATTTAATACTAATGGATATTTTCTCTCTGGTCCTCAAATACTTGTTACAGAAAACTTGACTTGCAGCTCTTCTTGCATTAACCAAAAGCATCACTGCTGCAGTACACTGCCATGTGTTCTCTGCTTTCGACATGAATGAATATTCTGTCTTGTATTAGACATATAAAAAGACTTGTTTTTGGTGTTTTTTTTAAAAAAAAAAAAAAAAAAAAAAAAAAGCATACACTTACTCAGAAACTACTTCTACACCCATTTTAGTCATGTAGTAAGTTCTTTTGTATTGCCTAAACTCAGTTTCAAACAGATCATCATCTTCTGGTTCATCTTCCAACATAGCTGAAAAAGCAGTCATTAAAAAAAAGGATTAACATTCACTTCTCTACTACAATAAGGTTTGAAGACATTCAGTTTTGACTTAATGACTTAACTTTATTCCTCAATTCACAGTTATAGGTGCTCATACCTTCCTTGCACTGAAAGTAACATGAAACAACCAAAACAAAATCTTTACTCAGAGAAAGTCTGGAACCTTTTTTTTCCTTTAAAAGACAGGCAACCCATTTTGTAGCCCAAGTACAAGAACAGAGAAGATAATATAAGCCATCAGAAAATAATTTAAGAAAACGTTAAAATAAATTTTTAAATTTAACCTTTTTTCAGTAACATCATCTTGTATCATGGAGTAATATTTATACATTTTTGACATTAAATTTCAAAACATGAGCAAAAGACATTTCCTACAAGCGGAATGAGTTTAAAAACATAATCAACACAACCAAAAACCCCAAAGCCATATAAAAATCTGTTCATTTGTCCCCACCTGTATAATAAAATACCTAGGCATACWATTATCAAAAACATAATGTTGTTGAAGATTTGCTCATTCGTTCCTTTAATTCATCATGGAAATACTGGTCAGGTAAGAAGCACTTCAAAAGCCCACTCCCTCTCACCATAAGCCAGTGATATGCAGTTCCATTTCCCAATAGCTGACTACATAACTCTTTCATTTAGATTAAGGTCACGTCTGACAYGAAATTCTTACAGATCTTCCAAATCTATACACAAACTAACAAGTTTTTTTGGTATATGTGTATGGAAAAATTATTTGCACTTACGTTTAGGGGTCACAACTTCACCTCCATTTTTTTCTAAAGCAGCCAAACATATAGAATTTTCCTGAGCCTATTAAATTAATATTTGAGATAAAGTAAAAATACAGAATAATATGCACATACCTTGTTCACAACCATATAATCTGCAACTCAAAATGCTATAATCAAGACGTATAAATATTATTTAGTATAAAACCCACTACATTTCCTTCTCTTGTAATTGCCTAGGGTAAATGATTTTATCCATACAGATCAGACAAAGGAGCAGTCTCAAATAAAATCTCAACTACCTTTAAAAAATATCTGAACATTTGTTTTCCAAAATACAACTATTTCCAAAACTGTGCAGCACACATTTAAGCATTTTTACCTACATCATGCATTGTGCTACAGCACCAGTATGCGATCAAATTTTTAATCAGTAAATTTTTAAGAGTTCAAATTACTTTTGTGGGAAGTAAGGATACAAGAAATTGTGTTTTAGAGAGTCAAACAAGCCAAACATTCACTTCATTCTCACACTACACACTGTCTTTTGTGTACAGCACTGAGTAGCTTTCAATAAGCAGAATCATTAAGTTGGCCCTCTTCCCCTGTACCTGAGATATGCAAGCTCCTGACTGTCACTGCCATTCAAAGGATCAGTCAAGATGGCTAGCTAACACTATACAGCTGCTCCAAACTTCTGTGGCAAATAAGAAAACAACCACAAATAAAGCATACCTTATTAAAGGAAGAGCTAACATCTTGCTCTTACAAACCACAAACTGCACTAAAGAACAGGATAGCGATATACAGTAACAGATTAAACTTGAATGAATTTCCTGCTGCTACTCTACACTCTGCTGAAGGCATATATTGAAGGATAGCCAATGGAGGTGTTGGTGGGGAACATGACAGTGGGGCAGAGTCAAGATACAGAGAAAGGTGCTGTTCCTTATTAATTAGTTATATCTACAATTGCAAGTTTAATACCAATCTGAGATAGCTCACACCAATGAAATGGCTATTTATCTATTCATTGTCAAATAGTCAGCCAATACCAAGACATGCAATGAATGACTTATCAGTGTATCTGAAATATATAAAACTTCCAGCAGGCTATGCACTGAAAAGTAAAATKATAAAGCATAGCAAGTTGGACCATAACTCACCCAGAAGTAAGTTTTGCTGCTGTTGAGGAACAGATGAATTGACATAAAGCATTAAAGTTACAGGTTTACAAGATTTCAAAAATCGTGAGAACTTGACCTTGACTTAACCATTTCATCACTCACAACCAGCAACGCATACAGGCAGTTCCTCAAATGTTACATTTTACTACCTTTTCTGATCTCAAAAAAAAATCTCAAAACAGAGGTTTATGCCATTTAATTTGTCTAAGATCAAATCACTGATTTGCAAAAAGTAACATTTCCGAAATTGCGCACATAAAACACTAACCTTTTGTTTCTTTTGTTTATTTTTTCTGGCTTCCTCTGCTGCAATACCAGCTGCCTCGTTGAGGTATTTATTGCCTACTTTACTTTCAAACCATTTTAGGTCTACAAAGACTTCACTGAAGTGTTCACGATCAAACTGTGCGGAAAGATTAAAGTAAGTTTAGAAATATTTGAGGGACACCAAATTTAGAGTGCTAAATTAACAATGTCTTTTTAGTAGGTGCATTAGATCACATCTAGAGTCATTTGTACATAAACATTTTGCCCTAGACCTACAACTAAATAGATTAATATTAAAAATCTTTTTTCTTAGCAACATATAACATATACCCAAGCCATATTTTGTTTTCTTTCAGTAAGGCAGCAACGGGTAACAAAAAGAGTTAGATAACTTCCACACTTCACTATCAACTCTAGAAGAAGTAGAAGTTTATAGGGTCTGGGTAATATAGTCTTGTGCCACCACCCAACACTTTAATAGTTCTACCCAGGAATCAGAAGACAGGGCTGAAGCAGGGACAGCAGACGAACTTCCTCCTTCCAAGTTCAGCAGAAGGCCGAGACCTTTCCATTTCTATATGGCCAATACCTTTCTCATCTCCAGGATGGATTACTGCAGTGGCACTTAACAGGACTGCCTCCTGTATGCGAGTTAGTTCATGAAGAATGCTGATGCCCGCCTCTGAGAGATACTAATGCTTCATTGGTCTTTACCAGTGATCTTCAAAAAAACTTGCAAAAAATATTGCTCTCCAAGATCTTCAGACATAGCTTACCCCACAAGAAACTCACCAGCAGGGGAAGCAAAGAATATTGCTGCCTGCAGCATGCTTTGGCCAGTACTGCCACTCATTACTCAATGAGACTTGATGACCATGATTCTAGCAGTGAATCCTCATTTGACTTGCAGCACTAAAAGATGCTGGCTAAAGCATAGACCAAATGATTCAATCTTTTTCCTCTTATATTATGATAATATCAGACAACAACTGATTGGATCCCATCAGTTATATGATAAAACAGCTGATTGAACCACTTGTAAAACACAGTCATTTAGCAGTTCGTTAAAACTACAGCATGGTGTATTTTAGGGCACTATATTGAGGTTACATTCAACAGACTATACCGTAATTTCAAAGTTACTTACATCTGACAATCTTGTGAGATATTTCTCAAAGCGTTTTAAATTCAGATGCCCATTTTCATTTATGTAACCTATTGGGAAAATAAAGTATGTTTTTTAAATTAACAATTTAACAATATTAAAATTTCGATTTAAATGCCCCATAGATAATAGAATGCAATCTTGCTGGCTGTCTAAAGAAAACGTAATAAAAGCTAAACATTCTAACATGGCTAAAAAGGTCAATAAATATTAACACAGGAATGTTAATGTTTCTACTTTCCGCAACTAAACTTAAGTGTTCTTACCTCCCAGTTCTGGCAAGATAGCCATATATGTTCTATAAAGTAGCGGCAGTGCATCATGATTAATGTGTAAATGAGGTAGATGAGGAATAAAATCATTTCCTACAAGGAAACCCATTAAGATCCAATCATCTATTATCCTTTCAATATCATATTCAAAGGAAATCTTGTCCTGGGGGGCGGGGGGGAGGAGGGGGAAGGAAAAAAAGAAAAAACCACAGGAGCATAATTTTTATTATCATGTTTGCATAAAAAGACCTCACACATTTATTCAATCACAGCTCCATTAGAACTTACTTTTACTGGTGAAAATTCATAATCAATATATTCTCTCATCAGTGATAAGTGCAGTAAATGAAACGTGGTTTCCTCTGGTGCACATGCTCTGTAAATTATTCAAAACATTAAGTTAATTATTTATAAACACACTTTCAACATGAGTATTTATTAATTTCAAGGTTACCTAAAACCAAGTAATCTTACTAGGATTATATCCTTGCAGAAGAAATAACGTATAAACATTTCTTAGAATCTATTTTAGGATTCGTCTGGATTGAGTCAATAAAATTTTGCAGTAGAATCCTCTAAACAGCAGATGTGACTGCACTGTATGGAAAACAGCTAGCTTAGAGAAAGCAGGGCAGCTTTGTGGAGTTCCATGTTGCATTAACTATTTCCTAAGTAATTATCCCATTGTCCAAAAAAGGGACAACCTAACCTAACTTTGCACCAAACCCTATATATTTTAAGGTATTTTAGAACTAGTCTGAGTACATACAGAGTACACAGATTCATGTCTAAACTGGCTGGGTTACATTTGCAGTCATTTGAAATGCTTCTTGTAAGAAAAGAATATGCTCAACTTGAAAATATGCTCCATATGTATTATCTAGTGGCTTCAACACAGCACCAAAAAAATGACAAACCTACTGTTTGTTTATGGCATAAATTAGTCAACATRTATTCTGCCTTCTTTTCCTC
The DNA here is from genome assembly GCA_035582835.1 of Phoebastria nigripes. Taxonomy (NCBI): domain Eukaryota; kingdom Metazoa; phylum Chordata; class Aves; order Procellariiformes; family Diomedeidae; genus Phoebastria; species Phoebastria nigripes. The sequence continues at coordinate 78,397 of JAYKAV010002805.1, forward strand.
TCTTCACTAAAATTACTTAATACCCAAGCCAACATTCGGCCAAAATCAGTTAATACCTACACCAAAAGATTAATGAGCTAAAGACTGATGTATTTTAAATTTGTAAAGGACTATTTCACCTTGTAGATACTCTAACTAGGTGGGACCACCTCCAATGACAAACCAGCATAAACACCTGTGTATTCACGCATACACATACATAGTAGATTTTGGCCAAAATTCTCTGAGGAAGAGGTGTGTGATACACAAGCTTATACGAAGACTAATAAGACGAACTCTGAACTACACTTGGCTGCATAGAACTTCAGACCCAAATCTGTCACTTTTTAAATGTAATTTTCATACTGGCAAATCCAGGTTGATGCTCTAAGACTCCAGAGACATTCTGCCCCTTACTCTTCATTGCAATGGACTTGAAAATCCTGATAAAACAAATAATTTCCCTCAATCAAGAAAATGCTGACAGATATTAATTTGTATATATTTTTACTATTTTCAAATTTCCAACTGCAAGTACTCATAAAAGCGACAATATTGACAGAAGGCAATTCCTGTAACTTCCAGAAGTAAATTCCTGTAATGAGCAATATTATCCAGAAATTACAACAGGAGCCAAATATGGAACAATGCTTGAGAGAGGAAAAAAAAAAAAAAAAAAAAAGACACCTTGCCTTTTTATTTCATACTTTATTTAATTAATCCCTCAAAAGGTCATCACACTTTTATATTATTTTATTTTTAAAAAAGGGAAAAATGACATTTTTCTTCGATTACACTTAAGGTCTTTCAAAAACATTACAATGTTACATGCCAACACTATCAACAGAATGAGTATTAGTGAAAAGTTGACTGCAGGAGACTATGAAAAGAATACTTATTTCTGGTGTTTATCATATTGTCCTTGGCAATAAAAACATTTGTTTATTAGCAAAAATGATGCATTTATCTAAACATTTATATGACTTATCACTGTATTATCCAAAATCCTTTTTGTATCAAAAAAGTGTATTTCTCTCTGGCTCTCCCACCTTCTCCCTTTATCCACCAAATAGATGCTTAAGGTCCTTCGAAGAAGGAACCTAGCCACAGTAACAGTTATAAAATTAATTTTTCTATTACTTCAGAATAGTTCCATGTACATGCACAGTTCTGGAACAAAACACCTTGTTCTGACTGATTATAGCCCACAAGTTAGTTCATATGGGCAAATCCAGAATGAGAGCATCCAGTCAGCCACTTTAAGAGAGTTTATTTTAGTAATTATTCTAGTAATTTACTTACATGCACAAAACCTCAGAGATATAAATACATTTTAAAAAGTCAGTATCTGTATAAGACAATTATGGAAACAATGCCAGTACAGCCTGGGCTGCTCCATTCATAATATGAAGAAAGAAGCACAACACACCAAAGCTCTAAGGACTTTTTTATCAGCTGTCCTGACAGCATACATTTTCTCATGTAAACGAATTCAAATGCACAATTTAACAAGTTGATTTCTCTAATTTAATGTATTTTCTAACACAAAAATAAATTAAGACTTTACTAATTTAGTATGCAATCAATAGAAAAACCTGTTTTAGTCACCCAGTATCTTTTGGATTTAATTTCATCGTATATAAAATAAGAGTAAAGTTAAATCAGTTCACCTTTGAGATTTTTTACCACCAAATCTGACTTCTTCTCTTAAAAGCGCAAAGTGTGCCTCATGACTTGTTAATCCCAGCATAATCTATTACAAAGAGATATTAGAAAGGTCTTACTTCATTATTTTTTTTTAAACTGTTAATTTAAGATTCGAGCAATATAAAGAAATTTTGCTGTTCTGTTTCATTACAAATTCAAAAGTTTGCAGGAATACAAAATTAAATGCTTGTTTAATAACATTTTAGAACCCTATGCGCTTAGGAAGACATCAAAGACATACACACTTTATAAACTTCTGTTGTTTGTATTATTTTAATTGCACATACCAAGTCAGCATCTAAGCCATAGAGACAGTGTCTTGTGTTTGGATCATGATGGGGCTTTGCTTTTTCTGATCTGATGAACTCCATGATTTTATGCTCACCTTCCCCCGGAGTCTGCACGAAAAACCCCAAAATTCGTCAGTAATTTGTTTATTTTTCTATAAAATAAAAATTTATTTAAAATAAAATATTAACAAAATACAATGACCTCATGGCCTGATAAGTAGACTGTTACTCCTTGCCAGGATTTGTCTGTGGAAATCTTCATATTTACAAAATATTTAAGATGCTCATGCAATCTGGCCATGAATTCAGTTCCTGAAAACAGAAATCTAAGTTAAACACAAAGCCTTTCACTAGTCATGCAAAATTGCATTTACATATCTAAAGTATTAATGAAAAAAAAAAAAAAAAACCAAACAAATAAAAATTCTGCAAGAGATGAAGGGGACAGATGTTTTTTTCCCCAAAAAGGTTTCACTTTTTCCATAGCAATCTAAAAAATTTTAGAATGAGACAGTATTCCAACCCTACTAGAAGTTATTAAAACTTGTGTTCCCAACTTACTTGAGCCTTTATCGATTCTGTCCTTTAATTAAAAAAAAAAAAAGCCTTAGGATAGGAAAATAGTGCCAAAATATACATGCGAAACCATAAATCTAAACACTTAAATTTAAATAATTAACAAATTATCTTACCTGGTGTAATACAGTTGGAGTCAAATCTGGCTTCTGTAGGGAGAGTTTCTCCCTTTTCTAATGCCTTTTTTATTTTGTCCTCTGCCTCTTTTGCTGATCTAAAACAAAACAGGGTTGGAGAGAGGGAGTAGAGAAAGAATCATCTTATTCAAATGTTAATATCCTAAGTACAGCTTTACTGACAAGATAAGATACATATAGTTGATTTTTAAAGAGTGGTTTAAAAAAAAAAAAAAAAAAAGGAGAGAAATTTAACTCCTGAATAGAGCTTGAACTTGTTTCTGATACAACTGGAAGGCTTAAAAATAGCTTTTTTGCCCTAGTAATGATGATAATATGTCATTGCTCAGATACAGTTAATATTTAGATTACCAAGATGATCATTCAATGGCTGATCACAATGAAAGCAAATTAATGTTGAAACAGTAGGAATACTTGGGATCTAAACATCTGAAAATGCTATCCCAGAACAATAATGGTAATGTATAGTTAAACAAAGCAGCAAGTTTGGAATACCATGGGGGTAGGAGGGGTGAACTAACACTTTATCATCACTAGTAATGGAGAAACAAACAAACAAATATCATCCTAGCCTTTCTTGGCCAAGGATTTCATAAACGCTTTTGAACCAAAAAAAGAGAAGCCACCAATGTCTTAGATTTTTGCCCTTCTCTCAATTCTGCTCCAATTTTCTATTTAGAACTCCTTCTTAATCTCTTCTTCCTCTCAACCGCATTTTTTCCTTTAAAAAAAAAAAAAGAAAAAAAAAAAAAAGAAAAAGACAAAAACCAAAACAAACCCACAAAAAATCCCAGTAGCTTGAAAATATTTTCTCTTCACCCTTTTCCCCAGTTTGTTGCATTTCACTCACCATCCCTGTATTGTCTGACCACTGGCTTTCTTTCCTTACAGCAGTCTTCAAAAAAGCTTCCACATCTCCCAAAACATTAATATAATTCTTAACACTGTGAAATCTACTYGCAGCTCTGTATTTAAGCTAGCTTGCTAACTGGTATCAACAGGAAACCAGAGTTTCATTAGAAACTTCTTTTCTTCTATGACTGTCAAAGAACATTCCATTATAGTTACCAAAAAGGCATATCTAGAATTAGCATTCACAAATACCAAAGACTCTCACAGGTTATGAAGCCATTGGAGACATCTGTAAGAACTCCACTGCAGATTTATTTCACAGAAAATTTCATAGGAAAAAAGATCCCCCTGCCCTCAAGTCCTACATACACAAAGAAAAATCTAAGTTACAAGCAAACTTTCCTTTTGGGAATCCTGATTTTAAGTATTAACATTTTACAGGCAGTTACCCTCATTTAACTAAAAATTAAAGCTACTATCAAAGGCATGACCACTCATAATATAATCTACTTTTCATGGCAAACATTTAAGTAAATGTTTTTTTTTTTTTTAAAGTGTTTACTATCCTAAAGACAGAGCAAGAACAAATATTCTCACCTAAAACGTCTCCCACGCTGCTGATTCATTTTTGCTCTTGGAGCTACTCCATCAACTGCCATGAAGAAAACCTTCCTTGGTTTAATAATGCGAAAAAGTACCTCCAAATAGTGAAAAATATCAGCAAAAATCTTATCTTCTGAGATTCTGAAGTGAACATCATCATCATTTGGATGTGAACACTGATGTATAATGCCATTCATGTCCAGGTATAAGTTGTCAAATTCTGGAATCTACAAAAGCCACAGTTAGTACCCATTTGGTGACAGCTGAGGCAATGCAATCACTGCCCAAGGCATGGCTGAGACTAATGAACTCTGGAAATGAGCTGAGGTGGGAAGACCTCCCTGGAACCTACTGCACGCCAATGGGCTAAGAATATCTTGACTTGTTATGGGTTTGTCTGCACTTGCAATCCATTATTATGATTTTCTCAGTGAAGAAAGTCAGCTGAACAGATTCCTATCCTATCCTGATTGTTGCTGGTACCTCAGGACTTCGGTCCCCTGTGCTCAGGCAATCTACATTGTATAAGGGAAAAGCAAATAAAAATCACACTTTTCAGGAAGAGATATTTTTTTTTTTTTTATAACCCCACACATTTCACTGATTCAATCTTGCATAGCTGCACTATGAACAATAAAAACTACAAAACTGAGTATGCAGTTTCCAACAGTATTTCAAAAGCAAAGCCAGCTTAAGAAGCTTTCGGGCTCTCCCCCTGTTAACCAGTTCCTACCATGACCACTGCATGCTGCCTCTTTAGCTAGGCTAACAGCCACCCGTGAGTCTAGGGAGTGGCAATTACCACCAAAAGCAGTAGAGTTATCAATGATAACATCAATTTCTTTCCCACACTTTCCAAACGTGGGGTTTTTTTTTTTTTCTGTCTAGTTCTCTGTTCTTCTAACAGCCTTATCTGTAGCAGTCCAACTTTCTTTTAAAGGAAAAAAAACATCCCCCGAACGTACACAAGCAACATATAGAGCACAAACACTGTTAAATGTATGAAGCAAAGGGGCTGTTATCTATCTTTTTGTTGCCAAAAACCACCAAACATGCACAAGAGCAATTTGCAATACACAAATCTCTTCTTTAATCCACCAATATGACTGTTCATAAAAATCCTCCTGTCATTACAACTGGAAAAAAGCACTGCTAACTTTTCGTGATTTTCTGTAGTATTGCTGCTGACATATCTTTACATAATTTTGAAAGGCATGTTGTTGGACTTGTATTTATCATCCAGATGTAAGAGAAATATAACTCTGCTTCAGAAAGAGCAATGATGAAGAGAAGAAACAAGAGGCAGGATCAGGAAGGATCTCCAGTCACCTGCAATACTCAGTCTCCTGTTGTGCATAATGATCTTCAGTACAGTTAAATTCAGTAACCAAACTGCTCTCAACATGCTCAAACACCACATCATCCACACAGGCACAACTTTCAGATAAGAAGAGAGCAGGGCATTGCACAGGCAGCATTCTAAAGAGATGAAAACTAAAGCATTTATATGGAAGCAACATCTATATGGAAAACAGATGATCTTTTAAGAAGCACTGCTATAACATGATTTAAAAATAATGATGTGTTTTACATAGGAATTGCCTTTTATTCTGGATAGTTTTTTCTGTAATAGCAAACAAAAATCCTAATCTAGATGCTATTACGTGTCAGTCTGTATATTCAAGTGGTCTGGCAGAGAAAAGGAAGAATGGGGATACATGCTACTGTTGAAGCTTAATATCACAGATAACAATCTAGACGTTTTCTTTTCTCTTTTGTACAGAGTAAGTATTCCACATAAGCTAACAACATCATCTAGTCTTCAGAAAGACTAACTAGAGAACGACATTAGCTCTGGCACAGAAGGCTGAGTTGTACTTTCTGTTTATCTTAAGAGCTTTAACAGCCTCTTTCAGAAAGCATCATGGGTACTACCCCCTGCTGCTATTCCCCTGGTTCGAGCAGACACATGCTGACTCCCTCAGCTGCCACAGTTCACAATTCTTCAGTAGAAGTTTAAAGCTGCCACCAATTTCAGTGAGCAGCCCAGGCTTTTAACAAAACAGCTGAAAAGCCAGCACACACTGCTGCCGCCTTGCTACACGGACAACATAAGACACTGTAGTGAAATCCAACAAATCACAAGCAAAGACCCAAGCTCTGAAAACTACTTTGAAACTAGAAGGAAGGGTCAAACATCCAGGTTTGGAATCACTTGAGCAGGGCATCTTAGATATGTTGATACAACAGCTATTTAATCTTTTAAAATGCTGTCTGTTTAGGAAAAACATATTAACACTCAAACATGCCTTCAATCATCACCCAACTCATCTCAGAACATCCTTCTTCAGACTATAAAACCACATCCATAACGCCAGTTGAAAATTATAATGAAAAGTTAAGAGCCTATGTCTAACAGGTACCAAGCATGATTTCTCCGAGAACAAAACTTTTTTGCCCGACTGTTAAAAGCATTATTTGCTGCTTTCCTTTCTCAGGCTTTAACGTACTTCTTGTTTTTGCTACTAATACAAATTGTCCGATGCATGCGACAACAAGGAGACGCAGCAGAGCTGTAAAACCTGTCTCTCGTCATTACTGTGCCATTCGTCGTCAGCAGCAGTAACTTTTCCGAGCCCGGTAATGAGGAAACTCCGACCTCCTGCTACCCGCGGGGGGTGAAGGGCCGCCAGGTGCCGAGGAAGCACCGCGGAGTTTCAGACGGGCTGGGAGCAGCGCGGCCACCGGGGCAACAAAAGCGAAAGGAGAGACCCCGGCCGTAGGGAGCCGGACACCGCCACGCTACGGGGAAACGCTCCGGGCTCGGCATTTCCTCGAGGAACAGCGCAGTTTCGGTTCGGGTGCTTCTGAAAACATTACTTGCACGTAACGAGCGGAGCAAGTATCTGCGCCGCTGACCTCCAGCAGCAGGCTCCCGGCACTGCCGTACGCTAACGGCGACCTCGGCTCGGATATTCAGGCCTCCTGGGGGGCTCCAAAAGCCTCGCCTGCTTCCCACCGACCGCACGCCGCCATCCCGCGACTTTCGGCCGCTTCGAGCTGCGGGTCTCGTCGAAGCGCGGCTGTAGGCACAGCCGCCCGCCCTGCGCCGACCCGCCTCTCGGCGAGCCGGCCTCGGCTCCGGCTCAGCCCCGCAAGCACGGCCCAGGCAAGCCCGGCCAGGGACCAGGCCCGCTCCCTCGCCCCGCCGACGGGCCAGTCAGGACCCCCCTCCTCCGCCCCGGCGCGGAGCGGAGACGGGCCCTTGGCAGGCAGCGGCGCTCCGCTCCCAGCTCACCTGATGCTCCTTCAGCACCTGGCTGAGGCAGGGGTACCGCTCCGAGATCCACCGGTAGAACTTGGGGACCCCCATGGCCACCCCTCCTCACCGCCCCGCCGGACCCAAATAAGCCCGGGCCGCGCTCCGCCTTCCTTCCGGCGCGCCGTACTGACAGCCGGGCCGCCCGCGCCATAGAGCGCCGCGCAGAGCGCCCCGCGCCGAACATAGAAAGCGACGGATAGAGCGGCGCTGCTGGCGCGGCGCGGGGCGGGGCTGGGGCCGGTTTGCTCCCTGTAGCCCCGGCTCCCGCGCTCAGGCGTAACCGTCGTCCCGCCCGCTTCCTCCCGCGTCAAGGGGCCTGGGGGAGCTTCATCCGCCGTTATATTAAACACGTGAAGCATCGCCCCTCGCCCCTTCCCCTACCAGACACACGGAGCTCCCACGATGTGCCTCACTGCCCTCAGGCCCGGCCTGCTGTGGGTAGCAGATCTAGTCTCTGTGTGATGGACATGGGTAACTCCCTTAGCGGTACCTGGTGCAACAGTTCACTGTAAGGTTCTCTTCACTCTGCGGTATAACGACAGAGCCTGTGACAGGTAACATAACCCCAGCACTCTCACGCACCACAACAGAAAAGATCATAGTAGGTTCCAAAGATCAATCTTGGAAAAATCTTTAGGTTTATGAGACAGTTACCACACTTTCGGAAGATTACCCACTCGTTCCCCAGAGAAACAAAACTACTATAACCAGTTGTAAATCCATTATTTAAATTTACTCTCAAAGTGTCTGGATTTCAGGTGAACTAAAACTTGAGTCTCRCAACACAGCATCACTGTGATCAAAAACTAATGGCATTGTTTGCCTCAGAACAGCAGAAACAAAAAAATACTGTACAAAAATTCTAATGATATCCTACTGTAGGGTAAGAGTATAATTTTTTCCCTATCCCCCCCCTCATTTCCCTACAGTTTGGATGCCTAGAGAAGCAAGCATTACTGTAAGTTAGTATATGCCTTCTGAACGTATTTAGTTAGTCTACTCTTGTCCATGTCAAAACCCTTTTTCTGAAGTGGAGTCTGAAAAACACTCGCTATAGCCACACTTTTTACAAGGGAGGGAAGAGAGGGCCTGTCCAGAACTCTCAGGAGCCTGAACGTATCTTAAAGTCACAGATACTATACCCTGCCTGCTGCACTGGTGTTACAGCCATACTGCCAGGGTCCTCTAACTTGCAGCTTTGTGTCATTTCCTTCATGAGGGTTTCTTAGCACAGCAGGCAAGGGCTAAGAAAACAGCTTCAGAACATTGTAACACTTAAGAGTTTCTTCATGGTAAGATTTAAGATCCCAAATGCTTTTCTAGACATAGCCAGGCCATATGGAAGAAAGTCAAAGGAAACCAAAATTCAAGGTCTACTGCTGAAAAGAAATAGTCATTATTTTCAGAACGCCCTTCTGAACTATGAGTAGAAAAAGTTGAAAGAACTACTTCACATCATATCAGTATAAAACTTTAATGTCAGATTTTCTAATCTACAAGTAAGCTGAATGAGAAAAATCTTTACAAAAACATACAGTACTTTATAGAGTGCATTCTTTCAACATTGCGAAAATTTTTCATATAGTCAGAGTAGGTATGTACATAAGAAACTTGCAGAGACTTGCACAGTCTAATTTTTAAGCAGTTCCTATGTACTGCGTTCTATATGTATACAAAACATAAGCTGTAACACCTTACACATCTGCAAGTGTATTCATAACATACTTGCAAGTGTATTGTATATCTTACATAGATTTTGGATTGATCATAARACAGTTCTGCTGCTTACAATCAGAAATCAGCAGAAGCAACCAGTTACCACTGATTAATACCTTCTCAAGAATATTACAGCTACATCCTTCTGAATGGTATCGTTCACATATATGGAGCCCAGCCCATATACATCTGGCAGAGCAGGTTGTCATCACTTGCTTCTTGAATAAGGTAATGAACATGCCCTTCAATAGATAAGGGTAATCCTTTTATTCTGTTTCTAGTCTTAATGACACCTTGCAGCCGTTGTTCTATATCAAGGACATGGGTTTTGGCCTGGAAACAAAGAAAAAGGAAAAAAAAAATTAATATTGCTACTATCCGTGAACTTCCACTTCTTAAAATAAAAGAAGTATTTATTAGGATGTGTTTGAAATCTGTATGCTAATGTAATACAAAACCCAGATGTCTACACCAGTTACTTTGAAAATAAAGGATACCCACTTTTAAAAATCATTCTCTAAAATGACCAATGATTGATCATTGGTCAAGTTATAACTTTTGCCTTACATTTTTACAGATAAAATTTACCAGCGAAGACTGAAAAAGCCATGCAAATGTATTTGAAAATGTTAGAATGCTTTATTTCATACAATTACTTTCAAATAAATGCAAAATTTTCCAAGTCTTTTTCTTGGAATTCTGGATAAAATTAAAGAAGATACCTAGTCTGGAAAATTTAGACCAAAATTATGAGCAACTGAAAATGAAGAAGTCTAATAACAGGTTGTGATGAGCAACTCAAAATGAGCTGTTCTGAGGCCCACTAGAGTAGCTAGTTCATACCAATTACACTCACACATTTTCTTTTAAAGCTCAAGTATAACATTGGCACCTATCCAGAAACAAGTTAACTATATACAACTATGTGGGTGGTCCTGTACCTAAAAGAAAGGTTATGCAGACACAGCCTGGTTAGTAATTGGTTACAGGGAGGTGATTCGAGMCAGCCAGCATAGCTTCACCAAGGGCAAGTCCTGCCTGACCAACCTAGTGGCCCTCTATGATGGTGCGACTACATCAGTGGACATGGGAAGGACTACAGATGTCATCTATCTGGACCTCTGTAAGGCCTTTTACATGGTCCCCCACAACATCCTTCTCTCTCAACTGGAGAGGTATGGGTTTCATGGATGGACTGTGCAGGGGGTGAGGAATTGGTTGGATGGTCACATCCAGAGAGTAGTGGTCAACAGCTCAATGTCCAGATGGAGATCAGTGACGAGTGGCGTCCTGCAGGGGTCCGTATTGGAACCGGTACTGTTTAATATCTTCATCAATGACATAGACAGTGGGATCGAGCACACCCTCAGCAAGTTTGCAGATGACACCAAGCTGAGTGGTGCGGTCAACACGCCTGAGGGACGGGATGCCATCCAGAGGGACCTGGACAAGCTGGAGAAGTGGGCCTGTGTGAACCTCATGAGGTTCAACAAGGCCAAGTGCAAGGTCCTGCACCTGGGTCGGGGCAACCCCCAGTATCAATACAGGCTGGGCGATGAAGGGATTGAAAGCAGCCCTGCCGAGAAGGACTTGGGGGTACTGGTGGATGAAAAGCTGGACATGAGCCAGCAATATGTGCTTGCAGCCCTGAAGGCCAACTGTACCCTGGGCTGCATCAAAAGAAGCGTGGCCAGCAGGTCGAGGGAGGGGATTCTGYCYCTCTRCTCTGCTCTGGTGAGACCCCACCTGGAGTACTGCGTCCAGCTCTGGAGCCCTCAGCACAAGAAAGACATAAACCTGCTGGAGCGGGTCCAGAGGAGAGCCATGAAAATGATCAGAGGGATGGAACGYCTCTCCTATGAAGAAAGGCTGAGAGAGTTGGGGTTGTTCAGTGTGGAGAAGAGAAGGCTTCCGGGAGACCTTCTTGCAGCCTTTCAGTACTTAAAGGGGGCTTATAAGAAAGATGGGGACAAACTTTTTAGCAGGGCCTGCTGCAACAGGACAAGGGGTAACAGTTTTAAGTAAAAGAGGGTAGATTTAGACTTGATATAAGGAAGAAATTTTTTATGCTGAGGGTGGTGACACACTGGCACAGGTTGCCCAGAGCGGTGGTAGATGCCCCATCCCTGGAACCATTCAAGGTCAGTTTGGACGGGGCTCTGAGCAACCTGATCTAGTTGAAGATGTCCCTGCCCACGGCACAGGGGTTGGACTAGATGACCTTTAAAGGTCCCTTCCAACCCAAACTATTCTATAATTCTAATTATTTGAAGACCAGGAGATTTTCTCTGCTCGAATAGCTCAGTTAAGTTCTTTGTTGTAATATAGCTTCAGTACTGTAGTTTGTCCTTATCTTATTTGCCATGTTTATCAGTGCTCCCTAAGTTTTATCTGCTATTACACATATTTATTTTCACTAAATATTCCTTTTAAAGCAAAAAGGAGACAAATCAGAATTTTTGCAAAGGGGAAAGAAAATAAATATTACAGGTTGTGCAAGCTATATTTTGGATGAACAATATAGTATTTATCAGCAGCTACAAAGGAAACAGTACATATGAAATCCTAATTTTAACCAAGTATTCCTTGACATGTAACAAGGCACGTATTTATTCAATAATAAACATCCACTCATGAAAAGCACAAAATATGCATGGAAAGGACTCCAGATGTTCCCATCACTGTAAATCTGGAGGACTGTGTAACAGTCAGAGTGAGGGGAAGCAGAAACCTCGTCTATCCTATTGCTTCTGTTGATGTTGTCCTTGATTTAGTAACACTAATAAGAGAATCATAGGCTCTATTTTGTTTGGTTCTTTAGTAGATAAATTACATTTTATGTCAATAAAAATAGTCTCTTTATGGATAAAAAGTATGAACACAGAGATAATCAAGAAGAAACAACCAGAGGAATTTTTAAATGGAAGAAAAAACAAGAAAGTTAAGGTTTCAATTAGAAAATATATAACTTGCAACCATAATGGACATTTGAATACCTTATGCTATGCTTGTTTTCAACTAACCTTTTCGTTGACAACTTCTCCAGTTTCATTCACCTGTGCTTTTGTATTTCCTTTAACAGGTTTGCTCCATTCCACAAGAGGATCATGGAGAAAAGTCTTTAAGACACTAAATAAATCAAAAATAAAAAAAGGATGAGATACGTATAATACATTTAATTTTCCAAACAAGAACACTGACAGGAGTCTAAAGTTTGTGCTGAATATTTATATTGTTTTATATTTAACTGCATGTCATAGTAAGACTGAGCTGCATGATAGGTATATGCTGAAACTGGCATATTCACCAGCAGTTACTGTTTCAGATGTTTAGACTACAGGCAGCTTTTTCAGAGTTTGTAGCAAAACCAGTTGCCGTACCTCATTAGAGGCTCCCTTTGATCACGCATAAGCCTCGTTGTGACTTCACAAGCTCTTCGGAAGAGACCTTCTGTTCCCATTGGACCCATTCCATTAACCATGTTGTGAGTGAGACGAAAAGGAACAATTTCCGGAACTTCAAATGTTTCTCCCTTTACATTGATAAAAAAGAGTATGCCCTAAGCATTTTAAGCTTAGGGTAACATTTGYATTGTTTTTAGTTTTTTTTTCCCCATCTTTGTCAGTGGCAGTTTCCTAGCTGACAAGAGATGTTTGCTCAGATCACAGTCCTTCTCAGCTGTTAAAGGGAAATTACAGTGAATAAAGGATACCAATGTCCAAATAACCTCTTTTTCCCTGTTTTAATACACTAATACAGGGTATAAAATTTTGTTCTAAATATATATGGCTGCTCTGTAGTCTCATGCAAAATGCTAACTTTTCTTTTATAATATGCAAGTTAATTAAAAAAAGAAATGTTTTTAAGCTAAGGGTTATGTAGGACAATTTACACTTACTAAAAAGAAAGCAGGAGAAATAAACTAACAATATCTCTACCTCACTGATCTGAATTAAAAAGGGCACATATTCCACACCAAAAGCATCTTTCAACAGAAACACCAAAACACCAAATCCCACACTGGCCACAATTTCTTCTCTTTATTTTTACAGAACCATTGGAATTTTTGTGCTGAATTTGTGTGAGAAAAAACAAAGAAACTCTTCACAGCAGCAGAACTCTGAATGTATTAATTACAGCTTTGTTTGGAGAGTGGTAGTGGAAAGAAATGAGTCACAAAATACAAACACTCTGAAATTTGGGCTATTTCAGTGTATCCACATCAGCTCATCTGATATCGGCTAAATCAAAAAGCTGGCTTTCATTAATGCAGTATACAGAACAATCACATACTCTTTACATATCCCAGACTGTTTGTTTGGTATAAATAAGAAACAAAGTGAGAGAGATAACACAACAGATACATTAAAAGTAAAAAGAGTGGAAAAAAACCAAGACCGGTAGAAATTTGTAACTTACATGCATGTAAAATAAAGAGCAAGTTCAGCAAGTGGCATTTCTCACCTTATTGAAAAGGCAGTTGAAATCCACATGCACACATTCACCAGTCAAAGAATCAAACAGGATGTTTTCACCATGACGGTCTCCTAGACCAAGTATGTAACCTACCATTGACATAACTGCAACAGAACGACAATAGGCTGACCTACTATTRTACCTACGGAAATAAGAATCAGATATGTCGAAGTCACTTCCTTGGGTGGTCTTTATTCAGTAGTATCATTAATGTGATAATCATTAATGCATTTCACTAAGTGAAATGCACAAAGTAGATATTCTTGAGCTAGCCCAATCCCAGTCACTCACCATGAAGTAGGATCAGGAAATGTTCTAAGAAACCATTCATGAAAGAGAGGAGGATGACGAGGCAGAAGGACTTCTTTGAACATTTTCAGCTTTTCAGACAAAGGTGCTGACTTTGGAAGCATATGCTGACGCAATTCTTTTCCGGTCATATAGATACCTGTAATAGACCACCTCAATTAGGCAAAAGAAATCCCCAAATATAAAGCCTTATACGTACTATTACAATATGGTATTTTAGAGAAGATAAACATCTCCATAAAGTTGAAATAAATGAACAAAAGGAAAATAACTCATAGAACATGGTGGTGGTGGGGTACTGGAAAGTAAATAAAAAATCATAATGTTAACTGAAAGAGAAGGCCTGGCAAACAAGCCACCAGTTTTACCAATCGCTATGGGGTGGAGTGGGGGGAACACACATACACAAAAAAAACCACCCTCACAAAGCCATTCATTATATTCAGCTGAGATGTTTGGAGTTCCAAAATCCCAGATGTCTGCATACATCCAGATAATGTGTGAAATTTTCCCCCAAAATTTTATTGCACTGACCAGAAAGTTGCTTTGTTAACAAGAAACTCAAAAGAAATCTGATCTTTTCCCCGGAAAGTTGCTGTACCCTCAACCTTGATTCAATTATAAATTATCTTAATCGTCTCACACAAATGTAACAGAAATGAAAAACAACAGATCAAATCTAAAGAAAAAGTCCACAGTCTTTTCTATTATTCAGTGCTGCACATACATTCCCATACTGCTGGTGAAATGATTTACATCATTGTATAAAAGAATGTATTAAGATGATTGTGTTACCAGTTCTTGTAAGGAACTTGTTTATTGCAAGCACCAATTCTCTTCCATTTAAAAGTCTACCACACATATGAATAAAAATATATTGCAGATAGTTACTGCATCTTCCTAGATTTTAGTCTGATCCTTGCTGTTTGTCTCATTTACTAATAAAGATACAAGCCCTTTAAAAAAATAAAATATCACTGTAGTCTAATATATTTCTTTACCTTTCTCCTTATAAAGTTTTATCAGGATATTTCGTAAACCAGCAGTATTGTTCACCCATTCAATTATGCCACATTCATCATTTAATGGAATAACTGCGTAGGTTCGAATATGGAGTTCTCGCCTGCGTGACTCTGCATCTTTTCTTAAGCACTATTCACAAAAGAAAAATCAGATTAACAGATAACATAGATAGGATCAAAATGTATCAACAACATTAACCATTCTATCTATATCTATTTTCCAATCACACGATCTAGAATTTAAAATTCTAAGCTTCACTGTCTGCAGTAGGTCAAATGCAAGCAAAATGCTCATCTGTTCTCCAAAGTAAATTAAAAAAGAGAATTTTGCAATAAAATAGTCAAACTGCGTAACTTGTACATGGCAGTGTTTCCAAGATGCTATAATTTGCTTTAACCTCATGGAAGACATGGTACCTTAACCTTAAGCATTTTGCCGAGAAGTAAAATATAACTAAAATAAGAACTATGGCAACACTTTTAGTATGAAAAGATGAATTTATCTATTTCTCATTAAAAAAAAAATTAGAAAATACTGAATAAGAAATATGAAGCATAACAGCAGAAAGTTTGCAGTTATTTATTTACTGTAAATAACCTTTCCTGTATATTTTTGCTCGAATAAGCAATTGTTTTGGCAAAATGTTATATTTTGTTATTGTTTCCACAAGTCTGTTAGAAGTTATACATATCAATTGCTATTGATTTATGCTGAAGTAAGATATTTTGCAACAGTTTACTTTTCTTCCAGTAAGCTTTATCTCAAGGTAAGTTGTTTTTTTGCTAGATGGTTCAGCGTTTTGTTCTCGTCAATAAGTATAATGCATCTGATTGTCTAACTCATCAAACCTTATTAATAAGGGAGTTGAATTCCATGAGCCGACAGTCTTTTCTTAGATCATCTTTTGGCTTACACATCATAATGTAAGATTTCCCATCTGAACCTTTTAAGGTGATCTTTTTTGGCTTTTGAAGTGAGGCAAGAATTTCCACCTAAGAAAAAGTTAAATTCTTTATTAACACCTGTATCAGACCATACAAAATAAAGTGTCTAACTGTAATAAACCACTGCAACCAATCACTTTAGCACTTCCATGGTGCTACAGTGTATTAACCTCAGGCCAAAACTTCATCTAAGTACCAAGTGGCCATATCTGTCTCAGGTTGTTATGACAGAAGCCACTCAGTTTCCACGAAAGTAATTATGAAGTTTCCTACTCACTCCTCCATTTCTAGGAAACTAAGATATATTTGCAGCTACATTTGTTTAACGTGAATTTTAAAATGAGGTGCCAACTAGAGGCCTACCGTATCATCAAAGCCTGCAATGTAGGCCCAGCATCCAGGAAAAGGGTCATGGTTAGCATGGGTACCAGGAATTGAAGGAAGAGTTGGTATCATTACAGATTGTAAGGGAATGAGAATTTCACTAAATGTGTGCTCTTCAACTAATCTCTTAAGTGTTTTGAAATGAATATTCATGCTTAATGTTGAGCTGTTTCCATCAACCTTGGAAAAAAAAAAAAGTTGGTCAAAAGTTAACAATGAACACTTAAAATATTACTGCTATTTCACATTAACTAATGAATAGAAAAGAATAATAAACGCTTATGGTAATAAGAAAATGGCACATTACATTTCAAATTAAATGGGAGTGGTCAAAAGTAAATGTATCTAGCCTTTATAGCACATGTATTTTTCACTCTGAATGTAAATACAGAATAATGAAAGAATTTATTTAGTTTTACCTTTATTATCAAATTCATTTTTTCATGAAAACACAACCAGCCTATTTTTATAGTAAAACTCTGTGAACGTTACTGGGCAAGAATCATACATGAAAGCACAAAACAATGTAAAGCCCATGCACTCTGAAATGTACCATTATGCACTGAAATATTTTGCAAATGCTCAATTTAGAGTTATCTTCTACTTTTTTTGAATATTTTTATTAAGAAAAAAAAAATCTTTTACAAGTTACTGCAATTTAACAGAAACTACAGTAATGTAATGAATTGGCTAATGAAAGCTATCAGAAGAAGCTTTTGTATAACGTTTTTGAATAATCCTATTACATGCATTGATTTGTTTATTTTTGTAAGTACCGGTTTGTTGCATAGTTCTAATAGCTTATCTGTAAGGCGTGTTGCATCTCCAATAAATTTTCCTAAAGATTCCTTCATGTGAATAGCTTTGTTTAGAATTTCCTTACATCTGTTGACACGCGTAGGGTAAGAGGACTGAAAAAAGAGGAAAGTTAAAATTTATTAAACAACAGTCAAATCAATTAAAGAATCCTAAAAAAAACAAAACAAAACACCCCACAGCAATTAATATATTCTTTTCTCTACTTACTGCTTGTCATATTTAATATCTGGAGAAGGATGTTCTCCAACTGAAATTTGGTACCTGAACAAGCACTAAAGTGGTACAGTTGGTGGGGGTGTGTGTGTGGGGGTTATTACTTTCTGAAACCATTCTTGGGAGTCCCACAACATAAAGGCCAATATTCAAGAATATGCCAGTGTATCTTGAATGTTATTTCACCAGCCTTGAAGAAATAGTATGCACCATGCTTTCCAATTTGCTTTGGAATGACCCTACTACCAGRTAAGTATTAGGACTAAGTGGTATATCTGTCTTATTTTAATCAAGACAGAGTTGATTATTTGATTATAAAACTGGAAGTACTATTACAGTTCCTAAAAACAACAAAATCTGTTGTCCATAACTACCCAATTCATCAGCTGTTTGTTATTCAAATTTCCTTTCCTAATACATCATACAAGTCAGGATGCATGTTAGCATTCTAATTTGGAACATTTAAACTGTAATATCTCAACTTTAGACTGCAATAAAATCTTTTGCAGCGATAGCATTGATACCCTGTTCCACAACACTGTTTCACAGCAACTGAAACTCTCAATTCCTTCTTATCATCTTAAAGTAAAATAGGTTATATTCACATTTCTCTCTGATGAAAACAGTTTTACAAACTTAATAAAGGTGTAGCTATAATTATCAAGGTACCTTGGACACAGCAGTCATCATCCACATTGCTTGCTGTGGATAGGCTAAAAACACTTTAGCAACAATCACCATCAGAACTGCAAAGACTTCATCGTGAGAATGGCAGATTCGGGAGATTAACTGAGAAAAAGCTGTCAGAAACTGGTAAGGTGCCAGGTGATTCGTATGCTCTGTAATCACCTTATTTATTTTAGCTAAATCATTTTTCATTTGAACACGTTCTGAACGACTAGCTGAAAAACACAAGAGGACAAGATTATGTTCCTTTTTCCCCCATCGGAAATGTAAAGTCATTTAAATCAAGCCTACAGAAACATATTTTGCTGGTAATTTTCATAAGCCAAAAAAAATCAAGGAAAAGGAAAAGCTCCTATTGTAAAGTTCTTTTTAAGATAGCATACAATGACTTAATACATATGCTATTTAACTAATGAGAATAACAGGAAATAAACAAGCACAGACAACAAGAACATGGAACAGACAATATTGGAAAAGCTCTCCTTACACTCTTAAAATAAAACATCTATTACCCCTCTAAAGTGATGCAATGGCATAGAACAAAACCAAAACCACTACATGTATTTTCCTGGTAAAAGGATTCTAATGTTCTTTAGTGGAGAGGAAATCCTTTCTTTCCTTGTAAAGAAAGTCTTCACAAGGGATGAAATTAACACATCTGCTCCTATTCTCCACCCCTGCACCTGAGGACCCAGCATGAGTAGCACATCAACAACAGAGAAAGCAGTATCTGATGTGCCTGCAGCCAAATTCAGTTGACCTAAGCGTAAAGAACCAGGTCAAGATCAAGGAGCCACAACTGTCTGCTTCACTCCAGACCTGCAGGCAATGTTTGCAATTTTCGTTTGTACAAAAACCTTCCACCCAAAATGAATCTATGGTAGTAGTTTCACATGCCTCGATGCTGCTCACAGGATTCCCCCTGCCCCCCATTTAAATTTCAGTAAAATTCCTTCAACAACTGGAACCACGACAAATTGGAAAAAAGCCCCAAATCTATGGTAGTAGTTTCACATGCCTCGATGCTGCTCACAGGATTCCCCCCGCCCCCCATTTAAATTTCAGTAAAATTCCTTCAACAACTGGAACCACGACAAATTGGAAAAAAGCCCCAAAGCTTAACACTTTACTGTAGCAAGTGTATACAAAACCACTACTCATTACTCATGAGTCAACTTAGAAAAGGTGACAGGTGACATGCAAGGATTTTCCCTAAATCTTTTTATCGACTTAAGTTACCTGAGGAACAATGCTATCTCATTATATATTTTTAAAAAGTTCTGGAGGGTTTAATTATAATAATTAATACTCTCCTGCACATTAACATCCTGTAATTTAAAAGAATAATAGTACTTTCTTGCTTCCATATAATTTCAGGCAGTAAGTCTAAACAAAGAACTGTAAATATACTTCACTGCTCTTTCAATTATATATTCAAAAGTATGACCCAGGAAGTATGTACTGGGAAAACATGTCCTACCTTTATCACATTCGTATGCTTTTGCTCCGAAGTCCAGCCATAAAGACAGCATTCTTGGCATTGACTGATAGATGAATTGGTTTCCATACTGTAGAGACCTGTGATTACATGTTTAAATCACAGCATGTTAATGATATATATTAGAAGCATTACAAACTTTACATCCTTAATTGTTTCACATTCCATTCTGGACTTCAGAAATTTATGTTCAGCATTTTAATGCATCTGCAACAACTAAAAGCTTACTAATATACAAAGGTTTTGTTTTTATTCATCAAAATTGCAGATGAAATAATTAACAGTCTTACACAAGACAGACAACAATTGCTTAGTCAGAAGGCAGAAGTAAAATTAATTAGGTATGAAAACAAAAGGAAGCATGCAGTATTTTGTTTTACAATACTGCATAAAAATTTGAGTCCGTCTGAATTGTTGAAAGACAACATATTCCTATAAAATGTTTTTTCAGTGTAACAGTCATCCTTCTACAGAAATTAAGCAAAGTTCCCCTAGGGTCTAACCTCCCAAAATGGTGAACTATGTATCTAATCAGATCTCCTTGTTTTTCCATCTTGTTGTCAGTTACCATCGGCATTAATTTATCGTAATATTTAGCAAGATAAAAATGTCCATCTTCCCACTCTGGCAAGAAAATTGTAACATCCTGCAACAAAATAAAAAAAGAGATAATTACTTTTGAGAGGATGCTAAATTTAAAATAAAAAAATAAAACAATAACAAAAAAAAAGATTCTCAAGAAACAAGAATCTTGTATTAGTTACCTTTGTGCAAAGTACCTGCAAAAAAGTATTAATTGTAACTTTGTAACTCCAAAATTGTAATTTTGCCCCAAGATAAATGCCTGTACAAACTAGAAGTCTGTTCTTAAAATACCTTTTGGATTTGGAAACAACAAGATAATTTAAGACAGGATGATATAGGATTCCTCAACTAGGAAAGACTATAGTTTCATTAAAAATATTATAATCAAGTTCCTGATCCTGATAAACTCAATACTGGGTTTCTTTTAGTTTTTTGAAAAGTGAAACAGCAGGATGTTTTTCACGTTTCTGTTTTCCTTCTAAAAGCATGATGTTTAAAAGAAGAAAAAAAAAATTGTGTGACATATATTAGGAAACAAATAACTTAGCAAGTGGCACATCCATTCTCTAATAACACTGGTTTGTTTCCAGTGCCAATATTTAGACAGCAGAGAATTCTAAGCATTAGTATTTTAATATAATCCATCGAAACTTCGTTAGTTTCCATTATTTCAACCTTCATTTGATTTGACACATCCGTTAAGATTTTTCTCTAAATGACTGTTACAGAAGTATTTTAATTAGTAAGACAGCAGTAAGTATTAACAGTATCAAATGCCAAAACCTGGATATGAGACATACTACTTTTAAGGAAGCGTAAAGATCTGCATCTACTACTGGTTTAGTAGGCAATATTAATCAATGCCAAAACAGTATTTCACTGGCATAGCAAGATGAAGCAGTGTAGTGCTGTGTTGTTCAAGAAAAAAATACCAGTTGCCTCTTTTCCTAGTTCTTCAGACATTGGAAGCATATTTAAAGCAGTTATAAGTCACTACCAGAGAGAGAAGTAACACTGAAGAGTAGCGCAATGTGTCAACAAGTTGTCTTACTGTCTATTTAGACTAGCCCACATTTTAGTGAGGAATTCTAATTTATACATGCATAAGAAAAAAGCCATGCTCCTGTAATTTGTTTTTTTACTTCAAAAGAGTTATATTAGCTATTCTTAGCCCTCGCTGTTGGGAACTGTAGACCTCCCTGTATTGACATGTTATATTAAAGCTAATTCAGATAATAAAATCTTTACAAAAACTACTTTCCTCCTACATATTGATACACCATTTAATCCCATTGATATTATCCTTGGTTGACATCATCAGGAACATAACGATAGCTTACTTAAGGGATATATTATTATTATTATTCAAAACTACTGTCTTGTTAACACTAGTATATCAAATTACCTTATACTTTTTCATAACTGCATTGCTTTCAAAGTTAGCAGTTTCTTCCATAAATCTGCCCACCAGCAGCATTGCCCGACCATGGATGAGCTGATTTTTGGTATTGCACGGTGCTTTATTTTCAGGGAAACATAACTCAACCCCCTTCTGGAGAACAATGAGTGCTTGATGAACCTCACCCTAAGGGAAAGAGGAAAACATTTTATATACTTTAAATAAGAGAGATGTAAAACTTCCATCTCATAGTTGTTATTAAGGCAAAGCTATGTCCCTGAGTGTGTTCTAGACCATTCTGGCTGTGGTAACTGAATATTACTGACTTCAAATACTTCTTATATTCCCTTGTTATCTCAGCATTGTTGTCCCTTTAGGTTTACCACAATAATTCCTCCCATGTTTGCTGCCTGCCTCTGTTAGTTAAAAGGATACAAATTAAGGAAAGGTCTACTACTAAGATAATTTAAATTTGCCTGGGCTGCTTTGACAGTGGCAGGTAATCCACCAGTTTTATACACAGCTGCCAGAAAAGTCAATGGATACAGAAAAGGGCTGACTAGTAGTTGGAGGTAAAAACTTCCCATGTCTCAGCTGCAATCAGAATGTGTTGATAGTCCCAGCTGACATATTTTGTTTTACGTATACTGATTGAGTGCCTTTTTCTCTTGAAGAAAACTAAAGATTATTTTCTTGCATGTAAGAAAGTAAGTTCCATTTTTATTTTCTTTACCTTGGACCAGAGCCACTTCGCTCTTTCTATATAAAGTTCTGAGAGCGTAGATTCCCCCGCATTCAGAAGAGCATTATATGCAGTCTGGTGATGACCAGCTTTTCTTGCAACTCTAGCACTCTGGAGCCAACACTGACCAACAAGCTCACTGTAATCCTGGCTGCAGAGATATTTTTGCAGAAAATGAAAAGTTTCAGTCATGAATGCTACTTTACAATCTGAAGTAAATATCACAATGTGTTGAAACACAAAATTTCTTAATAAGATATATACTACATAGCGATCATTTAAAATTATTGGTAATACATCTGTTTCACGTTCTTTCCATTTAGGCCTGGAAACAAATACTGTTTCCCCCTGTTTCTCCCTTATCTTTCCTACAGACACCACTTTTCCCTTCTATTTTGAAGGTACGTAATATTGGAGAGGACTGCTTTTGTCTACAATATAAATTTCCACAGAGTTTTATCTTCTCTCTTTTAACACGCGTATGTAAAACCAGAATATTACTAAGAATACAACATCGACAGACAAGAAATAGTCATGTTCTCACCTGTTACTGAGACTAAGCAAAGCCCTTCTCAGTGCTAAAATGGGTTCTTTTGCTCTGTAAGAGTTTTGGGTCATTTCAATACGAGCACACCAATTCAGGGAATCTCTACCGTGGTCACCATCTGGTTGCTGAAACATTGGTCCAATACTATGTTCCAACTCACACAGCATATGCAACCTGTGTTAGCAAAATAAAGGCAAAAAATTGTTGAAAATTGGTTGCTGTTTGAGATATGTGCAAGTTTTACACAGCGTTTGCCATTTTCTTTCTAAAAGCTGGCCATATAAGTAATTTCAAATAGTAGGACTTCTTTTAAAAGCAAAAATCCAGCAAAACCAGACACACAAAATCAAGGATTTGTAAACTGATCAGTTATTTTCTCACTATTCCTTTGCCAAGCTGCTGAACACAGAGACAATGAAGATCAGTTGGAAAGGAAGTAAATATTTCAAAAGGGTATTTCTATCCATTACTTTTAGCAATAATTCTTCAAAAAGTCTGATATTTTCAACAAATACCGTTTTAGAGGCAATATACTACCTGTTACCTAAACACCTCCTTTACAATAAAGTTAGTCCATTTATTTAAAAATACCATTATTATTAGCTGTCACTGTAAAGCTGCAAAGCTGAGAGCTTGTAAACACCCAAGTTTTCATTGGCAGAGTCTAAGTGTAGTGGGTATATCTGACAGACAAACAGTGACTTTGAAGGCTCCTGAGTAGCCCAGATCAATGGCTAAATTTAACTATTTTGAAACACTTCTTTCTCAACACTCAAATTCCATTTCCTAAATAAAATAACACTGAAAAAATTACGAACACAAAATAGAATTAAGAAGTCATTAAGGAACATATGCTCCAACTGGCTAGTTTCATGCAATATCTTGCCATAAGGATGCATTTACAGTGGAGAGAAAGTATTAAGCTTTTTCATTAAAAAAAGGCTACATGCTTGTTAGTCTACTACAGCCAACTTCAAAATTTATTAAAAAAGAAAAAGTAAAACTACTGAAAGGGATGGGGTTTCAATTTTTACTGCTTTTTGTTGATAAAAGAAGGGAGTGCTTTTAGGCCACGATACAGATTAAAAGCAATTCTCTTAAGTTAATGGAGTTACTGGCCTATATGTACTACTTTAAGCATGGAATTAAATTGTTGATTTTCATTACCTGATATTTACATAAAATTGCTTGCTGATTTTGAAAGACTATACCCAACAGTTTTGTTGTGAATATTCAGAAAACGCACATCAGTACCATTTATTGTGGAAATGGAAAATTCTTGCTGCCGCATACTTGATTATGTGATTTCTGGATTTGAAAATAGTGACATGAAAATCAGAAACCTGATAATGTGTTCATATCCTCGCTGATAGGATCCTCTTTCAAAGCTTGCTGCTGAAAGGGGTACAATCTGTTCTGCTCGAACAACCTTGAGTGTTTCATAAAAAGCTGCTTCATTTTTCTTCTTGGCTGATAATAATAAATGTCCCAGTCTGACACTCCAAGTAGTGGACTTCACATCTTTGGGGAGAAAAAAAAAGCCTTTCAAACTCTGTTTCTTTAAGCAGCTTAATCTGAACATGCTAATTTGTCTTAACATACTACTGGAAAAGTAAGTTTTTCTCAGAACTAGTTAATTGAATTTTAGAAATACTGTATAATTCTACCCCACAATCCACTCCCCCAGACAAACCCAGAAGAAATTTGGCCTTACACTTGCTTGACATTTCTACTCAAAGACTATACAGTTTACAATCAAATACATTTACAAGACTAAAAAAATACAATAGCTGCCCCTTGATTCAAGATGATTAGACTAAAACATACACTTGTTCAGAAATGCAAGGAAGTATTCATATTTTGATATAGTGATAACTTACCTGAAGCCAAATAATTTTCCAGTAAATCCCATCGTGACAGTTTCCAGGCTGCTTCCACTCTGTAAGTGTTCAATTCAGAAGTCCATTCAGACCTATTAAAAGAAAACGAAGGCAATAAAAGCTTGTGCTGAACTCAATTTTTTTTCCTTTCCCCCCTCAGTATGTTAGTTCTACATTATATTAGCAAATATTCTTTATATAAAAATTCTCTTACTTGAAAAGAAGCAAGGTAAGCTTGCTTCTAATAAAATTCAGTAAAACCAAAGGATATGCATTGATAAAAAATAATAGCTGTACAACACAATCCCACAAATTCAATTTCYAAGTAGCATATTTAACTTCTATGGCACATTTTAGAAATTACCATCTTCCAATCCATTTATCCTACTAGGATACAGAATAGCTATGGAACAAGTAACATGCAAGACAATGAATGAAAGATTCTATTTAACAAATTAAAGCACATCTCAACACTGTAAATAGTGCAGACAAGAAGCACTAACATTTCAGGAAGTCTTGAAATTAATTTATAGACAAAGCACTTAAAAGTTTTCTAGCTTCACATTGCTAATTGGATATGCTTGATAAGCCTCAAAAGCTTGATAATGCRCAAAAATGGCTACTGAGACATAGGTGTAACACAAGAGCTTTGTATTTCTCAAATAAACATTGTATTAGATGCTTACAGTACCTGTTTGCAAGCACTCCATTGACCTGAGTAATTACGGTAGATAACTGACCAAGGCCTAACATGGACTTCACTACACCATGATAATGAATAATCTAGAAATAGGGAAAAAACAAAACAAAACAAAACACCACCAAATGAAAAAAACCACACACACATTCATGAAATTCATGGCAGTCTGAAGGAGGAAATATGTCCATTTGGATGCTTTTTATAATATGAAAAGACATAACCAATTGCACCATAAGCTAAATGAACATTCAAAATATAAAATCTATGATTACCAAAGAATCAGCATAGGCAATTTTTGAAATGCACCTCACCACAAATGTAGTTTGATGTTAATTTATTAATACCCATATCAGAGCTGTGAATAAAAATTTGATTTAAAGAAATGAAAAACAAGAAGGAAAAAGTCACAGGAAGGAAATAACCCCAAAACCCAAAGCAATTTCACCCTTCATAAAAATGTTTTCCATACTCTGGGAATGAAGTAGGGCCATCAAAACACTCTGTTTACTATACCTGTTATCAGCTGTGCTAGACTTCTCTGCTTCACAGGGAAGTGCAAGAAACCATAGGGATATCCTAGCCTGGGAAACTTTTTACCAATTTCCATTAGAAAAGTATTTCAGATACAGAAACGGTAATACACATCTTCAACTTTCTTTTTGCATTTATCATCACATGTCTGGATATTCACTTTGGCATATGAAAAGCATGATGGTTTTCCAGTACTGCTCAGCTTTACTAGAGCTTACACTTATATGTTCCAAATAAAGGAAGGGAAAGGGGAATGGAAGACAAATAATTATAAGTTTTCTTTAATCATTTTCCAATTGCTCTTATATTATGAACATTTTCCCTGGAAGTCAATAATCAAAAATAGTAAGTCAGAATTACTTCGAAAACCTGTGGTAACTTGCTTTAATACTTCTTTTGGCACGTACCAGTACTGATTGATATTTAAGCAATCCAATTCCAGGCCTTCCCAAGCAAATGCTGAACTTTAATTGGTAAGCTGTCCTAGCAAAAACCTGGGCGTAAGCATCCAAGTATTAACCCAAGCCTGCAAATTACAGTATAAACCCAGTAAGAATCTGTTTCAGTTCAGAAGACGCTTCCAATAGCAATAGTTATTCAGCAACTGCCACAGTAAACTCTTATATTCCCATTTTACTTAAATATTCTGAAGAGGTATTTTTGGCTTAGTCTTGTGTTAGTTAAGAAGATTAAAAAAATAGTAATTATATATATTTAAAAAAAAAAAAAAAAATATATATAATGAATTTGTCTTGTATTTACCTGATCAGGTTCCAGTTGGATAGCCCTATCATAACAGGCTGTCGCATCTCTTAACAAGCCAATACTTTCATGTTCAAGGATTTGTTCTTTGAGAGATGGTTCTGCTTTCCGAATTGCACTCACCCCAGCTACTCCATCTGGCTCATGCATAGCAGCATACAATTTCTTTATTCAAACAGAATTGGAAATGGACATTAAAAACAACTCTAAGACAACAAGAAGATATTTTATATATAACATGCTCAGAATCACACATCTTCTTGAAAATGGAAAACAAACAACTCTGTAGGACTTCTTGCTATTAAGCTTTCATGGAAAATGTCAGTTTTGCTGGGCTACTTCCAAAGTTGAGCCCTACTTTTGCTTAGCATACTGTAATACTCATGATCTCATACTATAGAAAGAATAAGAAAGAATAACACATCAAGGTACCTGAAACAAAACCTGAAAATAAATATCCTATTACTACATGATAAAGCTGTATAATATGAAGCTGCAGATTACTTGAGGTGGAAAAGCAACATACTAAGTTTTTCAAATTTGAAACATCACTGAGGAATATAAACCATAAGGATCCACAAACAGGCTCATCCCACAGGTTAAAATACTTCTTGAAAGTAATTTAAATTGTTTTCAACACCCTTAGCATCAGCTCTTTCTCTACTTCTTTTTTTTTTTTTTTGGTTGTTATAGCTGGCTGTGTTTTCTCTGACAAAAAGCACAGAGTTAACTAAAAGCAATAAATGCTATACTTTAAACAAAACCACATTTAACTACTTTCAGGATTCTACAATCTTTTATTATACACTAGAAAGCTACTCCTTCCTTTTCATATAAGAAGCATGCCAAGCAAGGGGAAGTACTAAATATTGCTGAAAGATAGATGACTAAACACCTGTATCCAACAGCAAGGGCCTGACTATATCTTTTCTTCTTCCCATCTCAAAGAAGAATTTGACAAGGCTTTATTCATCTATGTCTATTTTCATTTTAAAATAAAACAAACAGAAAACAAAAAGAACTTCAGAACCTGAAGAAATCCAAGATGCTCCTGAATATTTTGTTTCTTCTCTGTGATGAATGATTCAAAGTGCATCACAGCCCTTGTATAAGCCTTAGAACGAAAGGAAGCCACAGCTAGTGTATCCTGAGGTATGAGGTCTAGAAAACGTGTCACATTTTGATATTCTCCATAGTCCTCACTTGATGCTATAGAAAAAAAACATTTTAAAAAGTCTGTCCATTGAGGTTTCATTTATAAGAATTACCATATGCATCAGAATTCAGCTAATTCACTTCACAACTTAGTGAGATAATCTGATTAACTTAAGAACATATTTTTCTCTTCTGTCAACAATAATTTATTCAAAATAATCCTGGTGAACTTTCTACATCTGCAAGACAGCATAGAATATGTTAAACTGAACCTTTAGAAAACTACCAAGAAATTAACATTTCTTTTTTTTTTATTTTGAATCTGTATTTCTTACAACAGGCATTCAAAACAATGGATTTGGGGTGGGGGGGTGGAAATCTCAATAGGATAGTAAGAAATCATAAAGCAGGCTAACATTATAGTAATATTGCATTCTTAAATGGTCATAACGTGAAGAAATTTAAATACTTACTTGCAGAATGTAATCGTCACTTTAAACAAAATAAGCATCACTCACTTTTTAGATCACCTCTGTCTTTGCTAGACTTGCTAGTATTTTTCTCAGCTATAAGCATTTGAAACTTATGTCTAGCCCACTGAGTTAGATGATCAAGCATGGAGAACACCGTCTGTGTGCTCAGCTGACTTAGATCTGATGCACTGTCTTCAAGTCTCCTAGTAGATTGGTCATCGTGTTTCAGAACAGCCATAATCTCCACGTAAACCTACACAAACATTAATACRATAAAAGACAGAAGTGCCATACAGGCACCAAAATAGTAGGAAACAGCAATTAACACATAAATCAAACTAAAATACTAGATATTTTAATTGTGTATTTTAATAATTTGGGGCTTATTTGCAAGCTGTGTTTGTCCCACAATCTTAAGAGGAAGAAATGGCAAACCAAGTAGCAGCTGTTGTCAGGAGATTCCATAAGGGAGAAAGCCTTTGAAAAGCAAAGCCTTGGATTCAGAGTAACCATCATGATTACTGGAATTTTAGGTTTCAAAACACAATGAACACTACTGCACTTCTGCTGCAAATACAATACTTCAAGGTTTGGTAAGAGTCAAGTTATCTACTGGCTACCAGATCACAGATCTACTTTTTGCTTATATTTAAGTAAATACCATGCTGAAAGACCTGCTTCCTGTTTCTTTTAGTCAACAGAATATGAGTTAACATACATAACAGATGCTTATTGTGGATGTACTTGTTCACACAAGAAAAATCATCGCACACCTCTACACACCCACAATGTTTAAACACAGGTATCTTAGCTGTAAAATTTCAAATTAATAGAATGTAAGTTATATTTTTCAGTCTCTTCAACTTGTGCTAAAGCAAACTGAAGGAAAGCAGACTGGATGATTCTTTTCTCTCCTGTGCCTGCTTTGCTACAAGACATCTATGAATCCCACTCTGCATGAATCTGGTAGCTAAATAGTTTTTCCGCTTAAATTGTAAATGTATGCAAGYGAGAGAAAGAATTATGGGTCTGAATTCTTGGAAGTATACAAGTTGAATTTATTCCTTGTTTGCGTTGCACTCTTTTCCTCTTTGTACCACTCCAGCTCTTGATGTTACTGCAGTCATAATTAACTGCATAATATCTCATCCTAGGCCCTACTGAAGAAATAGATGGAAATCCACAGAAAAGCAGTTAAACACAAACTTGTGTGAGTATATTCAAAACCCTGGCAGAAAATTTATATTAATAATACAGGGAAAGGAGTTTAATAATTTGTTCATGTAGGTCTAGAGCAATTCTGCAGAGCTGAACAGCTCTTAGGAAGAGCAGCTCTTGAACATTCCTATGAAGAACACTACCTTATAATACATCTCACCTCTTGTTGATCCTCTTGACTGCATCCCAACAAAACATAGACAAGGATGTGTGGAAGCAGATAAATTGTCACTTTATAGTCATTCTTCATCATAATACTGCAGCAATCGAAAACTTTTCTGGCAAGATCATGTCGCACCTATAGAAAAATATTATTTCCAGGAAAAGCATCATTACAAAAGTGCAAATGCCTGAACAATTAAGAGGTTTCTTTCTGTTGACAAACACAAATTCTATCCCATCAAATAATTTTAAGATACTTGTCTCCTACAGAAGGTTCATCAGACTTAAACCTGCAACAGGGATGCCAGATGGCAGCTGCTATTACATGTATCAATTGCTGATACAACAAAAAGACAGGCAAGCATTGCTTACATGTTCCACTTATCCATGTTTTCTACACTACTGTGAACTTGCACTGGCCATAGAAAAAAATCTTAAGGCCGAGAGCCTACTATTGCACTCAGCCTCTCTTCTGCCCTTAAAAGCCTGCAAAAAGTAGGAATTTATGAAGACATTCAATTCTTCACTGTCTGAAATAGAAAGAGGACAGTGTAGCTACTGAGCTATTGTGATTAAATTCACTTCTTAAAGTGGTTGATTTAGAAGTTAAATTTTCAGTGGGTCACATGTTGGAAAGGGGAAAGGAAAGGAAGAAAGAGACAAATACTTTTTATGTGCTGGGACTGTGGAGCTATGGGGAAATGAAAGAAATCCTTCAGAAACTGAGAAGGTAAATTTGAGGTTTTCCAGAAGCATTTCAGATACTTTTCAGAAGCATTTGTCAGTGCCTTCAGCTACACAAGAGTCTCTGGTCAAGGGCAAACTTCCTAGACTTTTGGCTGTGAAGCCTAGCCAAGAAGCAACAATGCTTGGGAAGGGAAGATGCATGGTTACCTTGATGATGCAAGAAGTCTTCAGGTATGTGCTTTAACAGGCCTATAGAGAATAAGCATATTCCCCCATCCATCCCTGACTTTCAAAAACCAAAATGTAGTTCAAGAACTGTGCTGTATATACCAATATAGAGAGCAGATTTATTCTCTTACCTTTGTTATAAGATAGCCTGCCCAAGTTGCCGACCATTCTGCAAAATTGTCACCTAATTTGCTTAAGTAAATTGGCTTCTTCATCTTAGACCAATTTATAGCCTTTTGATAACTCTTGTACCTGTAATTTTAAAATATCCATTCAATAAAAATAACTTATTTATTTAATATAATAAAAAACAACAGCACATCGTTAATTATGAAGTTCCCCAACTGGAATCATACTAGGTTTCATCTTCTGAATCTTTTAAAAAAGAATTAAGAAAATACTTTCAGTAGTCAACATATTTTATTCTAGAGTTTCTTAAAATGAAACATGAAATACAAACAACCTAACATGTTACCACAATTTTTAAGTATACTTCAAAGTGCTGTTCAAATCAGTTTTTTGAGTACTATGTTTTTGACAGGAAAAACCCAGAACATATATGAAAGCCAAGAAATGCCAAAAAGTTTGTTTTCTAAACAGGTAAAACTTATCACAGATAAGCATGACGGTCTTCATGAGGAAACAGAAAGGAAACATTGTTGATTATTTCAAATTAAGGTGCATACATAATTTGAAGTTTTTTTCACATTATTTTTATCATTAATTCAACAAAATAAAAATTCAAATTAAAACCCCTACTTTTATAAAGGGTAGCAGTAAAGTGATATTAATGGATTTGAGTACAAACTCAAATGGTAGTGAGAATTTGTACAGAGGGAAGAACAGAAATAAAAGCTTCAAAACATCATATAAGAAAGACAATGCTCTAAGGACAAACAGGCAGATCTGGGCAAAGTATGAACTCAGAGTTTTGCTCTTTTGATTTACAGAGAACTACATTCAAGGAAGTGCTAATTCAGCTTTATGTAGAAAGACCTTATCTGAATTTTGTATATACATGTATCACTCTTCACAGAAGAGTAACAATCACAAAACCAAATGAAGTTATTGCCAACCTGGAGAAAAAAAATGTTTTTAAAGCTGTTATGAAAATAAATTGCTTAAGTTGTCATATACCGTGTATTTAAGTGAGGTTCCAAGATCTCCTGCACGTGCTCAGGAAACCTCCTCCAAAGCCTGCAGCCTGGGCAGTCAGTGTTTGTCTCTCTACAGTCATAGATAGACAATAACTCCTGAAAAGGCATGGTTTACATGACCAAGTTAGCACTGAAAATATTTAACTGGTAAATATAAATAATAAATAAAATAAAAACTGGTGTATATACAGAAGTAACAAGATAGAAGTTCCAGAATATTTAATTCAGAAATTATAAATGCAAAACTTTCATCCAACATTGTTAATCCCCTATTACTAGGCAGTCTTGATTTCAACTAACTATTGATTCCCCAGATTCTCCAGTTGGTGTTTGGACCACATTATCCTGTATTCTTCACATCTGCCAATAAACCAGGACTAGAAGTTAGTCTGATTCCTCCTTGTGCGTAAGCTAACGAAATTCTCTTATTCCGCTGGCTACATGGGGCCACTTATTTTCTCCTGGAGCAAACAATTGTCCTGAAGTTTTCACAAAGATTTAAAAAAAAAGTTGGCAAACCAGCACAAAAGACTAGAGTCTGAAAATAACGGTAGGCTTACTTCCAGTTGCTTCTTAAAAGTGTAAGCAGAAACCCTCTTAGGAATACTTACTGCTTTTCATTTCTGCCTATGGAACCTGCACCATTTCTAAGTCAGTCTCAGAATTACTCCTTGAATCAGTATGTATGGACTGTTAGTTACCTCTGAAACATCAGATCTCTCCTAAAATATCATGACACAAAAGCAAACAAATCTTCGTTTATTTGACATCTCCCCAGAATTCTAAGTGAGCACTGAGGAGTTTAAAAAATAAAAAATCACTATCCTGAATAACCTTTTACTTTGTAATTTAAAGCTATATAGGATGAAGTTTCAAATATTTAAACGTGTACTTAAAAATGTACATTTATATTGCATAAATCTGCGTTCAGTGTGATAGGAAATAATCTGTGAAGAAAAAATAGGATCTAACCATGTATCTTACCTGAATTGCATATGCTGCAGAATCCTGAGCACGAACATTATCAGCATAAGCAAGGAATGCTCTGGTCAGTTCCATTAATAACCCATAGGCAAAATTTGGATCCTCCACACCAGCCTCAATCACAAACAGAACACCAGTTTTATTAAAACAAACAGAGTAATAGCTGTATCTTTAATCTCCAAATGATCACTTTGAAGCCTGACTCCAAACTGTTTTAGATGAGAAAGCAAGTACAGATTTTCAAAGGGTCTAAAGATAAGAAGTTTCCTACTTCCAAGTACTTTTAAAAAACCCTTAAYGCTAAACAAAACACTACAGCAACACTTCTTACCACAAATGTAAAATGTTTTCCTTGAGTTTCACTTGTTGAAAAATCCAGCCTGCCAGGATCTATGGCTCCCAGTTCACCTAAACATTCTCCACAAAGTAGTCGGGCTTGAGGGTTTGCATCCTGGCAGCCGATTAGAAGTACAGTTACCAACTGGGAGATGACTGGCTCCACAGTTTCACTGTCTGTTACATACTTTATCAATTTTTCCTAGGAAGTTGAAAAATAAAAATGAGTTATTCTACAACCATGTTTATGGTAAATATTCTTGGAAATTTTCCATCTGTAACTCACTCTTACTTGATATTTCATTTACCCATGACTTTAGGTTAGTGATTCAAATACCATCATTTTGTAAGTATAGTCCAATTGCCCTAAATTGCTTGTTACCCTAGGAAGGGCTAAACAAATGAACAAGAATGAGGGATTTGGGCCTCAATTAATAGTGTTGTCATGGCCAATATTGTGTTTCATTATCATCCACCTCTCTACTAACTTCATTTTCTTTCCTTGTCTTACCAAGAACCTCTCTTCTTTTCTACATTAATCTTTTTCAAGTATCTGTGCCTTTTCTTCATGTGTCCTGATACTTCCTCTCAATGTCTTTCATGCAGCTGTTGTCATACCTTCTGGGTTCACTGCCATTTGTATCCTTATTATTTCCCATTTGTTGGTCATTTCTTCACTCTCAGTCCCTACAAAGCCCGGGGTTTCAAGTCCTTTAATCAATGCCCATCATTTTAATTGGATTTCCTTTCTTTTTCATTTTGGCCCAGCTTTTATTTCCCACATTTAGTCCAAATACAGAAAACAATTTTCTCTTAATAATGTGAAGATGTTTGCCATCGTTATGTTTAATGAAAACTGAAACCACAGCCAACATAACAGAGCAAATAGTTCCACAAGTTGTGGAACTAATTAAGTTTGATTTGCCTTAATTATTTTGCTATACTTCCAACTAAGCAAGACATGGTGAGATTTTGCTGACCTGAGCTGCAAGAATTACTGATTGGCCAGGAATATACACAATGATTGTTTGTTCTTTTAGCTAGGATTTTTTTAAATTTCTGACAGAAGAGTGTCTCACAATCTTATAGCTACTAAGAGGACAGATTTTTTTTTTTTTTTTTTTTTTTTTTTAATAGGTCACATACACCCCTGTGGGCTAATAACCACACAGATTTGTAAAGCAGTATCTTTGCAACTTGTACATGGCTATAAAATTTATTTGAATACGATCACTGGATTCAAATTTGAGGGTGGAAGGCAAAGAAGGAAGAGGAAAAAAAAAATCAAAGGTGTGAGGTGGTCACATAGATCTTAATTCTTTCAGATATTACACTCACACACAAAAAACGCTGGCTTTAATGTATTAGTCTCCTGATGCAAAAGCCATACATGTTTTAACAGAGAACAAGCCCACACAATAGATTGCCGAAATGGACTTCTTAGATACATCTTTCCTCAGAGTTGAAAAAGACAAGAAATATACCACTATCCTTGCTGAATCAGCATCACACAAATTAGGAGGATTTGAAAGTCCTTTTACAAGGAGACATGATAGAARAGAATCTCTTCTCCCCATTACATTAAGAAATAGCTAGCTTAAGAAATTGAGGAGAATAACACAGTTCATGTGAACACCCAGTAGCAGTAAGGAGTTTTAGACTGTTGGTCCAGATGCTACTTTGATTTATTGTTAATTCTACTGAAGGAGGTTTTCTATACCTGATTTCTATATAATGTTTCTTTCAGGCTGGTAAGTGCGTGAATACGAACATCCACGTTCTCATGCTGAATAGCTCTCATAGACAGCTGCAGTGTTGTCTGCAAGTCAGTGCTTTTGGAGGATTCCTGAACAAGACATGACATAAGAAGTTCAAGTTAAACATAACAGGAACACGGTTAAGCAGCATCTCAAAGAACATAAGTGAGAACACGTACAAACCATTACCTTTCTGCCTACATTCTCACCTACATCCATATACCACTGTCTTCCTGTCTATTTTTTAAAATGTTTCTTTCAAAAAGGTGCTATATTTACACTTTTGTGTAAATATGATGGTGTAAATAAAAATCATTAAATCAGAAGAAAATGCTTTGCTTTCAGCACCTCATTATCTAAAAACAAATTAATTTTTACTTTTGTTACCTCATTCCCACTAAATAATTGCTACTTCCCATCTATTACCTAACCATTCTGAGGGCAAGCAAAAGAAATGGACCATAGTTACCTTTAAAGAGAATACACAAGAGGGATCAAATTAAAAGTAGCTTCTCTTGTAACACATTCATTGCCATAGCTAATATTGCTGACTTTTAATTTTATAATCTGTTTAGTCTCAAAAAGATGAAGAGTCAGTGTTCAGAAGATGCTACAGAAACAAGCATGTTAAACGTGAGCATATTTCACTCCCAAAGAAGAATCAGAACCTGCTTCAAAGTATTCCTGCGATACACAAATTCTGTTTTGTTGTGGAGGCAGATAAATACTATTTCCACTTAACAATAAAATGTTTTCCTCACTTGTCATGAATTTGATACATTTAAAATAAACAAATAAATAAAAGAAGCTGTACCTTTCTGTATTCCTGAAGGACGACTTGAATTTCTTTTAGTTCTGGAAGGTCAGGCAGAAAATATATTTCATGTAAAAAGTCTCGTACTGCATCCCTAATAGTTACCAAAAAAAAAATATTGCAAAGAACATAGCAAGCATTAGTTGGATCAGAAAAATCTTAAAAACCCATCAAAAGAAAGCAGTGAAATGTAATGACTAGAAGAACAAAGGCTTGAAAAGCAGGAAAAAGTAAGTTTCATTAATTTTTTTATCTAATTAAGTATACGTATTAAACAATTTGTTTCTCTTGTTACTCAACTAAGCCACACGTATTTCTCCTCTATACTTTAAATTACTTTCTCTTTTAAAGACAGTTCTTTCCAAAGCTTTCAAAGTTGCCATCCACCTCTACCAGGTTTGGCTCTCCTTATTTTGGACACTGGCCAAAGGGCGAGAATAATCCCATTTGATGTGAATCCAGTTCCAGTTTTCCTCATAAGAAAATACACAACCAAAAAAAAGAATTCTGTGTTCCTAATGTGAAAGAATCTCTTTCAATTTTGCTACTATAGGCTTCTACAAGAGCCTTATTATTCCTATTGTCACCTTTTATTTTGAATATTGTTGGTATGATACAGTGCAAGAAAAATGAAAACCCAACAAAAGTAATCAAGATGTAAACTATCACCATTCCAAAGAAGAAGAAAAAAAAAAAAAAAAAAAAAAATCGTAATTTCAAGCTACAAAACATAAGACGAAAAAAAATTAAGACTCAACATTATCTTCAAAAAGGTTAAGTCACAAAAATTTAAGTCTTTTGTATTAGACTTCGATTTATTTTCAGTTGGTGTGACCACTTGTGAAGAGGATGTATGAAATCTTACTCAACATTAAATTCTGTGCACTTCATAATTATAACTCTAATTATTGAAAGAAACAAAAACCTCATTTCCTCCCTATTTCCAACTCTGTACACTTCTCTCTAGCTAAGAGCAAATGTTAGCAATCACTGTTATTCTGTTTGTGTGCCCTGTAGAGGGAAGTCATTTTCCATACCAGCAGAAAAAATGCAGAAATCTGAAAGCCTGGCAGGGGGAAGTGTCTGAATGGGTTGTAAATTGGCCATAGCGTCATATACTTTCATAAGGATGATATAAAAACCTTTTCAGATGAGGCTATCACTTGTCAAATTTCAAAATCTCATTGCAATTTAGAGAAGCGGGACTTTTATAGAACAACATACTATTTTGCAGAAAAACAAGTTTTCTCATCTCAGTGCTGGACAACTTTAATTTAGGGTTATCCCCATTCCTATTACAGGGTTTAATCCATATAACTGAAAATATTTTGTACGGTACCTGTTCTCAACTATGAGAAAGTAAAATACTGCTGTAGTTTCCTTTGGTTGGATATGTATAAGGGGCAATAATGCTACTATCACATGACTAAGCAAGGAGCCAAGGTATGAATGGTCCAGACTTCGAACAAAACAATCCCAGGCTCTAAACAAGAAAAGACAACAAAACAATAGTAATCAATGATTCTTCTCTGCATAAAGACATTTTAGGTGAGTCATGAGAAGCATTTAAAGTTATTTCAGCTCTGTGGTTTAGATTCTTGTCTAGAACAAAACAAAACAGCGTATTCAAGGACAGAAATGGCAGGTATGTTACTGTTTGGGTACACTATCAGTTCACCTGCAACACAGTTCTGGAAAGTCATCCTTGTATCTTAGAGCTGTTCTCAGTGTAGTCATCATCTTCACTCTTACTGAACTGATGTGTTTGGGACCCATGAGCTTCATTAAAGACATAAGACTGTTTAAAGCCTAGACATAGAGAAAAGTCATTTTAGTGTATTAGATCCTCAGTAAAACGTGTACAAGCCATATTTTTAAATAAAACCAGGCTACCCTGGCTTAAGAAATCATACCCTGTAAGACATCAAACTCAGTTTGATGTTTCAATAAACAATTTGGGGGTTAGAGGAAAAGAGAATGAAAGGGGATCTATAATGACAGGATTGTAACAAAGAAGTCGTTATTTAGGCTGTTGACAGACTGACAAGGGAAGAACTGTGGACACCAAAGGAGTTCACGGTTATAGAAGTCTGTTATAAGACATCATTGACTATATGTCCAAAGTTTTAGAAGCTGAAAAGAGCAGGTTTTGAAAATATAGAGAAAACAAACAAACTTGCATTAAAAAAAACCACCCAACAACCAAAAACAAAACACCAACAACAGCACTGACATACAACTTCTGGCAGAAGTGACTGGTAAGCTTCAGGGAACAGGTAATAGCTCAGTTGTCAATGGGACTGATGAAAGACATAAGAGAAATACAGAGATGCAGAAAAAGCAGGAGATATTTCAGTCACAGTAACACTGTACCAAACAAGGTAGTACAGTGTCCAGCATGACAGATCAGTAGCACAGGAAGAAACCTGAGCTTGAGGAAAGGTCATGGAAAGGGAAACTCACCAAGAACAAAAAACAGAATACGAAAAGATAGAAACAATAGCAGGCGCAGCAGAAGAAATGCTATACAAATGAAGAAATTTGGAAAGCGTGAAGACATGGGGCTATGAAAATGAGAGCATCTCAACGTGATCTGAGAAGCAAAAAGCTAGAAACAACACCAGAGAAAATGCAGTCCATCAATGTAAAGGTTATATGCATTCTAGCACTGAAAAATTCCCTACAGAAAAAATCTGCGCTACCTCTGTGAGGTGGCTAAAAGCCCCATCTTGTGGTTAGAAGCACTGCCTCAGCAGAGCAGAATTTTCAGACTTTGTCGTCTCAAGGTGTGAGCTCTTATTTCTTTAAATGCTCTCTACTGTAAAGCTGAAAGGAGCTGTTCTGTGAGAAGCAAAACCAATAAAGCCCAGTTTCTCTTGGATTTGCATCTTATTTTCTTTAGCTTTGCCCTTTGGTGCCCTTACAACCCTGTTCCCTGCAGTAACTCCGTTTTCTCCCATATTCCCTCATCCTCCACTTAGTTTCTTTCACACACATAAAACATACACTTGGATTCCTCCTCTATAATTACTGGTTGAGTGACTTGTTACATATACCATGTCTGACTGAAAATGAAATATGTACATTAGCTGACCATTAAAGAAACAAAACAAAACAAACTTCTGAGCTTACATGGAAGTCCTACCCACAGGGAGATCATCAGTTTTCAAGAATCGTGTGGGAATCTTAGTATCTTTGAGACTTCAATGACAATTGCACAATCACATAAGTAAGTCTGGAATATTAAAATAGCCCTTGCTTATCTTTGTTTTAATATTCAAAATTAAGTGCACGCACCATTTTTTTATCCTCAATGCCAACACTGGAACTCAGTAACTGCATGTTAAAAAAAGCCAATATACCAAGCAATTTAGGTTGCAGATAATCAGCCTGTGGAGGGGGGTGGGGGGGAAGAAGAAAAAAAAAAAGTAAAAAGCAAGTAATCTTACTATTAACACATTCCTAAGCTTAAGAAATCAAAAAAAGCAAGTATGAAATGCTAATTCTGAAAGACAAATGAGAAGAATCCCAAATACATACACTGCTCCTTAAGAAATATCAGTGTTAATGAAAGACATCCCTATTAGGCTATAGGGTTTTTTGATTTGGCAGGATTTTGGGGTTTGTGTGTGGGGAGGTTGGTTGGTTGGTTTGGGGTTTTTTTGTTTTGTTTTTTATGCATACTTGGTATGTACCTCCCTATTACAGGAACACTTAA
Source organism: Phoebastria nigripes (assembly GCA_035582835.1). Lineage (NCBI taxonomy): Eukaryota > Metazoa > Chordata > Aves > Procellariiformes > Diomedeidae > Phoebastria > Phoebastria nigripes. Next base: position 117,767 of record JAYKAV010002805.1, read on the forward strand.
TATGAAACGCCAACCTTTCATCCATTTTTTGCCTCGAATAAGTGATGTTCAGAGAATGTCAAATTGTCTTCACTCTCAGACTGGAGAAAAAAATTATTGAACAAAACTGAACATGAATATTTTGACGTCCTTACCATTTGTTCAGGTGATGTTATTTCTCTAGGTCCCTGATAGGGATCATCATGAGATGCAAATGAAGCCAATATTGACAAACCATTGAAGACTTGTTGATAGTGTTCTCCTATACGCAGCAATAATTCATTATGCAGTCCCTGGTAGTCCTGTCTCAGCAAGCTGCCCAGTTCTATCTCGGTCTCATTCTATAATCAAATAGCAAACAGAAACCCAGTCTTCATTTCATCACAATGAAACTAACACACTGAGAGACAGGAGGCATTGGACTCTGGTTGATTTACCATAGAAATCAAAGAAAAAGCTTCCAAACAGCTCAATGTTAGATAAACCAAGTTTTTAGAGTTTTTAAGTTTGCAAAATATCTTATAACAGTTCCTCAGAGCCAACCAAACAGATTATAAAAAACAAGAACAAAACTTCTGCATATACAGTTTCCCCACCTATGCTTTGCAAGACCTCAACTTAAATAAAGCAGAAAGCTCACTAATCATCAATTTTTGCTCGTAATCTGCATGTATAATAGAGCAAATGCCAATTTACCTTGAGGTAATGAAGCGCCCGCTCAAGCTCATCCTTGGAGCAGGAACAGACCAAATGAGAGAAGATGTATTTGAAGTTATTGATTAAAATCTCTCTTCGGTTTACATTCAACTGTTTTGCTATGGTTCGAATAAGTGTGGAGGCTGCAGGACTAGCCTTGGCTGCAAGGTCAGGAAGCAAAACTTGTAGGGTCCGCTGGTAAATTAAGAACAACACTTAATGGAAAAAACAAACAAACAAACAACCCCCTCCAAAAACCAGGGTTCAGCTTTATTCCATTTGTGTCCATACAACACCATACATCTCTGGTCATACATATGACCATGGGTATGAATAAAGAAGAACTTTAATGAGACGGAAATACCTAGTAAAAATGCAGATAAAATAAAAATAATTACTTAAGGAGGTGCTTCATCTAATCAATACTGAGAAACATGCAAACAAAAAGTGAGCTAGCATTTTCTGTGTCCATCCAGATACTCCACAAAAGGAAATCTTAAAAGAAAAAAAAAACCAACAAAACAAACAAAAAAAAAAAAACAAAAAACCAAAAAAAAACCAACACCACAACAAAAAAAACCAACACACCCACACACAACACTCCCCCAACCTACCAGTCAACTAGAACACTGCTTACTTAACAGTTGTGCACTTCCCATCTACCAACATGCAAAATACAAGCATGAGTATGAAGCTACTTAGGCTTCAAGTAAAACAGGTATCTAACCAGATCAAGAAGAGATCTATCCACAGAACGATAGCTTTCTTCATTTGAAACAAGAAAGCAGACACCTTGCAAAAATCACGCCTTACAAAGAATCCCTCCAACTGCACTAAATCATTAATATAGATATACTCAATGAGTACTCTAGACCTTAGTTAGTTCATCATCTGTCATACTTGAATTACTACTGTAGCCATCACTAACTCCTTGATAAAACTGTTCCTCTGTATTTGAGCTCCCAGTTGCAGCAATCCCGAAGTATTCTACAAACAAACAACAGCAACTAGAGAAAAAAAAATTCAGATCTGTGACATTCACAGAAAATTGTGGACTAAAATAGAAATCCACAAGCACACATACACACACACAAAAAAAAAAAAARAAAAAAACCTCAGAAGTAAAAAGGACTGACAACTTACTGAGAGAAAGCGATTTAGATCTGGAAAATCAAATACATTGGCAATCTCAGATAACATGTCCAGAGCCATTTCTCTCTGGTGAGCAGCTGTTTGTTTCTGTAGCTCGTTACCCTGGCATGGAGCACTCAGTACTGCCATCTGGCTGGAGTGCAGGGATTCCACTAGAAACTAAGCATGAAGAAATATATATTTAATATTATTTTCCCCTTTTTCGCTTCCTAAAAATAAACACAAGAGTTTCACTCCTGTTTCTATGCATCTGTTTTTCTTTCTCATTTATTGCACATAGACCTATGATTATTACTTTGCAGTAGAACTGGATTATCATCCACTTAATAATTGCATTTAATTTTGCAACCCTGGATTCAGACATTGCATTATTAAAAAAAAAAACTGAAATTAGAAAAGTCTGCTTTTGATAATTTTCTTTTAAGCAGAACTTCTGTCTTTAGGCAATGGGTATAACAAAAGAACAAATCAATCATGTCATTATTATGCCTGTAAAATGTTGACTTCAATTCCAGTTTTAAATCACAGCCTCTTGTGGCAATGGTACCACAGAATGAAAGAAACTATATAGTTCCTCTGTTTCATAATGACAGCATCTAGGAAATAAAAAAGAAAAGCAATACTGTTGAGGGGAGAAGACCATGACAAAGTCAAAGATTTCCCATTACTTCCTGAATGTTTGTGGGGGGTTTTTTGTTTTGTTTTTTAAATCATCTCTTTCTTGTCCTATGAGATTTCACCTTGTAAAATACTGTAATTTTTACCTTTAATACAATTTTCAAAGTACACAAAAAGGACCTAAACACATGCCTTTCTAAACACCACCAACTCTTTTCTTTTTACCTGACAGATAGGCTTCTTGTACTGACTGAAAAAAGCTTGCAGTTTTATAGACTTAGCTGCCGCCAGGGATCGAATTTCTGTGTATGCTGCTCCAGCCACAGAAGCCGACTTGGACAACAAACAGTGTAACAAATGCAAGAGAGCAAATGGTACCAAATCTCCTTTTGATGCCCTTACAAAGTAAGCAGAAGAAAAAGAATTAAAAAGGAAAAAATAATCGTTGCATTAATAAAATGACTTAAGAATATATAATTACCATAATGCAAAATGACTCATAATTGTATTTGCATAGCTTATCTGTACTTCCTATGACAGGGCAGAAGAAAATGAGGAATATTCCATATCAATCAACAGCTTAATACAGTTGCAAAGGAATCTGGACAAAGTTATTCACCTTGAAATAAGTAATTTAATCTTACATTTACACTTGAACAAAAAGTTACTTTGCATCACAAACTGATAGTACTTTGCAATTTTCAAGATACTATCAAAAATACCTTCCAATATCTCCTGTTGTGAGAATCAAGGTATCTTTAAGCTCGTTATTTCTTGATATTTTGGCATTTGTATAGGCTTCTTTCATTCTTGAAACAAACAGCTGGAACACATTAAAACAAAACAAAAAATAATTTTAGAGTGTTCGACATTAGCGAAACAAAAACCATAGTAAGTTAGGAAGAACAACCAAAAATAAATACTAATTCACCTCTTTTATGAATCCTTCTTCAGAGTCTAAGGATTCTAGTATGTTCTTTATGCAGTCACTGAAAGCTACTCTTACATCTTTGTCTGGATCTTCCATTAGATTTAATAAAGACCCAACAAGAATCTTCACACTGGACTCATCAGTGTTAAAATCCAGATGTTTGCAAAGATGAGGTATATTTTCTATAAATGCTGGGTGGCATGGGTTGGAGGAGGAAAAGAAAATATATTTTTAATGCTTTTTAAAAAAATCTATTGAACTGCACAAAACAGTGATGCAAGTAAGCCATAAAGCATACTATATATTTTTATCAAAAGAGTAAATATTGTCAAACCAGACAAGCTATTTAAAATTCAGATTTTATCAAGTATTACATTTCTAGATATAGCCATAGACCAAAATTAAGCCAAGGTAGTTTAAAAAGAGTATCAATGACAACATCAAACATTAGCAGTGATATCAACTGAAATACAACATTTCAAGCACCATTATAGCTATTAAAAAAGCAATATAGAAAAAAAGGAATGGAGAAAGGTACAGAAGTAGTGACTTAGTACCTCATACGAAGTGCAAAATGTTAATAAAAGTCAAGTCACACACCTAGCTTTACTGAACTGGATACTTTGTTCTCGAGGAGAATAAGAAATGGCTTGAAAACGCAGGCTTGCACAGAACAAGTTTTTTCATGAGCAGAAGTCACAGTAAGGCTGCTACATAAAATATCATAAGTAACATGCTTAACAGCAGAGTCTGCTAAGGAAGGTCGTACACTGAATGTACCAGAAAGACAGCAAGATAATTTCCCAACTATAGCAGCACAAGCCTCCTTGACTAGCTCAGACTCATCTTTGATTTGATTTCTGAAATGGAAACAAAAATGAAACCATTTTAATAGATCATTTACCTAGAAATTTGTATTTCTACATTGTCTGAATTCTCTAACTATACTAAAAGTACTATTAGGACAACTTAAGTATCTGTCTCGCTAAATTATCTTTTTCCTTTTCAGATTACCCCCAAGTTCTATTAAATGTCTGCGGTAGCACTGGGCATGGTGAGTCTGGCATGTTATAAAGAAACTGAAGACTAGACACAATAGGACAGAAGACACCAAGACATACATACAAAAGGCAGCGAAATTGGAAAGATTTTAAGAGACATACGGACAAATAGCACGTATATTTAACTGACAAAGATATCTCTTTTMCCCTCCTTAGTTTAAATTTATTAATTAGAAATGGGGTTTTCAACTAGCAAAGTAACTTGTATACTGACATGGTAAGTGAACACTATTCTATCATACAGACATCGTCACCTACACCTATCCTGTCGATATCTTACAATTTCTGAAATTGAGATCTAGCAAATTCTGCATGAAATAAATTATTTTGGTGCTTATACCACATTTCTTATTTGTCCATTTTTCTTCTTGCATGAAGACAGAAAAGCAGCATTAATACATACAAAAGAGCTTTGGGAATCATACTGCAGGACTGCACACTTGGTGGATGAAGCAGGAGAGAGAATCCTTTAACACAAGTAGCCCGAATTACTTCATGGGGACTTTGCAGTGCCCAATGATAAATGGATTTTCTCCAATCCAGACGAACGTTTCTCGGGAAGAGAGACAGAAGCAACACACAGTGTGACTGAGTTTGGGGTGCTAAAGAGAAAAAACAAAATAAAGCGGATAATTACTTGATTTAAACTTTGAATATCATCAATCATTATAAGAGGGCAAAGAAAATAATTTTACTTTAGAACAATAATTCCAGAGAGATATTAGGTTTTATATACTTCAACAAACTTACAGAAACTCTGTGCAGTTTTTTGACTCAAAACTAGAGGATCAAACCCAAAAGCAGATGGCTTAAAAGAAGAATCATCAGGATGGCTGTAAATCCAGGGCAGAGACAGCAATCCGCATAAGTTATCAAGAATCTGATCACTCAGTGGAATTTTCACTAGGGGGAGAAAAAAAAAAAAAAAAAAA
>JAYKAV010002805.1:123645-173635 GCA_035582835.1 Phoebastria nigripes
GTCTCTTGTTCAGATAAAAATCAACAGAAGTACAGACAAAGACTAGTAAATCATGTTCAAAAAGGAATACAAAGGAAGCTCTCTAAGCAGAGAGGWATGCTCTTTTTTTTTTTTTTTTAATTTAACCTTTTTTGTACAGGAATTGGAGTTCTAACACAAGATGTATAATTTCAGTACCTCTATCACAACAGACCAATTTAGTCAGATGCATTCCTAAATTACAAATCTGATAAAAGACATGCTAGTTTAAAGGATTTCTCACCTTGTGCATACAGCAAAGCATCAAAGATTTTCACTATTCTGTCAATCACTTGTTCTAGGTTAACAATCTGTGTAGCAGCTTCTAAAAGGTTTCTGCAGACTTCCACTACTCTTGTGATAAAATCAGAGGAAATCCATGTGAACTGTATATTCACCACTGAATCTGAGGAGCTCGGAATATTCTTACATGTGTCAGAGTTACACAGATGAGTTACTTTATGATCTATACTGTTAAAATAGAAATCATATGATCAATGCAACAGTCTATAAACATTTAATATTGTATTGTTAGTAAGCAAAGTTACTATGAAAATGTACTTCTTCAGAACATACAGGACTTATCCAATACTTGTCCTGATACATGGACAAGCGTTAAAGTAATCCACACAAATCATAATAACAGTTACAAGAAACTATTGGTCTCACAATTTCACCTTGGTACCTTTACCTGGTAGAATTTGTTGGGGGAGAACAATGAACTATGCACAAAGCAGCTAGTCGCAGAATTACAGCAATCCCTTCTACAGTCTGAAGAACATCCACTGTTAGAATTTCTTTCTCAAGGACAAATACTAAGGATGCAGCTTTCTTTGTGATGGCATTCCATAGAGTGCTCTTCAATTTCATGTTTACAGGACTGAGTCTGCAATTTGACCATATTAATTATTTTCCAACACGCGCTTCTTGAAAAGATAAATCATCATAGCAAAACCAGAGCTAATCCATGTTGGATACAGGATTAGGAAAATACCAAATGAAGCTTTAGCTTAAATGCGCTCTTTGAGAGAACAAGATACTAACTCTGAAGTTAAGTATGATGCAAATCAGACTTACCTGAAAGGCTATAAAGGTATAACTCTACAATCCTTGGAAGGTCATGGTGACCAGGGTGGTTCCTGATGACTATAAAAAGGCAAACATTACACCCATCTTCAGGAAAGGCAAAAAAGAGGATTCAAGGAACTATAGGCCTGCCAGCCTAACCTCAGTCCCTCGGTTATGGAAAGGGTTTCCAAGGTTATGGAAAAAGTCTTCCTTAAACTCATTTCAAGCCATATAAGGGACCAGAAGGTGACTGGGAACAGCCAGCACATATTTACCAAAGGCAAATCATGCCAGACTAACTTGATTCCTTTCTACAATGAGACAGGTAGCTCTGTGGATAAAAGGAGAGCTGCTTATTCAAAGGACCTCAACTGGCTGGAAAACTAGGCTGACAAGAACCTCATGAAGGTCAACAGAGACATATGAAAAGTCCTGCAACTGGCACAAAAATCCTTGCGCAACAGAACAGGCTGAGGGCTGACTGGCTAGCAAACAGCTTTGGAGAAAATGACCCGATGGACTTGTGGAAAAGTTGAATATAAGAGCAGTGTGACCTTGTTGCAAAGAAGGTCAACTACATAGTGGGCTGTATTATCAAGAGTGAAGGCTGATCATGAGCCCACACCTGGAGTACAGCATGCTGGAGCCAGTTTCGAGTGCCCAAATACAAGAAAGAGATCAACATGCTGGAGCAAGTCCAAGATAATCAGGGAGCTGAAGCCCAGCACAAGCAAAGGCTGAGAGAACTGGCTTTGTTCATCTGAGAACAACCTGACTTAACTAGACCTGCTTTAAGCACGTCCAGTGCAACAGCATAGCCACGTACATGATTCTGTCATTCCGTATATATTCTCTCAGCTTTTCTGTTTTCAGTGTGTAAAAATGAAAATAATTTGCATTGAACATATTAAAAATATACTAACTAAAGTTTGGCTTAAAAATCATCTGCAGATTCTGATCCTTCAAAATATCAGTTAGATCTTTCCCCAGAAGATCTTTCAATGTGGCTGTTATGAAGAAACAGCCTCAAAAAAGTTGTCATTTGTTATTATTCACTAGCCAAATTACTATAAAAGTAGTTACTGAATAAGTGTCATACATTACTGGTGTAGGTGATTTCTTTGGATGCTTTGTTGGTAGGCTTAGTCGTCGTCTTTTCTCTGGAACTTCATCACTGCTGCTGCTCCACCCATCAGCATCAGAAGTATCTAGCTGGTTCTGATGAAGCTCCTGAAAGATTTCTTCCGTTTGTGTTTTTAATGCTGTATAAAGTGGACTCACCAGATACTGGGATGGACAAACAACAGAGGTACCATGATGTATGCTATGCCTTACTTCTCAAAGACATGATATTATTGTTTCTGACTTAAAATATAAAATTTCAAAATATTATGGTAACAAAGTTCTTAAAAACCTTTCTGTTCAAAAATCTTAATTACAAGATGAAAAATCTCATAAGCAATGAAGTTTCCTGTGTTCCTACCAGAGAGAATGCAGCTTGTACAGCTGTTTCCCAGTTCTTGCCATAATACCTTGCTACCCAAGCCATCAAGACAGACACACTAAGTTTAAGAGACAATAGATATGATACGCATGTGGGTGTATGGGGTAGAGAGAACACTCAGCATATCAACACCTCATTATTAACACCTCTTTGTAGTTTTAAAGTAAAAGAGGGTAGATTTAGATTGGACATAAGGAAGAAATTTTTTATGATGAGGGTGGTGACACACTGGCACAGGTTGCCCAGAGAGGTGGTAGATGCCCCATCCCCGGAAACATTCAAGGTCAGGTTGGATGGAGCTCTGAGCAACCTGATCTAGTTGAAGATGTCCCTGCCTATGGCACGGGGGTTGGACTAGATGACCTTTAAAGGTCCCTTCCAACCCAAACCATTCTATGATTCTATGTTTCTATTTTAATTCAAACCTTTCTGTCTGCCTGTCCCCAACAAGTATGACTAAAAGCATATGGTTAGAAAGTAAGAGCAGCTCAGATGAAGGGAAATTACTTGTAAAGCTGCCCTTATATGAGCATACTCTGTGCCTTACCTCCATTTTATGCTATGATTACAGACAGACCCTTGTGCCTGCATAGCTTCTCAATAGTTTAATACATCTGAAAAACACAGGGTCCAGCTACCTCCACCTAATTAATGAACTCTGGCCTGTACAAATACGTGAAACAGCTGAGAAACACGGAGTATGAATCTAATTATGCAACTGAAAATAGTATTTCCTAGATTTTCTTCTTTGCAGATGTAGGTTTTTGTACATTATCTATTCACATAATAAATACAGTTTTTAAAATTAACCTACCTCTTGTTCTTCCTGAGTTCCAAGCACGTTCACAAAAATTCTGCATATGGTACTGATATGGACTTTTCTTACTTGTAAGGCAGATTCATAGCCAGTTGGAACAAACTCCAGAAAATATTGCAGTATATGGCAAAAAGCAGCTTTCAGCTTTTCAGACTGCAGACACCTAAACACATCACCTTCAAACAATGCACAGAGCTTCTCTAGTAGCATATTCAAGTAGACAGGTTCAATATTTTTGTAAGAATCTGCTTCAAAAGGCAACAATGTCCTCACCAACAGTAAGAGTGGTTCTCCAAAGAGTTCTGATTCTTCAGTATCCATTTCAAGTGCTGACTGTAGAATTCCAAAAAATACTGTGAAAAAAACACTGGCCAGCTGTTCTGGAGGTCCTCCTAAATGAATTAATTTTACTAAAAACTTCACTGCCAAAGCTTTAACTTTTGGACTGCCAAACTCCAACAGGGAGCAGCCTATCCCCCAGAGAATAATATCTTGTCTTACAAAAAACACATCTGCAACAGTATCTGTCAGAATAGACATTAACATAACTTCCAAACAGTCTACATTGGGCATACCCATCAGCTGTAATGGTGCCAATCTTAAATATCCCACATTGTCACTTGTACTGCTTGAAAATCTCTTTACAGTCACTGGCCAGACGAGTACATCTCCCCAGAGATGCTTTTGTGCATCTCTTTCATGCAGGAAGATTAAGTCTTGGAAAAGCTGTAGCAAGTCTTTTATTAATACTTCAAAAATGGAGCAACTCTTCATTTTAAACAGAAAAAGTAAAGAGCAAATGACGTCACAGATGTTCTTGTGCAACATGTTGCAGTTTGGAGTTGCAGCAATTCGGAGAAGCCTTGTTATGATCCAGTTACTAAATTCTAGGGCAATAAAAAAGAAACAGCAAACAGAAAATTATTAAGATAAAAACCAAAACCACCTATGACAAGTACCCCCTTGAAAGCAGGTTGCTCATCAGTAAAACAAAAGAAAACTCCTTGAGATAAATGCATGTAGGCTTAGTGAACAGAGAGCCTTCACTGGGACGTTTCTTCAGCAGATCTTATTGAAAAAGAGGAAAACGGGAGGTGGGGGGCGCATGCGGAGAGGGGGGTGGGGGGGAGACAAACATTTTATACTGGGTCGTTCCAGACATTTTCCTCTGTCAAAAAAACCCTCATGCAATGAATATGTGTACAGGATATCTCATCAACATGAATATCAGGGGTAATATCAGTAAGCAATGGTAATAAATAAGGTCAAACTCTGTCCTGATAAATTTCCATTATCACAAGTGCAAATCAATTCACAATATTAAAAGTCTATCATAATATTCACTTACTTATAAATACGTAATACTGAAGTTACAAGTCTGCCTTTTCCCCATTTTTGTTCTTTTGTATGATCCCACTGTCAGAAAATTTAAATCCTGAAAATATCAAGCTTCAACATAAACATTTTCAACAAACTCACCAATGCAACTGCATTTGGTTTCCTCCTGATTTCCATCCACATTTACAAACATAAGCGGAGAAGATTTCATGATATGTTGAATAAAATCAAGCAACATTACAGAACTTGGCTGTGAATCTGACTTCTTAATCAGTTCCAAAGCAACTTTAAAAAAAAAAAGAGACACATTTCTGAATTAGCATGGCAATAAATCAACTTCACAAATTTTGTTCACACCTAAAGAGAAAGAAGAAATTTATTACATAAAATATTATGATATGGTATTAAACGTGTATAATTATCAATTGGGAGTGTGCTTTATTAATCCATGATAATGATTTTGTGCATATGGTAAACCTGCTATGTGTCACCAAACTGTATGAAGAAAAATATAAATTACTCAGCTTAAATATTATTCATTAACACTACATGCATTAATATTTAGTTAGTATTATATCCAACTGTTTGATGAGTGAAGAATAGCAAATAGGTAACATTTTAATTTTTAATCACACAATTTTCCCTAGGTTTATGATCTTGGTAGAAAAAAACCTCTAAGAATTGTTCTAAATCTCCAAGAAATAGAAGTTTTAAAATGGTAAGTTCAGCTTACTGAATCAGAAAGTTTAGCAAAATACTAAACATATCTAATGCTGCTGTGTAGCTCCATTGAAACAGGTATCTGAATCACATCAGATCTATCCAAATTCCACATGGTTAGTTAGCATAAGAAGGAAACTCTCTCAGATTCAGATAGCAATTAACCAGAAAAGTTACATGGTAATGATAAAATACAACACTTATGTATTCAAAAGCAGTATCTAAAGCAGATTGGCTTTTTGGTTTTATTTTTATAGCCTTCCCTTTCAGGACTATAAGAGAATTAACAAACACATCATCTGAAGAGTAACATGGGTATGATACTTAAATTGATCGATTCACTAGACAAAATATCAGTCTTACTGAGACAGCTACATGAAATTATACCTTGGAAACCATAAGTTACCCTTACTGTGATTCTCCTTGATGCAAATGTACAGATAACTACAAATGTTAATTTTGTAGTGTATGTATTTCATAATTATCAAAATGTTGTTAAAGTACTGTAATAATTAGAACCTTTACATGATTTAAGGAGTACTAAAATAAGGCTTTGTTAGAATTCTAAAATTAAAAATAAAGCTGTTTACATCAAAGTATTTAAATTCTGAAAGACCCTGTGAGTATTAAGACTTGCAAGCCATATTACTCAGTGAACAACCACATTACATGACACTCCTGATTTTCAGTGYTGCGAGCATTTATATTCATACAACCCTGCACTGCATTTCCCACCTCCTTTTTTTTTTTTTTTTGACTTAAGTTACTTCACATCATAATAGCAAATACTTCATCATGGAAGTCATTAAAAAATAAGTCATAAATGGTATTACATTCAACTACTAAATCTTTGTTGAAATGAGAACCGTAACTTTTTTTTTTTTTTGGCAGGAATTACTTAAAGCATAAAGCAGATAACAATTTTAAAAGATAGGGATGTAATACTTACCAACATCTACATCTGTAAGAATTCTGTCAATGAACTGGCAGAGTATTTGTCTYGGTTTCTGCACAACTGTATTGTATTCTTCTGGACTAGCACTAAAATTAAAAGTACATTATTTTGACATTATCCATTGTAGAACACAATGTTAAACACTGATTTTTTTTTTTTATTCTATAAGTCTTCAAAAGGAAATACAAATTGATTTCTTGTTTTAGTGACCAGCATATTGCCTGTTCCTCTTCCTCCTTACTCTTCAGAAGTACAAAGTTTTATGAAGTGCTGAAGATCATTTGACTTTGTTACACAATTATGTTTGATATATATTAAATCCACATCTGACAGATTAAGAGATTTATCCACATTACTACCAAGCAACAAGCCAGCTTTGGTGCAGAAAAAAATAAAATTAAGCACCCGTTTCACTTTTGGAATTAACCAAAATTATTCAACTGATTAGCTACCAATACCCTGGGTAAGAGGTGTCAATAGCAACGGCTCAGGTGACCAAGATGGCAACTAGCTCTTGTCAAGTCAAATCCTGAACATACAATTGTACCTCCATGTCAAGTAGCTGCCTACCACAAAACAAAGCTGCAGTCTTGATGCTGCCATTAAAACTTTGAAGCCAAACATTTTCAAGGTCTTTTAATTCTCAGTGAAACCACGCTACAAACACAACGGAAGTCCCCAGGACGCAAGATGCTATGCAGGCCAACACGCCTCTCCCATCAGGTTCCACCAGCACCACCCGTGAGGGAAGGAGCAACCCAGGCAGGTGGCGGGAGAAGGCGGCAACTAGGATGAGGGGAGGGCGCAGGCCCAGCCCCGGGAGACCTCACACAGCAATGTGGAAGGAACCTGCTTTTCCATCTCCCCACGCCACACACTGATGCCGAGGCCGGCCGCGCTTCCCCCACACACACGCTCCCACACCCCCTACAAGGCGGGGACTGGGTCCGTCCTACCTGGCCAGCTCCCGCAGCGCCGGGATCATGGAGGCCATCTCCAGGCCCTGCTCGGCCATTGCTCCCGCTTTGAAACAGGCCGCGCGCCGCCAAGGCGGGAACTGCGTGACGGCGTCCGGCAGGACCCAGAACTCCTCCGTCATCGAACGGGCGGCTGCGCTCCCCCGCGCCCCCCCGCGGCGCTGCTGAAGTTTAACCGCTTCGTCACCAGATGAGAGCACGGTCACGGCGGCTCAGTGCCCGGTTTCTAATGGCCTCCCACGGGGACCTCGCTGCCCCAGCAGGGTTCTCCTCTGCGGTGCAGTGCACAGACAGGTAACAACCGAGCGGGGGCCGAGCGCACCCCGCCGAGCCGCGGCCGTTTTCCGGCGCGGGCACTGAGGGGCTGCCGGGAGCGCTAGCCGGAGCCCGGCCACGACGGCGGCCCCAGGGGACTCGCAGCGCACAGCGGGGGAGGGAAGGGCCGCAGTTTTGAGAGTGGCTTAAAGTGAGGGGGGGCAGCGGCCCCGGTCTGAGGGGTGGCGAGGAGGAAACTTCGGTGCTGGCTGAGAAACCCCCGCTAGAACAGCTCACTGCCCCCCCCGGGCCGGCCATGGCGGCACTCTTCTCACGGTGCCCCGGCGTCCTGCCGCCCCGCAGGCCGGGCGCAGCCACAGGCTCGGCTGCCTTTAACCCTGTCAGGTGTGAGACGAGTCCCTCGGGCCCCAGAGAACGGCCCCAAGCCACCCCCGCCTCGGCCCGCCCCTGCTGCCGGCCGCCCTGCCATTGGCCGCCGGCGCTGTGCGTCCACCCTCCCCGCCGGCAGCAGGTGGCGGCGGGCCCCGTCGGGCCGCGGCACTGCGGGAGACGGCAGCCGGCGGCGGGTGGGCGGGCAGGCAGGTAGGGAGCGAGCGAGCGAGCGAGCGGGGCGCCGGTGGCCAGTCCTCGGTGTCACCCCTTCACCGTGTCCGGGGGGAGGGGGGTGGAACGGGCGAGCCCGGGTCGCTTAGCTGGCGGGAGGGCGCGTTCTGGCAGCTGTGGGGGCTCGGCGCCGACTGGCTCAGCGCTCCTCCATGTAGGTAGCGGTGAGGAGCGTACTTAAACAATATTTAAAATATTGCTTTTTTGCAAAAAAAGCCTTTTTTTTTTTTTTTTTTTTTTTTTTTTTTTTTTTTTTTTTTTTTTTTTTTTTTTTTTTCAGGGAGTGAGCGCGTTTAAATGCATAAAGTACGAAAGGTTTTGAGAAAAAAACCGAAAGGCTACTTAAACGTCATACAGTGTGTGGAGAGTTATGTGCTGCCTTACACCAGAAAGGAAGGTGTGTTTTAGTAGCGGTCCTGGGATGTGCTGGTGAATGTAAGCTTATGACCCACGCGTGTGGGCCCTACCTATGTAGCAAGTCTGCAAGACTTCAGGGTATAAAAGGATAAAGTAAGGGGGTTTATGTATAGATAGGGATAGCAGGGAGAGTATGTGAGGGGAAATTGAAGTCTGAGCTTTGTTTTTCTAGTTAGGAGGTATAGCTCTTTCTGCATTTGTTTATGAACTTTGTCTTAGCATTGTTTCTGGGCTGAAATAAAATCCTCTTGGAGGTTTCTAATTCTGTTGCCTGTTTCCACTGTGCTAGGGCTGTGTCTCTTGCATGTAAAACAGTCCACGAAGTGGGTACATGTGTGTATTTGATTTCAGATGGATGCTTTCAGGGAACCTATTACTAATTTTTCATTCATAGATGGTTATTTTTGTCCTGCAAAATACATGTATGGTGTTTCATAAAAAATTCTGCTGACCTTTCAAAGGTTGCTAACATGGGAAGGACCTGGAATACTTCCAGAAATTTTACAAAATGTAACTGGGTTTTATCTTAGTTTGTTTTTCAACACATATTGCAATGTTTTCTACCAGCTGACTTTATAAAATATTAGTCTTTCAAGAGTCATTCCTAGAGAGAAAGCAGAAACCATGTAGCTTTACATGTTTTGTTAAGTAGAACTTTAATGGTCCAGGAAGACCAACTATGTCTGGGTTTTGTTTTCAGTGTTATTTTGAACACAAAATTTTCTACACAATTTCAATTGAAAAAAATCTATTTATTGTGAAAACAGCATTCTGAGTGTAAACTTCCAAGCCTGAGATAACAGTCACACTAAGAAAGGTGTAAATTGCACTACTATCTAATTTGATGTAGATTTAAAATTCCYGTGTTATCCCTGATAAACTTAAAGATAGCAAGGTATCTGTTGGGATCTTAGGAGAGTTTGAGCAGGCTATATTATTCTTTAGCTTTCAATCCTAAGAAATATAAATTTATTGAATCATAGGGTGATTTTTTTGTTGTTGTTGTTAAAGCATAAGTGGGGCACACAAAGTGCTTAATTAAAAAAAAAAAAAAAGTGCTTTTGCCTGGAAGGCTCCTGAGTCAACGGTGAGATCATATTAATACAGGTATTGTAGAAGTGCTTCCATTTGTCATAGGTAGAATGCTATATAAATTTGTGATGCAGTTTCTTTAAGCATTTACCAAGCATGTAATTCAGGCTTTTTTCTTTTTTGTAATAAGTACTTACAGCAATTCACTAAAGAGTGATCTCCTGCTCCCCATCCTTCACTGGGAGTGAAGTTAGGAGACTTTTTTTTTTCCTTCCTGGTTGCAAAGCCCCATCTACTGCCTTCTGACCATATCATCAAGTTCCTCCTGCTRCTGTGGTCTTATAAGACTCTACATAAGACTGCCCATAATAACAACTTCATTGTGCTGCGAGGATGTAAGAAGTCTTCTAGATGCTCCCCATAAAGACATTTTTATGGGCACTTACAAAACCTAGCATTCCCCAAACCCTCCAAAGAAACACCAACTGAAACACCTGACTTTGTTCCTTGCTTTTCTTGAACGCATGATAAGCAGCTCAATAAACTCTTGATTCATCTCCTTGTTTCTTCCTTATCCCATTTTTTTATACTTTTATGTCTCTTGACCCTCAGGAGGAGGAGAAGGTGTATTATCATCCAGCTCAAGAGAGTGACTCACTACTAATGAAAATAGTGTGCCTTGAGACCATTCTGTATTTTTTCTTCCAATGCAGAATTCATATTGGTGAAATGAGCCTTAGGTGTGCAGAGCTCGCAGCTTTGCAGACAGAACTCCGGGAGAAATTCATGCAGATAGGTAGAGTGAAGTATCAAATCCGGTGTATGTGGCAGTACCAAGATTTATGCTGAAGCTGACATTACTTCCCCCCTGCCAACTTGGGCAGTCCTCTCACTTCAGAGTTGCATGATTCCTCCACACCCAGGCCTCTGTCTTCTTTGGCTTTTGCTGCTTCTTTACCACACGCCTCTGCAGGTCAATGTACTTATTTTAAGAGACTGAGTGACTTTGCCTTGGACCAGCAGGTCCCAGAGCACAAGAGCATGTTAATTGTACTTTTATTCCCTCTGTTGTTGTTTAATTCTGAGGTAGAATTACTGTCCTTCTTGGGGCTCATCCACTCTGGATGTATGTGAGATGTTCCCCCATGTGGTTAGTGTGACTGCAGTTAAATCTCAGCTGTCTCTTGCAGGTAGACACAAGTGATTATACTAAGACATTTAAATGCACACGTGTATTCCTTGATGCCTTCATGAACTGTGAAATGTGAACATTATACAGGGTGATACAGTGGTCAGAGGAAATGCAGCCAAGACGGTGCATGGAGGTCCTCTGAACTGTACTAAGTAATTTCATGTAATATCAAGGTGTGCTTATGGCTTATCATTTGCATGATTGCTGTAATAACACCCGATAGTCTGTATGATTACTTGAGGACTAATTTCCATATATAGTCATGAAAGCGGTTGTCAGAGTAGTTGCCTGACCTTTGAACGCATTGCATTGTTCCTGTACACCATAAAAACGTGTATTCCAGCATGCTCTGTTTTTATCTATGCCTGTGTTGCTTAGTCAACTTGGCTGTAGTGAAGGGGCACAGATTAAAATTATATCTCGTCCTGAATATTGGTTTGATGATTTAAAAAAAAAAAAAAAAAAAAAGATTGAAACAGGTGGTAAATGGTGGTAAGGCCCACAGGCAAGCCAGCAGCTTAAGAGCGGAATATGTACATTCAACTACTAAGCAAAAACTAACAGGTAAAAGAGGAAAAAAGTGAGGAAAGAAAATATAAAACATTAAAATCTGCTTTTCTCATGTCTTTTATTTCTATATGTAATTTAGACAGGTCCTAGTCCTGCAAGCATTTATCCATGTTTTTTATATGAATAAACCTGCTTACATATTTAAGACGATTGATGATGTAAAATTACACATTTGAGTAGTTTGGGGAGATAGCATGTTAGATTATACATTCTTTTGGAACCTGGTGTTATTATTTATATAGCAGCAATGATTATTTTTTGCTTATCTACAACTACTACTATTAAAAATACTTGCCTGTATATATCTTTTTGTAACTTGTTTCTTGCTTACTAGTATTTCTAGAAAAGGTTATTCTCGAGGCTAGTAGCTGTGGAGGAAACTCGTAGAAATGTATTTACTACCAGGATCAGTGTTATAACATCAAGACTTTTTGAGTTGTTAATTTTTGAATGAGAGTAAGATACCTGGAATCTAGTTCCCTAAGGCAAAATTTTCTGAATCTTAAATGCTGATTTTAAAAATAAAAAAAATCCAGAACTAAGGAATGTAACTGTCATAATGATTTCTTGGGGGAAATTTTTCCATTGTTTAATTAGCTCTGGAAATTACTTTTTTTTTTTTTTTTTTTTTTTTTTCACAAATATAATACACCAGAGAACAGGAGTCACCCTTACTGTTTCACTTTGTTTTTTTTTTTTAAACTTGTAGCAACAGTGATGCTTAAAAATCCCTTAATAAAGTGCAAAACTCTGTACTAGTCATGCTAGGAGAAAATTGTGCAGTGTTTTTATTTAAAATGTCATTTAAACTACATTTGAAAGTTCTGGCTGTTGTAATTACATAGGTTCTTCTTTTATTAAAATATTTCTTCAATGAAAACCTGAATAACTGTACTAGCTACAGTTTTCATAGTGGAAAATTGTTGTTTTCTAAGAGAGACTTAATGTGAGGAGAAATAATTTCCCATCTGGTTCTGTGTTCCATACTGATTAAGACTAGAATAGTGTTTATGCATGGGAATATTGATAAAAGTTCTGCTAAACGTCAACTTTCCTCATTCCATGGCTTACTTTAGAAACCAATGCAATGGAGGAGGGACAAAGGGGATTCATGGTTTTTGTCCTTTTACCCTCTTTTTTAAGAAGTCAAATACATTAAACCTATATATGTTGGAACAGTATTTTTACCTTTTGGAGGAGCATATGTTCCTTGGTGGGTATTTTCCCAGTACTTGGAGCTTTTACTACTCTGTGAGAATTGTGTCAATGGAATGGATATCACCTTAACAGCATGTAATATGGGAATACCTAAACTAAAAAGATTGTACCAGTACCCTTGCATTTAACACTTCACGTAAAGTCTGTGTGTATCATTTAGTTGCAACCCTTCTTATTGCAGTAATTAATTAAATAAAATATTTCCATAGCGTTCACCACGATGTGTGAAATACTTCACATCCATGATAACTGTTGCAATAAAAACTCCAAAAATCACTAGGTCTACATAAATGGATTAAATAAATGTAGAACTGGAGTACCAGGGAGTAAAAGGATCTGATCCTAACAAGCAAGTTTATTACTGGAGAAGGCTCCACTGTACTGTGCCAGACAATAAGGAAACAATAAATTGTAAATGTAGTGCTGGGAAAAGATACCTAGCTAAGCAACTGCAAATGCTTTTGAATCTAAAACCCAGGTTTTAAGATCTTCTGTGTAAGATGTTGTCTCACTAGCTCATTTCATCCTTGACATTCACTGAGCAGTTGACCAGTGGTCATGTTGTGATATGCAAAGGGATATTAACAATGAAGACAACAACTGGCGTTAGTCAGATCAAGTTCAATATGGATCAGGAGTTCCAGGTTACTGATAGAACCAGTTCTGCATTACAGTCTTTTACTGCCACTTTATTAAGGGATTTTTAAGCATTGCTGTTGCTACACCTTTAAAAAAGGGCTGCAAAGTGAAACAGTAAGGGTGACTCCTGTTCTCTGGTGTATTATATTTGTGATAAAATTACTAATTACATGATTTCAGCTTTGATTCAGCTGGTCACATGCAGGAAATACTAAATGTTGGTCATGACCTTATTATATACCTTATTTGTTTTGGTACTTCTAAATGTAAATTACTTGATGAACTTCTAGATTTTTATGGGGGGGTGTGTGCTTAGTTACTGCTATTACATCAGATGTCCGAAGAGAATAAACGTAGTACATCACAATAGCTCATCAGTGAGACTGGTATTCCTAAGGCTCAGAAATAAATTATGCATAAAGCAGATTGTGTGCTTCTACATGCATGCTTTTGGTGGGAAAAGGATTATCAGCCCACTTTCAGGGCTCTCTTGCAGATGTTTCCTTAATAATAATAATAGGCACTAGCAAAAAAAATTAATGCTGGATCCAGTATTACCCAGTTTAATTCACTTAGTGTATTCATCCTTTCATCTTGTTAATAATCATTGGTAGAAAGGACTGATTAAAAACATTGACGTGTAGTAAAGCTGAAATATTAGGCTGTATGTTATCAGCAAGATTATATTTACTTGGATGCTAATTTAAAGGATTTGTCTCAGTGTGAGCTTCAGGAGCTAGCTGTTTCTTTTCAAACCGGATGTTCCCTCACAGGTTTTTGTTTTCCAAAGTTTTTATAGTTTGGAATGTTTTCATCTTGCTGATTTATCAAGCTCCTCTTCTAGCTCCACGTCTCCCTTTCTTCCATTTTGTTTCAACATGTCCTACCATTTCTCTTTGCACTGGTTTATCCCCTTACGACAGAGGGAAACTAGATTCTGTTCTTTCATATCCTGAAGGTAGATCAGTATAAAGTAGTATGAAATTCTCCTTTTCCATTGAGCTGAGTATTTTACTTCTGCAATGTGTCTAGTCCTTCTAAGCTTGATTTATAGAATCAAGATATATTTAATTGCAACTAGTGTGGATTTCGCCAGTGATATAGCTGGCATCAGGACTTGACTCTGATTCTGAATCTGTTTTTTTTCCCCTTAGGTAACATGATGTATTCAGTGACAGAACAATTCATAACTGAATATAAAGATATACATTGCTTTACTTGTCATCACCTATATTAGCCACTTAATTGTATGGGGCAGAATATTTTTCACATCCCAAATTAGCAAAATGTTATAGCACATAAATAAATTTAAATCCTACCAATAATTCCATTGATTTAAGAGAGAGTTATCATGTGCTTAGAGTTGTATCCACAGATAATAATCCACTTCACTAATTCAAGGCCTATTGGACAAATCCTTCTAAAAGCTGGTACCTTGTTCATCTTAATCATTGATATTTAGATATCTTTGATCTTTCCAAAGGGATTTCATTATTCTGCTATCACTATGTGTCTCCAGAGACGTATTGCTAAACATACATGGAAAATATATATCCTCTGTAAGCTACAGTGTTGGGAAGTCTGTAATGTTTTGAATAAAGTAAAATATAACTTTATCAGCATTAACTAAAATGTGCACGTGGATACGCCATTGCAAAGTGGAAGTTTCCATTGTGTATATGGGAATTACTCCAACTTTTTTTTTTTTCCCCCCAGTCATTCTAATAAAACTAAGCCTGGCAAAATTTCAGTTGCCTCTTGCAGTTTGGTAATGCTATATGCATCAGGCTGATTGAGCTTTTGCATAAAGATGGTATTAAAAGGGAATGCAATCTTTTTTTTAAATAGAGATTTAAATTTATTCTTTTTTTTTTTTTTTAAAAACTACTGTGTACATCCCCCAAAATCTTTGAGACCATCCATTCTGCCTGAAACTCAAACCTCCCGTTGGCTTCTTCAGCATGGGCAAGGTGGTTTGATCACGTCCTACTAAAGCTGCTCCCAAGAGAGGCTTGACAGCAACACTAAACTAGTTGTTTGTCATGCCAGAGCAAATCCCTACTTCTGGCACTCTGTGTTATGTTTGTTTTCATAAGGTGGCTTGCACCCTAAAATGGCAGCCCTTCTGTTGTAGTGAAAGACAGCTACTGGGTCAGCCATGCTGGGCTTTTTAATAAAGTTCTGTCTGATAGACTGCCCTGGGGAAAGTAGAAATTATGAAATGATCTATAGTAATAGATGCACATATTTCTGTTGCATTCCAAAATTTCTGCATGCGTTACCTCCTGGAATATTTTTTGTGGTGGTTAATCTGTGGAACAAACTCTTCTGCCATATAGTTTATTCTTTAAGCTACCATTCTGCTTTTTACTAAGTAAATTAGGATCAAGGCATTTAAACTCAATAGGATTAATCCATATCAGTCCTTCTCAACCAAATAAGCATATGTTGGATGAGTAATTGGGTGCTACTATAGTCTCTGTGCTACCTAAGAAGTGCTTCGTTAAGATGTCACTTCGGAGTTGTATTGCTTTCAGCTGGACTCCTCAATCAGAGGGAGACAGACCAGTAATAGTGGGAAAGCTTGTCCCTCATATTTGAATGAAAGTATAAAAGGTAAGCATAGTGTTGGCTTGCTAATTGAGAGTAATAGCACAATAAATATTTCTGTGCCATGTTTAGAAATTTAAAAATAGGGTTTTAAATATAGATTACTGTTTAATGCTCAAGAGCATTCATTTTGGAGAGTTGGAAATATAAATTATTTTTCATGAATTGTCACTGTGTAAAGTGACAGTAAAAACATGACAGGGTTATTCAGTTTTTGTGAAGGTCAGTGGGAGGAGGATGAGCCCTTGGTGCAGACTTGTAGCTAACTTAAAATCCAAAATGTTTGCTTATTTAGTTAAAATATTATGTGAAATAAAATGTATATCTTGTAAGATCTCCAGAGACATGTTTTGCCCTTGTAAAAGAGCTGATTTATCAGCAAGCTGATTTATCTGATAGTTCATCACACTTGATCATTTTATCATGAAAGAGGCAGTTTTTAGCTACATATTTCATTTGTTGAACATGTGGAAATCTGCTCTCAAAGTCCTAATAAGTGTTAGGACTTACAAGCGGTGTAAGAAATATTAATATTTTATTTTGAAAGTGTCATGGTTTGGAAAGACTTTGGACTGTTATCTGGCAATTTTGGAAGAGTGTAGCATTTAATGCAGGCTATGAGAGCAAACAATTGTCACGTTACTGTGTGACATTTTAAAATGGCTAACACAAAGCAAATATAAATACATATTAAATTTAAGAATACTCAGAATTCATGTTTAACTAAGCAAAAAGACTCCTTACAAAGGTAATCTGCATGACCAGCTTACAGGATTTTTCTGTGCAGTAAGTATTGTGCCCTATAGTTACTAGACTGTAGATAACTGTATAAGCATATGTTTCTCACTTTATGGGACTTTAGGTCATTAATTTTAAGGCAACAAGTAATTTTTTTAAACTATCATTTTTAGGTTTGTAAGGGTTGTTACTAGCCTAGCACTATTTTGTAAGATGAATGTTTTTATGATACTTGAAAAAAGGAAACAAAATTTCTAGTTAATAAAATCATGCACATCTTTATGCGTTGTTTTGCGTAGTTGCAACGTATGATTTAAATGCCTGGGATGTCTGCTCATGTTGCCAGCTCAAACTATTTAAAAAAAAAAAAAAAAAAAAATCAAAGAATTTGTCTAAACCCAAGATCTTTATAAAGTTTTTTTTTTAATTTTGATTTCTGGTGTTTGTAAGAAAGATGGTAAAGTTTTCACCTAAGCATCAGAAACAACTTTATATTCTTAAATGAAAACTATCTCCTAATCATATGAATCCTAAGGCTGAGGTTTTGAATAACTTAGTTACAAGAAATTTGCTCAGAAATTTCTTTTTTTCCTCTTCAAAATGTGGTTAAAAATGACAGTTGGCAACAACAACTGTAAATGTTTTTTTCTGGCCTAATTATTAAGAACTACAGTACCAGCAAATGAACTTCATGTGTGCCCCAGAATAGTCTTCTAGTTTAGAAGCTACAGACAATACTCTATTTAGTTTTAGTTACTCAGATTTACTAATGTGCTCCTTTTATCCTCAACACTGTAGCAAACAGCTCCTTAAGGCTATGAACTGGCAAGTGGGTAGCATTTATGCGTCTGTGGACTCTGCAGAGGCTGGATGGTTTTGAAATGCTGCTGGTTGCTTTTGCTGTGTATTGTAGAAGACCCTCCTTTTTCCTCTAGCTTGGCCAATGAAAAAAGAAAAACAAAAATAACCTATGAATTTTCCATGACAGAAAATCCTGGCTTGCTTGTAGTATAGTAGCTGATCAGTCTAATCTTCTAATAATCTTTTGAACCATGTAGAGTTGAACGAGGAATTAGCAGGTGACAGAAGGCCATACTGCCATCTGATAATTAATGAAAACTGAAGAATACTTTGGCAACACACATCTATTTGGTACTATCTAGTAATTGCAATGAGCTAGAATATGAAGAATATGTGGATATAAATTGAATTGCTGAGGGCAGGAGAATGAATATGCATTTTTATTGTTACTCTTAATGATCTTCACATGATTAACTTCTGGGGTGACCTTACAACTAAGTTCATTAGTAAGAGTTAGCCTGTGGCTCTCTGTTGGAGTTCTAGTATTTGTAGCAACCTGAGGTTTCCTACTTCAGACTACCACTGAGCAGGCATACAGATAAAGGCAGTAGTCTTCTGGAGTGTTGCATTGCACTGTTTTAAGATCTCCCTCCCCTTCTGCCTCTCAGTCTGTTTGTTTACTGACGGCTTTGTTCATAGTTTTGCTTTTTAAGTTACGTGCTAACTAAATGTTATTTTCACGCTTGGAGAAGAGGAAAATGGTTCATAATGTTCCAGTTGGCTTAAGAAAAAGATATTTTTCTGAAGTTATGAGTGCCATAGAAGGATAAATTCCTTAGCAAAGAACACCAAGTACGGTATGTCCTACCTCTCAAGCAGCACTGAATCTGGAAGAAATAGAGGCTTGGGACAAAAACTGATAGCCTTGCAAAAGATATTGTAAAAGTATCAGTGATATTGTAACAGATTAAACAGCTGAAGGTGAGTACACTTTGATTGTAGCAGGTGGAATGCAAAATCCAGCAAACTCTGAAAACCTGTGAAGCACATAACATGTGAAATTGTGATTTGCTAATAGCAGCAGCAGAATTTTGGCTATGAAATTGGTAATAACAATTGCTGTGCTAGAAGCTGGTAGATAATAAAAAGCTGTGCTATTTGTTGTATTTTAATGTTTCTGATTACTTTTGTTTCCTTACTATAAATACTGAGGTGGGGTTAACATTGCAACTACTTGACTTTAATAGCACTATCACTTTTAGAAACATACAATTTAAATTGTAATTTAGAGACAGACCAGAAGATGGTGAGTCAGTGACTTCCACAATATCATCAGTTCTTATAATTTGACTGACCTTTCCATGAAAATTGAAGATGCTCTCAAAAGTCAGTTTGTGGAGTTGAGAAATTATGTGAGGACCTGTTTAATTTTAAAACAAATTTCTAGTCCTTCCAGTTACAGAGAAAAGCTTGAAAAGTTAATCTCAGAATAATGTGAAGTATCTGAAAACAGAAGGCAGATGTCATTCCATAAGAGTAATTTTAAAACCCTTTGACGTTTCATGTTTTTTTTTTAGTTGGTTAGGGTCTGACTTGTGATTGTTTTTGAAAAGTTTGAGTTATGACTATTGATACCCAGAAAACGCCTCTGTCAAATGAGGGTCCTGTCAACACATGGCAAGCTCTGAGCATGCATTTTGCTGTGTGCACAGACAAAATTCTTATTGATGCAAATGTTTCAATAAGAATTGCAGGATTTGTTTCCTAATTAAGATATRTATCAGAGAATATTTATATGGGAATTTCCTATAAAAATAATGCAGTTTTTATTTGTCATTGTAGTTGCATGCTAACAAAAGCTGTATGTGCATAAACCTAGACAGAGAAAGAAAGAGATTAAGTATCATTAGCTGGTGTGTCTTTTAACTCACTCCCTTTTGCTGTTGTAAACTTGATATGTAATGTCAGCCTAGGCACAAAAGAATGACTTGAGGATGGAGTGCCTGAATGAACTTGCTTTTATTAGTGTCACCTTTCCGTTTATATTTTAGTGTGGTTTGCTTTAATGAAATGTCACAGAGAAACCAAGTTTGGACTTAAAAAAAAAAAAAAAAAAAAATTATATTCTTCAGAGTGGTGACTGGTAATCAAATGGGTTTTACAACAAACTGTTTCCTAGCTTCTCATCAAATTTTCTATATGTTAATGATGGACTCTTTCCATCTAACATGTATTTGCATGGTGAAAGTGCTATGATGCTTTGACCTTAGTAAGCATTCATCTTGCCACAATTTCTGGGTTTGGCACCCTGTGCTATGGTGGCTGTGGCGTTGGTTCAGCCCTTATTTTTTCCTTGCTTTTGGTGGCAGCATCTGAGGCACCAGCTTCCAATGCTAATTGGAAAGTATRATCCTTGCCAACTCTGGCCTTCCAGAGACAGTGCATTTGCCTGGTTACTGGGTGGATGCATTCAGAAGTGATATGCAAGCAAAGACGTTCATATGGGTAAAGATGGTGGATATGGGGACAAGGTCAGTGAGGCAAGGGTAGCCTTGTAGAATAGGAAAAGCAGAAGAGGTGCTTGATGGGAGTTTGCAGAAGTTCTCCAGCAAGGAGGGTCTAGCACATTTGTGTACAGGGAAACCAAATGACTAGTCAGCATGAGACATAGGTTCCGGTATAACAAACTGATTTTTGGAGCGTATCAAATGATCCATCCAGAGGGCAAATGATATTGCTGGTGAGAGGAGATAAGAAAAGGTCATATAAAATGAAACCGTGTATTAAGTTGATTGCACTTGTTGAAAGAAAGACAAACCTGGTTTCTGTTCAAGGCTCAGTCAAATGCTTCCAGGGCCAGTGTAAACATTATGGTGTTTACACTTGTAAAGAAGTTTCTTCCACCAAGTCACCATAATCTATCCTGAGCCCCATCCTAACTGTTAATACCTTGCTAATCAATTTGAATGTAGCTCTGCAATCATGAATTACTTGAATACAGACGTTGCCGTGTATAAAGTGGAAAAGCAAGATTTTTGCTTTCAAAACAGTGCCTTTAAATGTTTAATTTATATTCAAAAACCCAACTTCAGATTCTTGCATAAAAAAATGAGATGATAGGGTTGCTTCACTTCTGTTACCATTATTATTTTGTGTTATAATGGGCAGGCTCAGTAGTGTTCTTGAGCTGTCTAAGGAAAACATGTTAATGCTTAATGTGAATAAAATTTTTCATTGCAAATACATGTGAGTTTAATTGTGAATAGAAGCAGACCTGATTGTAACTATATCTGAAGCACAGAGGTGAAAATGTACACTCTCAAGTGTAAGCCACACAGCTCTCAGAAACGCGCTGCAAGTTTTATGAGTTTTATACCAGGACTCGTGAATTTCCTTTGTGAGCATTAGTTTTAACTGTATCGGTAAAAGGTAAAAATTATTCTAGACTCTGGACAGTATGGTGGAAGCTAAAGCAACACTAAAATGATTTACATTGAGAAGGTTAATACCACACCCAGAAAGATCACATGTATTACAATCCTAGTGGTTTCTACAAATGTACATTTTCTAATAGGCTAGAGGAGACGCTTGTTCTAGAGTTTGCTCAACAAAGGGAAGGTCTTCTGCTGAGCTCCTGTCTCCCAAGGGAATTCCCTAGTCCCGCTTCTCCTGCCACTGTTTTTGCCTATTCTTTCCTGTCCTTGTGTGCCGTTAACGGCACGCAGGTTTTATTGCTGGATGCAAGAGTTTCTTGGTTTAAAACCAAAATGTTAGTGAGTATGTCTATGACTTTCCATGAGTGTAATGAACTATGGAACGGAGACCTTGAGGAACCGTTCTGTTTATGCTAACACTTGCATTTCTATAGCAGCACTGAACAAGAGCTGGTTCTCTCTCTCTTGGGAAGAATATCATTGCAGTTGTGTTGTACTTGAGTTACTGGTTTCTAAAGGTTTTCACTAGTTTATTTATGGCATGATTATTAGAGATACTGAAAATCCACAAATTCAGCTGACTCCAGTTGAAGTTGCTGGAATACAACTGAAAAACTTGTCCTTAATAACTCTGATACCTTTGCTGTGGTAATATCTGATAAGGTGCATTGTGAGCCTCTGGAAGATGTTCTGTACCTGAATGCAAAAGTAACTAATCTTCTTTAGACCAACTGTAAGGCTTGATTAGGGTGTTTCAGAGCTGAATTGCTGTAGGATGGTGGCACATCTTCCTAGCTTCTGAAGTCATCCAGGCATTTAAACCTGTGTACCTTTAGCTCTGTCTCCAAGCTGTTTGCCTGCAAGTAGTAGACTCTGACTTCTTTAACGGGCATAATAGGACCATCCTTTTCTACTGTAGATTATAGCAACTCTATTGTTGTTTATTCTATTTCATTTCCCTGAGAACATAAGCCTCTTTTATTTGCGAGGAGTTCTGAAAACACTTTTTAGTGGAAACAGTCTCTTATTAGTGGATAGTTGGTATGTTTATGTTAAACATTAAGTCCTTATGCCTTTTGTGTTCTTTTTCCCGATTAAATATTTATGTTGTTGAGGAATGAAACAAAGATTTAAAATACTTGAAATTGATCATGAAAGATGTTGAGATAGCATAAAAGGTAATTAAGATTTATGGTTTGAGTGCATTCAAATTCCTACTGTGCTTTCATTTTCCTTATGTGTCTGTACTTTTCTTGACAGAGCTTGAATACCATGTGCATGCTGTTATTGAACTTTCACCAAGGCAAAGGTTGTGCATAATAAAACTGAGAGCAAGTGCCACTTTAGCAGATTCACTGTATCCAACCTTTACTTTGGATCAGAGTTCTTTGAATTTAACCATGTTAATTCTGTAGGGAAACGTTATTTTTGTGTCCCTTAATTTGTTGCTTTTTATGGCACAACTGTTTAGTATTTTATATTGTATACTTTGATTCTGTACTCCCTAATTTACTGGAAAGCTAATATGTTATATTTAAATTACATAAAATATGCAGATAGTTCAGAATACTTAATCTTGACGTTTTCATCAAGTGAAATGTAAAGCCTGTCTCAAAACTGGGATGATTTTGCTTCAGATCAAGGGGTATAGTTGTTTTTGCAGACAATCTGATTTTGTATTCTGAAAACCAGAATTGTCTCTTATAAGAGATCTATGAGAAAAATCTTGTTTCTGTATTTCCAATACTGATTTGCCTGGTATTCTCAAGTTCTAAAGAAAAGCTCCTTGTTGCGTGGAAGCAGCTTTGTGCATATATTTTTCATCTGGAAATGGTTTGCTAACAGTTAGGGAGCCCAGGACGTGCTGTATTGTAGAAATACACAAATTTAACTTCCTTGCTGTTCTGTGTTACTTGCAAAAGTGATCTAATCACAACTAGTGTGTTACGAATGACTATTTATAAACATCAGAAAATACAGTTAGAAAGCAGTAACTTGTGCACACAGCTCCACAGGGCTAGCGGTATTGACTTGTATCACCTCAATATCCCGGTTTCACAGAGAATGTCACTATTTCAGATTTGCTCTTGATGACATGCTCATTAATACTACAGCTTGTTGTATTCAAGCAAATGAGACGAGGAGAAGTGGAGCAGTGGCCTGTGATCTGTTGTGGGACTTGGAAGACTGGAGTTGACTTCCCTACTTTCCCTTTGGTCTTTGGAACTGGAGGGGAAAGTGCTGTGCCTTCGCTTGGCAGCTGCAGGGAGCAATTGCAGAGGCAAATTCTTGCATACCACCTGCTATTCTAGACTACAGCATGCTTAGTGCAAATGAAATGGAAGAATACAGCCTCAAAGAAACCTTGACACAACAGATTCAAGCAGGAATTTTATGAGTTTTATAGATCAGGCAACATCAGGGTTAATGTTGGATGAGCAGTCATCACTTTGCCTGTGGATATGGGGCAGACAGATTTCACATCCCTGTTACAGAACAGGGGATAAAATGTCCCCAGCCCTGTGCTGGAGGCAGGTGAAACTTGTAGAACTCTTAGAAAAATAACTAATTAACCAAACCAGAACAGGTCACACATGGTCTGAGATAAAAAGTTTGAGCAAATTCAGCCCAAAATGTTGGTGTAGCTAAACTGTAAACAGGTTAGGTTTGCAGAATGTTTCAGGAAAGGTACACCTATGAAGTCTGCATGCAATAGCATTTTTTCAAAATTGCTCTCCTAGAAGTGGTCCTTCTGGCATAGGTAAGGTTTCCATTGATGTTTTTTATTCGGAGTGCTGAGTGCAACAATACAAAGCACAGGCAGTCTGAGATCCTCTTGAATGATGCATGTGAAGGAAACTATGTGAAACTGATACTGTTGATGAATTTGCATGGCTATTCTGTGTACTCAGCAGCCAAAGGAAGCTGGAGGCATTTTGTTTGGATGAAAAGGTATCTTTCTAAAGTAAACACATATCTGCTTTATAACAGAATTGCTCTTCATCCTGACTTAAGCCTCATGACATTATTCTGTACTTATACCATAATAAGTGAAGTCAGATCAGGCCCAGACCAGTCTAACAGTTAGGTATCTCAGCTTATTGTTTTACTGTTTATTCTTGAGTCACCCATGTTTATCTTAAAGGCATAGTGGAAATGTTGATTTTGTTATTCACCAGAGTTACTGTACTGTACTATGTTGAATAGATTCCTATAGAGTGAATAATTAACTTCAGTGTATATCTTCTAGTCCTCCTTACATAAGATACGTACTTCATGGGCACAAAATTTATCGCTCTGCCTGGTTTGATAGTCTTTCTCTAGCAAAGAGCAGTGCATATAGTTTTGGAAGAAGTTAAAAAAAAAAATACCTATTTTTCCCTCTTAAATTGTACCTTGTTCACTGTGTAATGCTGTACATAGAAGACTGAGGAAAATTCCATGGATTATCAGTTCGTATGTTTGAAGCATAACGTTTCTTCGTTGTTATCCTCTAACTTCTAGTAATTAAATACTTTTGATGGTCATAAATGTATCCGGCCATGTTTATGAGTCCAGAAACATACCCTCTGACTCTTTCAGGTAGTGAAGCTTCAGACTGACGATGATATTTAAAGAACTTTCCACTTCATACTACTCTGTTAATAACTCTACCTGATACCGTAATTATATCCTGCCTCTTCTTTCAAAAATTAGCCATGTGCTTCAGCAGTTGCAATATCTTTTTTATTTTTTTATATGTACAGATATATGTATTTATACAGCTAATTACTTTGACCTTTTGGTGCTCTCCTGTTTTAAAGGTTTACAAGCATCCTCTTTGTTGCATTAGGAGTGGATCTATTTCTGTATCTTCTTTCTTTATAAGACCCAGTGCTCATCATTCTACGGGTGTATTAGATTCTCTCTTTCTATGTTTAGAGGACTGTATTCTGCAATCAAGACTTCTTTCCCTAATGTCAGACAAAAAGAACAGCAACAAAAGAAAATAAGCTCTTGAGTCAGCATTTGTAATGTCCATTGTTGTTGCGGAAGCAGCTGCGCGTGGAAACAAGGCAAATAGATTTTGAAATGAAGAGCTGGAAAAGAAATTGCCAATTGCCTGCAGGGGTGGAGAAAACTATTGGGCCTGATTGCCAATTAACTGCTCTGTTTTTTCTGACAGCTTTGATAACAGGTCAAAAAAGTGGCAGGAATTGCTGTTTGGCCTGCTTGCTTTATCCTTCATGGTTGCTCAGCCACAGATGATACTCTGCACACAAAGAAATGCCATGATAGTATCAACAGTAGTTTGTATCTGTATTAATGTTGGATGTGGAACATTTCCAGGAGAACATTCCTCTCTTACAGGAGACTGGTGAATTGTTTTTAGATTCAAAAAGCCTTCCAGGTGTAGAAGGCAGGCTAGGGATAGATGAATGTTGTCAGTTCACATTAAGCATATTGGCGAGGACTTAAAAGAGGATCAAGGGCACTTTCTCATGATAAAAACAGTGTTTGTACCTACCCTGTCCTGGGGCAGCAGGAGATGGTTTAATGTAAGCATAGACTACAGAAAATATAAGTGTTGTATGAACACTACCAGAGTACAGAGAAATGTGTTCTCTGTAATCGAATATATCTTTCAGCAGGTAGTCATAGTTCCAATAGACATGTACCTTTGGAGGCTTAAGGTTAAATCTTGTCAGAATTGCCTGTGGACTGAGTCATCTTGGGTGGTGATAAACCTCCGTGTGCAAGGTATTTATTAGCTGAGATAGGTGGTCTCTGTTTCTATATTGAAATTGTCTGAAATATCTGACTAGTTTAGGAGTTGCCTCTGCTTGCTCAAACTAGATCTCTCCTGAATGCCAGAACCATGATTGCAGCACTTCTGCCATTTAATTGACCAGCTAATTTGCCCTGTAATTATATAATAGGGTATTTAAGACTGTCTCTTTAGAGCCGAGGTATTAGCTTTATTTATTTGCTTCATTCAAGAACAGATGTTTCTACTGTGTTACTGAAATAATCAACGTCTTTGGAAATCAAAGATTGCTATTTTCTGAAATAGAATATGATGGAAAATCTAAATTATGAATCATAAAAGGGGAGGAGTGAAACTAATTGCATTGCAACTTTGCAGAAATTGTTTTTGATAAAATCTGACTCATGGTAATGGTAAATAGTTAAAAACATTAACAATATGACAGAAGTGGTGTTGTTTTTTGCACCTGCATGGCTAAATATTTCACTTACGCTTTGACATGCTGTTTCTGTATTTCAGAGGACTGTCTTCTATCTTTCTGCAGCTTCTGAGTCCTTTAAATTTCCTTAGTAATTTGGATTTAAATGTTTAATTTTTTTCCCCCAATTTTTCCACAGTTTGTTATTTCTTTATTTTTAATTGCCACATCAGGTTTCCAATCAAGGTGCTTGCACTTCCAGAAACATCTGTGTGTAAGGTCATTTTTTTCTGTATATATATCTTAAATTTTTTTTTTCTTTTGAGTATGAAGACTGGTACATGTTGCTAGTAAGCTTAGCAAAATGGATGAGTAGGATTTTAGTACTTAAATGAGATCGAGTGACATGAAGGAAAAAGACTTAACTCACCACCCACCCTCAAGGCCATATCCTGTGTGACCCACAGGAACAGTCCCAGTGAAGACAGAGAAAATATTAACCTAAGCAAAGTAGACAGGATCTCATTAAAATAACCCACTGTTGTTTAAGAATTCTTTTTATAGAGCATTGTGGAAGAAAACTAAATTACTATGGAAACTTTAAATAGCATCGTGGAAGAAAAGTAAACTACTGCCTTAAAAGAAGCAGAAACGTTTGCTGAGATGAGAATCAGTTACATAGTGCACATAACTTGTTTTTTCTCTATCTTACACAGGAGTGTAAGTGTAGATAAATAAATGCTTATGCTGCAGATAGGGCCCAAATAAATATTTATTATTTATCTTATGAGGAGCGGCTGAGGGAACTGGGACTGTTTAGCCTGGAGAAGAGGAGGCTCAGGGGAGACCTTATCGTGCTCTACAACTACCTGAAAGGAGGTTGTAGCGAGGTGGGTGTTGGTCTCTTCTGCCAAGCAACTAGCGATAGGACGAGAGGAAATGGCCTCAAGTTGCGCCAGGGGAGGTTTAGATTGGACATTAGGAAAAATTTCTTTACTGAAAGAGTGGTTAAGCATTGGAACAGGCTGCCCAGGGAAGTGGTTGAGTCACCATCCCTGGAAGTATTTAAAAGATGTGTAGATGAGGCGCTTAGGGACATGGTTTAGTGGGCATGGTGGTGTTGGGTTGACAGTTGGACTCGATGATCTTAGAGGTCTCTTCCAACCTTAATGATTCAATGATTCTATGATTCTTACTTTTGTACTTTGAGACAGTAGTCGCATACTGTTGTGACAAAAATTTTCTTGAATGGTCTGGCAATACAGTTGCTATCTTAGAAGGTTTCACCACATCTCATGTTATTTGTTTTCCTTAAAACCCTGACCCCCAGTTGAAGTTTGTTACGTGAGAATCTTAACTTCCAAGTCATTTTCTTTTTGAAGGAAATGTCTTACTCTGATGGTTTCAGATAAGCACAAACTTCAAAACATAAACCCTGAAGATTAAAAAAAAACCAACAACAAACAAACAAGAGAAAAATAAAAAGTGTAAAAAATGTTCTTTAAAACAAAGTCACGGTATTTTATAGTATTTTGAACAAATAGTTGCTTTGTTTATTTAAAAATAGTACTTTGAAAAAAGTTGGGGGCTACTCATTGCTAGCTTATAAGCATTGCTCGTGTCATTATGCATACAGGTTTAGCTACATGTAGGATACCTCGTTCAGCATTTCTTTTTTAGCTCTAGAGACCTTTCCAGCATTTCTGGCAGAGTATTTTTTTCATTACAAACAGAACAAGAATTGTTAGTGAGTACTTCATAGTACAGTATAGTTTATTCTCTCCCATACAGAGTTCTCTTACCAGCAGTAAAAACAGTAGCAAAAAGATTGTCCCATTGCCTGTTATATTAGAAAATCAAAGGTAAAAACTTACTTTTCATTTATGAAAATGCTGTTAAGGGAATCAAAATCATCCTATTGAAAACTGCCGAGCAATCTAAACGTGTGCATAGTTACAGTTAAGAAAGATCTCTAAAAAGCTGAGTTTTTCATTTAATAACTCTTACTTATATAGAATATGAATATAAATGATGAAAACTTTATCATTCCAGGTTCAACAAAAGGCAAAATAATATGAGTAGGAATGCCATAATACATAGCTTTGGACTGGTAGGTTTGAGTAACATTATTAGTCCTAATATCCTGGTCAAGTTCTAATTTCTGGCTACCTGAATCTCCATCCAGTGACATGCTTTCCAACGTAGTATCCAAATATGTTGAATAACTATGTTTCTTAATAATTTAATATTTGCAAGTCAATTTTTAATCCAGATGGGTTTTTTTGTCAAGTTGTATCATGTCTCTTTTTTCTCCTGAAAGATACTGTGTAAATATGAGGACATTAGAATATTGACAGCCTTGGGCATTGGATACAGTGAGAATCCCCACTTTCTGTGTAACTGGAGGTAGCTACAGAAGAGAGAAGGGCTGACCCTGTGTTCTTTACTCTCCAAGCAAAGGTGGGCAACCTGTGAACGCCATGCAAACAAACAGCTTGTGCTGTACTTCTCATTTGGTCTCTTTTCATAGGTAGGCAGGGAGAGCCAATTTGTAATAAACATTCTACCCAGTTGCAGAATATGTCGGGCTTTGACATCACTAATACAGTAGTGTGATACCTTTCTCAGTGAAATAATCTCCAGCAGTGATGTCACCGCTTGTAATTCTGAAATCAGGAGACACTTCAGTGGTTAATGTAGTGAGGCAATGTTACACCTGTTTGTGGCTGACCACAGCTAATTTATTTTGTATTAAAACTCTTTTCACAGTAGAGTAGGTACTCACATCAGCAGTATTGTATGCGCTCCTTAGTAAACTTCCAGGAAATGTCTGACTTCTTGGCACGATCCCCCCCAGCAAACTGCACCTGATGTAGTGCCCTGCTGCCTCTTCTCTTGTGTGCTGGTGACCTGTGCGATTGCTTCATTTGTATTTTTTCTCATTGACAGATTGTGAAGGATTGAAAGAAAACTGACACAGCTAGAATGGGGAAGATATTATTTTCTAACAGAAATTCAGATTGATAATGTTTAATCTCCTTTATTCTGAACCAAATTCTGATTCCATTATTACAGTCTTACAGCAGACCTTAGAAGGGATCCTGTTGTTGCAGGCATTGTGCAGCCGTCTAGTCATGGGGCAGTCCCTGCACCAGGAAAGTTTGTAACCTAATTAGTCAGGACACACAAAGGTGGGAAAGAAAGGTACAGTCTTGCCCAGGGGCATCCAGCAGGTCCATGGTAAAACCAATTGTTGAATTCAGGTCTTCCCGTTTCCCCTTCCAGTGTCTCGTCCAGTGGGTAATAGTACAGTTCTGTCGATAAACATGATTTTTGGGGGAGAAGCAGCTGCATATAGCAGATCTGAATATAATTATTACGAGCAAATAATAACCTGGCCGTTACAGGTGTATTTTTCTTGCTTTCAAGCAAAAACACTAAACCAGAAGGGAAAACATACAGAAGTATAGGACAACTTTGATGAAAATACTAATGTAAGGTGGATTTTTGTCACTTTTGGCTTATAAAGTAAAAGCAAAGACAAAACTTTTACTTTATGGTAGGCACAGCACCTCCTGTAGCACATTGTACTCTCTACAGCCAAGTGCTGCTCAGAGCTTTGCACACACAGATGGGTGCKGCTGTAGGCTTACCTTGTGTGCACCAATGGCATGTGCACGGTGGAAAATGGCAAATGCAAGTATAAATTTGCATATTGAGACAATTGTGTGTGACTTCTTTACAAACTTGCACTTACTAACAAGGGTCTGAATCATCCTGTTGTAAAGCTTCAATAAGAGGAAATGGGCAATGATTTTCATGTTGGAAAACCACTCAAGCAATGGAGGTGGATTGTTGGTCAGTGCTTATTCTATGCAAATGAAAACATCAAGTGCATGAAAACAGGTGCTGCTACTGTGAATTCTCAGTCACTGTTACAGTGAAAAGAATTGCTAGGTGTTTGATGTACTTTAAAGTGTTGTTTGTAATGTTTTAAGTGTGCCAGGCCTGGAAATGTCATTCAGGTCTGGTACCTTATATTGAAAAGATCAGTAACTTGTGTTAGTAAGTGCTTGGAATTAAAGCCTTATATATTTCCTGTTTATTATTATTAGGTATAAGCAATTGAGGACAACACTTCTTGCTGTCCAAAGATGGAAAACAACATAACTACTATCTCTCGTGAAGAGCTTGAAGAACTAAGAGAAGCATTCAGTAAAATAGGTATGTTTTAAATAAGAAAATAACAAGGATGCCATTAACATTGCAAAGCCATGTAGGATATGTGGAAGAAATCTTTATGGATCGCTTTGTTTTGATAGGGCCATGTTTTCCTTCTATATTGCCAGTAATATCTAAGAAAATGAGTGTTCACATAAAACCCCTTATTTTCACTGAAACTATGTGTGTTTGTTTATTTCTTTCAACTTCAGCAATGAAAACAGATACATTTTTTTGCTGGGCAGTTACATTGTTTGTGCCATTGTATATGCAGTGTGATAGGTCTCAAAATTCAGTTTTTTGAACTCCTCAAATCTGAGAAAAGTGTTTGATTAAACTTCAATTGTTAAATATATTTTCATGTTAGATTAGTGACACTTTGTTTTTGCTTTATTTGCGTGCTTTGGTGAACTAGTGATTTCTGTTTTCGTTTATTGGATTGGATTTTACATTTTAAGTAAGCTAAACTTGGAGATTTTTTTATCTTGCTTTTATAGCTAGCAGATGTTAATAAATAACTGTACAATTTTGTATGCTTGACAGGATGTTTGCAGATTAATCAGAGTAAACAGAAAGAATGAGAAATTATATAGCAACTAACCCTTATTTCCAGATTGCAATACCGTTGTGAATGTTAAAGTTCACGTCTGCTTTATTTCTTGTTTGCGGGGGTGATGTGTAACTGTGCAGCTCAGCAAATCAAGCAAACATATTTGTAATCATTCATAATGGGGAACAGGGTCGCTTTAGGCAAGAAGTCTCCAGCTTGGTAAAGAGACTATTGGGAAGCTGTATGTTAGAGATCTGTAAGACCATGAGTAGTATGGAAAAGGTGAAGAGGGAATTATTCAGTTTCTGTCAATACAGGTATCACGTGATGCCCAGTAGAGAGTCAGAAAGCTTAAAATAAAAAGAAGTAACTTTTCTTCATCACAAATAATGAAACCATGAACCCGTTGACTCAGCATGTTGTTGAGACCAAAAAAGAGTAGAAATGCTAAAGGAGTAAGATACATCCATGAAAGGTAATTCATGAGTTGCTATTGAACAATCATCTTGACATAGTCTGTAGTTTGAGAAGTCTATAGCCTGCAGGAGCTGGAAAGACAGACCAAAGAAAAGAGCACTGTATATGTGTATCAATCTACTGGGAGGTGTTAGGATAGGTAGATACTCACTGGTGTTGTCTGACAGCTTTTCTATTTGTTTGGTTTTCACCATCTGCATTCATTCTTTTTCTCCGTTTCCTTCCTGCATGTTTTCACATTTCTGCTCTAAGAATTGTCTGTACTGCTCCTACTTACTGAAAAGCATTTTCTTCCTTACTGTATTATGCTTTCTGTAAAATATAAAAATTAAGCATCATTTAGCTTGTTTCTTTTTTCATTTTTACATTTCCAATGTCTTTATGGATAAACTGCTTGCAGCTATATTGGTAAACTGAGAGAAAAGGCATGTCTTTAACTCTCTGCTTCTCATCATGGAAACTTACCCTTGGTGAAAGATGAACCTAGAGAAGTAAAATAGCTGGTAAATTTGAGTGACCTCATGAGCATGTCCTCTGCTTTTTAAACTATCCCTGTTATTACGTGTGTTGCTACATGTCTGCAAGCCAGACAGTGGATGGATTAATACATATGCAGACATAAAGTTTGTCTGTCTAGTGATTTGTGAATTGTTGGTAGTATCGAAAACACAAAAAGAGATTTTTTTTTTTTTTTTTAACAGGTGTTTTTAGCCTTTCGTCAGCAGTGAAATGTGGCCTTCTTATGAAGTTGTACAGAAGCTACATAGTGTAGTATGGATTACAGGGAAATTACTGTATAGCAATCAATTATGGCTAGAGATGCAAGCACATTTCTCTGCTTGCCCTTCTGTAATGTGATGCATATTCATCTACTCTGGTATTATTGGCTGAGTCCCGATACTAGAGACAATATGAAGAGAGATCTTTTAACTAGTAAATGAAAAAAAACAAAAGTGGGAGCACCTTGACAAGTCAGAAAAGTGGCCACGTCATTTTGCTTCTGTTTCTGCCTCATTGTGTTAACTTGTGACTTTCTCTTAAATTACTTATCTTGGATGCATCATTTGTAGAACTGGGAAAATACTATTAATTCATATTTTTCAAGAGCTTTAATATGATCATGAAAGAGACTGAAAATTGTTGTCAAACATGGAAAATATTAGCATTAAATATATAAAATGATGGGCATTATATCCAGCACTAGTTATGGTGGATATGATTCCTTGTATTTGATTGAGCTTCATCTATACTGTGTATGGACTATAGCTTTTCTGCTTTTAAAAGTACTTCTTCCCATTGCATAGACATTGCACTACAGGTACAGGTAAGGCTATTTTAATGAACAGTCTCAAATTCTGCTTGTATAGATATGTGTATACATATATATGGATACGCATAGATATTAAAAAAATCAGGAACAGTTAATGCGTTTGATTCATTTATGCATTTCATTGGATAAAAACATATTATAGGTTTGTAAAATGGTGCTTTATTATACTAAGACAAGAATTCAATACAGCTTTCTGCACACAGATTGGCCTAAGGTGGAAGTACAAAGCGTATTTTTATGATTTCTGTGCTGCTGCATTATTCATCATGAGTAACACAAATTATACTGAAATTTTCTTAATTTATTTTTATGTGATACAGCCATTCATTTCTTTCCACAATTGTGGAGCTATACCATACCTCTTGTTGAAAAAAGCATTCTGATACTTTGCTGTATATGGACATTCCTGACGTGGTCTTGGGAGTCAAGTATAAGTGAAGGTGGCAGTACAAATTGCTCCCAACAGAGCTAGTTAATAGATTAAGGAAGGTCACCTTTAATAAACAGACACAGATCATCCCGGATTTATTCTTCACAGGTAAGCCTAACCACATCAAAAGTTTTGAAGAACAGAAAATGTCTATCAGATACTAGGATAAGAAACAAAATGCAGTGTCAGGTAGAGTTCTTGTGTAAGTAGTTTTTCTTGTGTAAATGTGCTCTTCTAATAACAACT
The DNA here is from genome assembly GCA_035582835.1 of Phoebastria nigripes. Lineage (NCBI taxonomy): Eukaryota > Metazoa > Chordata > Aves > Procellariiformes > Diomedeidae > Phoebastria > Phoebastria nigripes. The sequence goes on from JAYKAV010002805.1 coordinate 156,992, forward strand.
TGCACCAAATTTGAGTTTACTGATTGCAAATGGTGTAATATCAACAGTAGGAATATAATAATTGATCTCCCTTTCACTTGAAGGTTTATAGAGAATTTTGTTGGGAGTCTTTAAAACAGCTTAAACTTCGCTATTTACAAATATGCCATCTTGTTATAGTTGTGCTTTGGGATTATAAGATAGTTCCTGAGAAAATACATAACAAGATGGCACAACTCCTAGCCAGTTGTGCCTCTAATCTACAAGTATTCCTTCATGCTTACTTATCTATGTCAGAAGAAATACTCATCTCCTAGAACTGTATTTCTCACACTTTATTCTCAACAGTTACTATACTTGGTTCTTTACATAAGTATCGTTGACTTCTCAGTTCTGAATAATGGTGTAGCAGGTGTCACTTGGTGAGTGTACTGTCTTCTAAGATTTTTTTATTGGAAAGTATTTTTTGATCTTTAAAGAAATTTCTCTGCGACTACTAGGTTAGACAAGGTTCTGCGGAAAGGGAACCTGTGAGCAATGGGAAACATTTCTTTGCGTTGGGAACTTTTAATTTCGTAAAGCAGAATCATTCTGTGGAAAGGCTTTATTAATATTGGATTGCAGTCCTTGAAAAAAAGGAGTATCTGCATCTCTGTTCCAGGCCTGTACATTCATATACAATTAAAAATACACTCAGGCTCATGGCATCAGATTGTCTTCCACCATAACCTGAGTTCTAAGGCACTAAAATGAAGTTTTACTAATGGGTAATACAGGAAAAGACACAAAAACTAAACTGACAATCCAAGGATTGATTCCACCCATCTTTAGTTCATTTAGCTTCACAAGGAGATAGCTGAAGAGGCACATGTATGTAATTTCCCTGGGAACATAAGAATCTTAGCCAGGTTTTTTGACTCTGTTAGAAAGTTGGTCCAAACTTGTGATTTGACCCAGTGGAGGAAGAATAATACCAGCATGAAACTGGATTCTGATCCCTTAAAATATAGATCTGCCTGTTCCTGGGGATCTATACTGCATTCATTTCAATTCTTCATTTTAGTGTTACTTTTCTACAAGATAACCCAGTTTGAATTGTATAAAAACAATGGTCAAAATTTGTTTTAGGTCAAAACAATGCAGTCTATGACTCAGGAGATATTTAGTGCTAGATCTCAGTGAGGAGTGGTCATTTTGAACTTCAGGATATGCAGATATGATATCTTTTATGCCTCCCTTCACCTCTATAATTAGTTTTCAACCTTAGAAATGCCTCAGGGCTATTTAGACAAATGAACAAAGTTTTGAAGTTACATGTTAGGTTTGGAGGTGGTGGTAAGAGGAGACAATGCTGCATCAAAGTTAAAAGGTCTTTTTGCTGGGAGAGTGATTCACCGAAGAGCTCCTACACGAGGATCCACGTGTACCCAGATATGGATTATCCCCCTCAAATACTCCTTTCCTACACCCCATGTTCTTCCTTTCATGCGCCACACTGGTTCTGACATCCTCAAAGACATCTTCCAAGTAACTGCACCAAAACCTGGGGAATTTTCTCAAAACCAATGTGCTTCCTTGGAGAACATATTAGCTTTGGCAAGATCTTTTTACGTCGCTATTTCATTCTTCCTCCTTGTCAGAAAGTATAGGTAAGGATTTCACTCTTCAAAAATAGACCTGAATCCAGCTCCTGAATTTGCCTGTTTCCTCTCCTAACTCAGCAGCTCAAGGCCAGTGGTTCAAATTCTTCTGTTCCTATTCCCTTCCCCTGCCCTTCACTTGGCTCCTATTCACCTGAAAGCCACCCAGTATAAAAACAACTTGTGCTTTCATTTTACAGATATTGACAACAGCGGGTATGTCAGTGATTATGAGCTTCAAGACCTGTTTAAAGAAGCAAGTCTGCCCTTGCCTGGTTACAAAGTCCGGGAGATTGTAGAAAAAATCATTGCAGTGACAGATAGCAACAAGGATGGGAGAATCAACTTTGAAGAATTTGTCTCTGTAAGACATTCCCTTTGGATGTTTCTCTACTGTCTGACATCTGTTGAGAGCTAGGATAGAAAACTGAATTAAGTGGTACAACTAAGTACTATTTTGATACAAATAACTAATATTTTTGAGAATGGGAAAGTTTTCTGTGACAATTTACAATATCCTATGTAATTATTTTCCAGTCTTTATATTCACTCTCCCATTTAATTTAGTAGATCTCATTTGGGCAGCATGTGAGAGCACAGTAGTTCCAATCAGTCCTACTTTCTATTTCCTCGAAGATGAGGGGATGGACTACATATTTTAGGAACTGTTGGGTCAGCTCTTGCCCTGACAAAAGAGTAGATAATTAGATACTGGCCTCTGAATTCTCTTAGTGATAAACTAATGCTTGTGTTACTATGCTTAATCTCTATACTAAAGGCTATTTTTTACTGAGAGTGAGGTACAGTTTTTCACTTTTAGTGAACAAATTTGAACAGTTTTAGACTTTTTTTAATGTGGATCACTGGCTAGTGTGCTTTATTTAAGAGAAACAAAAACTTTTCAGACTGTTGGTTTGTGTGTGTGTGTTTGGGGATGATTAGGTTTTACTTTGAATTTAGAGTACTGCTGCTAATTGCAGCAGGTTGCTTGTTGAACTAGTTATTGATCTTTCAAGATTCTAATTTGCAATGGTTCATGGGTGAGAAGCAAATATTTGCATCCAGGTATTGAACTGTATCTGTTACTTATACTTTGTTGTCAGTTTTGAGACCTCTACAGTATTTGGGCAAACTTAGGACATATTGGTATATCCAATGTGGTTTATGTTGCAGGCAGGTGGAAAATGGTGTCAGCTTGCTTAAGGTTACTGTCACGTAGTAACCTTTTACTGTAAAGCATATGATGAAGTAAGTGGAATAAACATGCTATAGTAATTTAAAATGTGTATATCTTTAGTGTTTTCTTCAGTTTACCAAAATATCTGTGGAAAAATTGTGTAGATTGTTGCATATCTACTTTTTTAGATAGCATGGCTTAATAAAGGTAGCACTTGAGGTACTCACTGAGAAATAATATATTAGATATCCAGTATGCAAGTTTCATGAAGGGATTTAAACTAGTTTTACCTATACAGTAATTTTTTTTTTCAGAACAGAAGTCAATGTAGATACCAAAGAAAGGCAGTCAGGTTAATTACTGACTATAGAGTACTTACATGAGTTAACACTTAGTTATTTCAAGGTATGCTCAATCACAAAATGCTCTCTATTTTTCTTATTCCAGATAATTCAGGAATTGAAAAGTAAAGATGTTAGCAAATCTTTCCGAAAATCAATAAACAAAAAGCAAGGTATTACAGCAATTGGAGGAACATCAGCAATATCTAGTGAGGGGACACAGCACTCTTATTCAGGTAAGAAATAATTAAACATGAGCAAATTTTGCATGGAGGGAGACTCTTTACATTTGCACTACAGACAAAGTAAAAAACAACTGGAAAAAGTTGCTGTCGAAAGCAAATTAACATAGAGAAAGCATGTGGAGATGGACAAGATAAGTGTGGGTGGTAGTTTATTAAAATGTGGGCTGTTCAGTTGTTAGTTTCATGCTGCACTCAGAGATAAGTTAGGCATCTTTGCCAGAGCAAAAACTGAAAGCAAGCACTGACAGCATGTGGTGGGGGGGAAATGTCCCCTTTGGCATACTTCTAGTAATGTTAGTCAAGTTTTTGGCTTCATTATGTGCTAATCTACTCTTATTCCCATATTCAGATAAAAATGAATCCCCATTTTCATTTCCACAGTGTTAACTAAAATGAAAAAAACCTCACATATCATTTCTGGATGAAAGGGCCTCCTCAGCTGTCTCTGTGCCATTACAGAATTGTTCACTCCTGTATGATTTTTGCATAGCCTATCTCATACTTGAGAACTTGCTTTTAATATTTGATCTCTGTTTCTTTCTACCTCCCCCTGCTGCATGTCATTTAAGTTGGTAATTGTGCTTAATTGCATTGCAGCTCCTGGTCAGAATGTTAACTACGTTCCAGGATCGTATTGCAATAAGCAATATTGCAACTTTTTTGATTGACTCGAGTCTGGGATTTGCTGTGTTTCCAGAAGCGTGTTAAGATTCTATATATGAGGAAGATTCACTTCAGTTAGCTAAAGGTGGTGGTACCCTCTCTCTAGGTTTTATCCTTATAGCACCAGCTGCACTTGGTATATCTCCAAAGCAGGGGATATATTCTATCTCAAAGAATGCCTCAAAGGGGGGACACCATCAGAGCTAATAGTTTAGACTCCCTTTCATTTTTTGGTGGAGAGAAACTGACCCCACTAGAGTGCAATTCATCTGACCTGGCCTCATCAGCCATCTAGTTCATGATGAGATGAAGTATGCACTAGAATTGCATGTTTCTTCCCACTGACAATGAAAGAAGTGTAATGAGTCAGCTGTAGGTACCTGTCTTGTATGCTTCTTGAGGTAAGTGGGGTGAATACCACCTGTACTGTCTGGTAATTTGGATACTGATACTTGATTGACTGTTGTCCCAATAAGCATTCTTAGATACACAGTAATAAATTCTGCCCTAAATATGAAACAGAATTTAAAACTGAGGTACTAAACTTTGTAAGTTTCGCAAAGCTAAATACAGCACAGTAATTCAGATGGTAGTCTCAAAAATACTGCTAGTCTCTGAAGTCCTAGTAGAAAGCAGAATGAAATGCTGCATTTTAAACCAATGGTGTATAGATTGAGATGTTGCATATTTCAGATCACAAATTTCCCTCTTTTCATTGTAATTGCTGAGAAACTGAATTCAAAGGCAGCCATGATGACCCATAATGTTGCTATGATTTTTATGTTGTCCTTCAGAAAATCACCGGATGTTTAGAGGGTGCAGTAGGGGAAAGATCAAACTGTACTTGCCATTTTTTGCATTCTTTCCCACTAGTCTGATTCTTTTCATAACTGTGAAAACTAAGGGGGTTTGTTGCAGATGAACCTTTTGGACCCAAGTCTGATGTTTAGTAGTATGTGTTCCTGGAAATGATAATAGATTATTTTAATGCTGTTTTTCTTTTCAGAGGAAGAAAAAGTTGCTTTTGTTAATTGGATAAATAAAGCTCTACAAGATGACCCGGACTGTAAGCACCTCCTACCTATGAACCCATCAGATGCCAGTCTTTTTAAATCCCTTGCAGATGGCATCCTTCTTTGGTGAGTCCAGGGCAGTGAGAAAGAAATGAAACTAATCTTAAAGGTTAAATGCTGATCACAGTGACGTGAATTGGAAAACTTCTGATAGGCTTTAACGTCAGGACTCCACTCTTAAATATTTCAACCGATGTGTAGGATGGGGAAAATCTGTTTGCCTATAGAAATGTTATTTTTAGCAAATTTTTTATGTGACTCTGTGCATATATTACAGAAGTGGGTTTCCACTTCAGATCCATAATTATACACATCAGATATGTGCAGGCTGTTTATAAAGGAGATAAATACACAGTTCATATATTCATTAGCTGAAATAATTAGAAATCTTAGCTATTTCAAATATTTTAAAAAGTTACTAAATGTAGTTACTAAATCATAGGATGGGAGGAACAGAAATCTGAATTAAAGCCATGGCAAGACAGAGAGCATATAGTAGGTCCCTTAAGTTTAGTCTGCTGTAACTTTGTTAAAGTAGACTGATAGTACTTATTCATACACCACGGTAAAAAGGGATTAGCTTATTAGTATTGATATGAATTAGTCTTTGAGATCCTTGTAGATGCAAGATGCTATAGAAATGCAGTGCAGAAATATATTGGTTATATTACAAAGGTTTTCACTAGAAACTATTTAACTGTCTTTAGTTTACAGTTTTAATTTCCTCAAGAACTTTTTTTTTTGACAGCACAGATATGCTCTGTTATTTAAGTATAAAACCTAATTGCTCAAGTTTCTTATAGAATCATGGAATCATTAAGGTTGGAAAAGACCTCTAAGATCATCGAGTCCAACACCACCGTGCCCACTAAACCATGTCCCTAAGCGCCTCGTCTACACGTCTTTTAAATACTTCCAGGGATGGTGACTCCACCACTTCCCTGGGCAGCCTGTTCCAATGTTTAACCGCTCTTTCAGTAAAGAAATTTTTCCTGATGTCCAATCTAAACCTCCCCTGGTGCAACTTGAGGCCATTTCCTCTTGTCCTATCGCTAGTTACTTGGGAGAAGAGACCGACACCCACCTTGCTGCAACTATATATTACATATTATCTGGAGGTTTCTGGATGAATGTGCAATTATTTAACAGGGAGAGGAGATTTAGAGGATGAGGTGGTAGTTTTTTATCTTGTCAGAAATATTTACAGCTAGTTTAAAGTGTTAGGAGTTTATAATCAAATAATATATTTTCTGAGAAATGAAAGTTTGAATAATCTTTGATTTTTCATCCTTAGCAAAATGATCAACTTTTCACAACCAGATACAATTGATGAAAGGGCTATTAATAAGAAGAAACTCACTCCTTTCACTATTTCTGTAAGTACTGCACAGATAGGAACTTGCCACAAATAAAAAAGTAAAATATTCTTCTATAGCTTTGTTTTAATGACAGTTCTCCTGGTGGAGCAAAAAGAAAAGTCCTATGTATTAAAAAATGTCAGAGCATGAAATTGTATTTTCTAATAAACTCTGCTGAATTCTCCTGTTTCTTAGATGATGTACAGGAAAACTTGTATTTTTCATGTTGTCCTTGCTTCTTTCCCTATTCACTATTCTCATTTTGCTTTACTAAGTATCTGAAGAAAATAATTTTAGACTTCCGAGTGGGTGGTCAGGTCATATTTTAGCAATGCAGAAAGTATCTGCATGGCTGTATACTGTATAGTAGGATGATGCATTTTCAGTAGTGGAGAATGGCTTGGACAGAAGATGAGAAGCTCTATTTTTAATTGTGTATGAAGTCATGAAAATATTTGAGAGAAACAGTTTTCAAGACTTGAGTTTGGGTATAAGAAAACAGGTCTGGAAGAGGGAAGTAGGTCCATAAGTTAGCAGCGTAATGAGAAAAAAAAATCCTGGTTAAAAACCTCAGTTAATTGGCAGACTTTTCATTTCAGGCTGTGAGATTAAAATATGAAAAGTTAAAACATAGCATGTTCTAAATCCTCCAAGTGGGTTTTGTAAACTCTACTTAGTTAAAGAAGATGTGTCAGCAAAGATGATACTACATGTGTTTATGTTGTCTCTGTAGATAGTTAAAATATGATACAAGAAAATAGAGAGTAATATTTACGAGAGCTGTCAGGTATTTTTTCTTGGAATGTTTCATCTGTGACAATCATTAGCTTTACTTTCAGTGTCAGGATGTTGAATTGCCATGATTTTCTTATGCTGTCTGTTCAATTACAGTTTAACAGTTGCTTGAATAAATGTGTCAGCCTGTATAAGATCCAAGATGGGATGACAGTGATGTCAGTAGCCTCCTGCGCAGGGCAGAATTCCATATGAGCATGTTTTTCCACAGCATCAAGCCCCTGATATTTTGAGCAATATTGTTTAATTTCTGTATGTGATACTTATGAGTTACAAAAAATATTTTGATTAGAGTATTCCTCAGCGATCCAAGCTGCAGAAGGTGGTCCATGATTTTTTGGTGGGTCCATATTAAACACTGTCAATAATGTTTTCCATTAAATTTTGATAAGATACGTGGTGGTTCACAAAAAAATCTCCAGAGTGCCATTTTCCACTGGGAACCATTGAACTAATGCATTATTTCTTACAACTTATGAAACTTACAAAATTTAATATGAACAAATTTACTAAGAATTACAACCTCATAAATTTGTTAAACAATGATATTCCAAATAGGAAAACCTAAACCTGGCTCTGAACTCAGCATCTGCTATTGGCTGTACAGTTGTCAATATTGGATCACAAGATTTGCAAGAAGGAAAACCACACTTGGTATTAGGACTCTTGTGGCAGATCATTAAAGTTGGTCTTTTTGCTGATATTGAGATCTCCAGAAATGAAGGTAAGAGTAATGCCAGGTATGGCAATGTCCGCAATTTGGAATTAACTGAGATCACAATGGCAATAATTTCAGCTTTCTTTCAAACTTGGTTTTAGCTCTTATTGCCTTGCTAAATGAAGGGGAAGAACTAGATCAGTTAATGAAGCTTTCCCCAGAAGAGCTCTTGCTACGCTGGGTGAACTACCATCTGGCCAATGCAGGGTGGCAGAAAATCAGTAACTTCAGCCAAGACATTAAGGTATGTAGTTATTGCTCTGATAATTGAACATAATGGTATTTAAACACACTATGCATAGCAACAAATGAGCCAGATCAGAAGTATTTAGAAAAATAGTAGTTATCTGCTTTTTCTAGCTATAGGTTCATCCTGCATTTTTCAACACTGGAAGAGCATTATTTTGATCTCTCATATCCTATTCAGTTGCTCACACCATGTATTATCACATCACAGTGTAAAGCAAACATTTCCGACAAGCTTATATTCAGGGAAGTTCTAATGTTCTAAGATTGTTATTAGAGTTTCTTAGGACAATTTGCACTACCTTATTAGTTACCTTTTTCCTGTCCATCCTTCCCTGCTCCTGGGTCTGCAGAAACCCATCTTTTCTTTCTTTTGTTGTTTCAAGGAAGAAGTGTATGGCTTTAAATCTCCTCCCGGTGCATATTTGCTAATGGTGATTGCCCTTCGTACCTAGCATTCTACAGAAGAGTAGGAAACCTCTTGAGGAAAGAATAGTTATTTGGAGGGCTGTCTGGAGTAGCTACTGATTCTTGATCCAAGGAGAGAGCAGCGCCCCTCAGTCAGTGTGCTTTGCTGGTGTGCCAATTTACTGACACAAGGGGACTGAAAGGCATGTTGGTTCCTTGGGGCAGATGGCAGATCTGCATCATAATTCTCTCTTCTTCAGTCATTCTGTATGTGATATGCAGAGTGCTGTAGTAAGTCCAGTTGAAGAGAGAAAAACCCAACTTTTTAAAACTAAAAGCAAAGGAGGAAGATTCCCTAAGGTGATAAGATCTCTTTTCATTGAAGAAAACCGTGTCATTAATTGCTAGTTATATCTTTTCAAATGCCACCAAGAAGGCTGTTATTAAAGCAAACCTTTCACTAGGGTTTTATATGAAAACTGCTACTATGGTAAAAATACTACATGCTGTTTAAGAGAAGTATTAAACACTTTTAAAACTAGCAGGTTTTTGTTTTATTTTCCTAGTTTCTTAGTCGGGGGAAAAAACCCAGAAGCGTACTGAAAACTGCATCAAATAAATATAATTTCTTTTGTCACTATGTATTCATCCTAAAAGAGCCACTTTGCTCTCCATTTTTAATTCCAATTACCTCATCGATTAAGAAAGAGAAATTTTTATAAAACAGTCTATTTGAAAAGGATAGTGAAGGAATAAAATACCAACACTGAAAATAAGATCCATATTGGGATTTTTTTTGTGGGTAACCTATATAAATTTGCCTTAAATATCTGAATTACAGCTGTCTAATTCATATCCAGCAGAAAAAATTTAACTAACATTGTCCAGAATAATTAGCAGACATTCCTTTTCTCTGTCATCTGACTAAATAAGTTCTATGAGAAATACTGTAGTAAAATGGCTGTATGACCTCATCCATATCCACTGAAATTAGGATGCCGTATTTTTTACTTCTGTGGCTTTTGAACAGAACTATAAGAGCAGTAAATGGCTATGAAAGGCTACATGTTTGCTCATACTTTTTTAAAATATTGCACTGCTTGTTTTAGGATTCAAGAGCATACTACCATCTGTTAAATCAGATTGCACCTAAAGGAGATGACCTTGATGAATTGCCCATTAAAATTGACTTTTCAGGATTTCATGTAAGTATCCAGAAACATAAAAATAGACTGGAATTATCTGAGACCTCTATGTATGTATCCAACATCGTAGTTACAAGGCTGTCCCAGAATCCCCTTTTGTTTTGTAACACATACAAAAGCTCAGTCAGATTTCCTCAATGTCACAAAAGCTTAAATGGATAAAAACTTGAGTAAAGTTCCAGGGCACTGCTGAAACAGGATAATGCATCGCGCAGTCTAAAATTTGGAGCTATATTTTACTTGGAATAGTGTCTAACTTTTTTATTTTCAGTTGGGTCCTCCAACATGAATATTACAACATCCTGCTTCAGTTCTGCTCTTCTGGAATTCAGACAAGGAGAAAGAGTAGACTTCACAAACCTTATGATCCTTCCTCAAACCAAATAGCATTCAGAAATAACATGTGAGCCCTTCCAATAACCAGCAGGAAAGGAAAGTGTGGCAGTCATCAAGCTTTAAGTTGTAATGGGATAGAGGGTCTAAAACCAGCCTAGGTAGATGTGAAAACGCTTTTCTCTAAGCTGGTACATAATGCTCGTTGGAAGGATTATTCTGAGAATGCATTTGATACAAAATTGAACTGCCTGCCTAAGATATAGATATCTATATATCAATCAGAATCTTAAGTAGAATCTCGTTATTCATTATAATACTGAAAACCCGCATGCAAAATTATGTTCACATACAAGGTTTAGTCCTCTCAAACTCCTTCATGAGGAGAGCTCTGTTTTATTTGCTTGCTTTTGTTTTGGGGTTTTTTGGGGAGTGAGAAAGGATAGTAGTTAGTTTTTTCCCTGTAATTTCCTACAGTTCATATGATCGTGTTCTGTAATGGGTTATAAACCAGTATCAATAACATGTGACAGCTTGTTCTAGAGCAAGTTTCTGGTTGAGCGTACCACCGCTGAATTACTGACTGTTATTCAATTCTAACAGTAATTCAATTACTAACTCATTTCCCTATAAAGAGTAACTCCTAGTGTTGTGAAGATTAGAGGCAAAAAGTATATGCTACACAGTTTTGAAGACTGATTTATTCTATGTAGATTAATAATAAGGACAAATAAACAAAATAACACATAGGTTACCAACTTATGACAATTCAGAGGCAAAAATATTAAAAGGAAATCAAGGTAGTGGATTATCACATTCTGAAGCATTCAAACTGTTATTGAGGGTTTGGGGCATCATCTGTAATTACTATGCTTGAGAACATTAGTTTAAAGCAGTGATGGTGAACCTATGGCACATGTAGCAGAATATGCAGTGTGGGAATCAACAGCCTGGAAACGGAAATATGACCACTACACCTCTGGCTGCTACTGCTGTTGATGTGATTCATGAGGAATGGTGCACAGGCAGCCACAGAAGCGAAGTTCAGAAAGAAAGTGGAAGGAAGATGGGAAGAGGGGAATTGTTATGTGCTGTAAGAGCTAGCTCAGGCATTGGGGGAATGAGGGAGGAACTGACATGGGTCATTTAAAGATTTGCCAAACTGAAGATTCAGTAGAGAATGGAAACATGCTGGTATTCATTACAAATTAATTTTTATAACTTTTTTTCTTTTAGGATAAAAATGACTTGAGGAGGGCTGAATACATGCTCCAACAGGCAGATAAATTGGGCTGCAGACAGTTTGTAACTCCAGCTGACGTGGTTGCAGGCAACCCTAAACTCAATTTGGCTTTTGTTGCAAATCTCTTTAACACATATCCAGCCCTACACAAGCCTGACAATTCATCTTACGATCTCAATTTATTAGAAGGTACTCAACTTACTAAGCATACAGGAGATAAGAATATTAGTGATTTCTATTTAAGTATTCCTTCTAGGTTGTGATATAGGATCCCTGTGTGATGGTGCCTGTGTTAACACCAGCATATAGAGCTCTCTCGCTGGCTTTCAATATGAGCCTTAGTAGAAGTCCCCGTTACTGTGAATATTGTTCACTTGTGCTAGCCTGACCAAAGGCTATTCCTGAATAACCTTCTATCACTCATTTGCAGGAGCAAAAACTGTCCTCTTACTCCCTTGCCAGTTTCCTGTGCTTCTTTCCATACTGTTTATATTTTAGCGCATGCACAAATTCTAGCTTTCCCTAATTTGCAGGCCTATACTATGCAACTCTATTAGTCTTTTAAAGTACTTTTCACATATTGTGTTTGTGTGTGTGTGTGTGTAGTTTGTTGCCTTTTAAAACAGGAAACACTAAAAAAAAGGCTTCTGTATCAGCAACCTATATTAATCTATTGCATCAGCAACCTATATAGATCCTAGCATATCAACAAGTTTGGACTTTAACTGTACAGTTCAGATCCCTAATGCTAGAGATAAAGGGATAATTGGTAGGAATCTTTGGCTGTTACCCTTTCTGTGGACCAGCTAATCTAGGATAATGAAATGGCTCCTGCCAGTGTATTTCACAGTTGTTCACTGATCTCAAAGGAATGGTGAGAATCAGGGGTGCCACACTCGGGAGAATCATCAGCAATGTTCACACATTCCTCTGCACTGCCTACTCCTGCCTTCCTCTTACTGTTCCTATCAGGTTTCCTTTCCATCTAGGTGAGTCCATCTTCCTTTGTTCCTCTTTTTTTCATAATTTGTCTGCTCTGCTGCATCCCTCTATCACAAATCTTGTACCCCTCAGACCACTCCTGTTTCAGGCTTCCTACTCTTCTAGTTTCAGCTGGGTGCCAGCTGTGGTAGAGGTATCAGAGCAGAGGAGGTAGTCTTCCCTTTTCAGCTGTGATATCCCTAGTCACTGCAGTCCCTGCTATCCATGACAAATGATTGAAGGAAAGGCCTACTCCTCCTCTGCTGCATTTTTTTTAGAAATGTATGCTCTTGGAAATGTATACAGGAGCTGTGTGGAGGTGGAATATGTTCAGTTTAGCTTCTCTGTTCTGAACATAAAGTTGCAGGTGTGATTCAAAATACTGAAAACTTGGTCAAATTTAGAAGAGTTTTCATTGGCATGGCAAAAACCAGCTGAACTACTTTCTGAACTTTCCTAAAATATTCAGATGAGATCAAAGTCTCGGCTAAAACAGTTTGTAAAAAGTTACAATCACCTGAATGCTGGATTACGATTTTGTAATGATAAATAGTGGCCAAATTTAACTTACTGTTTATAGTATATATTTTAGAGATGGATAATCATGCCAATGTTATCTGTTCAAAGGCAAGTAGACAACTCTCCTTTGCCCCCAAATAATAACTCCTGTGGTGTCATGTAGATCTAAATCATCAAAATAGTTATTTCAGCTAAAAGACGATGTTGTTAATGTGTTTTTCTGTTAATTTATTTTTTTCCGTAAAATCCTGTGGTTTTACTGATGTTTTCACAAGGTAGTGTTATATAAAATAGAAGACATTCATTTCTTTATAGTTTCATCATAGATTGTCTGTTGAAATCTGACTCATAATTTATAATGCTTTCCTATTTTGCTTCATGAAATGCAGATTTGACCCCTCCTAATGTAGGTACTGTATTTAGTACTTTTCTGTACTCCATAAAAGTGTTTGTTCTGCAATTTTTCTTCTTTTTTTTTTTTTTTTTCCTCTTTTTTGTGTTTTTATCATCTCTTTTTTTTTCTGGTTTTTTTTTTTTTTGTTTTTTTTTTTTTTTTATTGCTTTAATATGCCGTCATAAGTAAAAAAAGAAGAAAAAAAACCCCACAGGTATAACATGATGCATATAAAATGGGGGCAGGACTTGCAGAAAGTCAAATGCCATATAGTTCTTTCTGTGGGTTTAACCAGTTAGGGGCCTTCCATGAACCAAGATGTAAAGCTCTAGGCATGTGTGGGTGAGTAGAGCTTTCTGAAAGTCTTCATTTTCCTTCATTAAATTCCATCTTTTCAGTGACTGTTCCACCCAAAGAGTACGATGTGGCTGTTCCCTTTGGTTTAAGACAATGAACATAAATTGATGTCTGCTCTGATAATGCTTAACAAGTCTGGTGATGTGCACTTGTATACAGAGAGAAATATCCCTCAGGTATACTACATAGCAAAATGAACACTTGATATTTTGTGGGGATGGAGGGGGGAGTCCTGACCTCAGTCAATGCACGACCTTTAACTAGGTGTTGCTGTTGCTCTGAGGAACCTCTCACTTGTGGGGAAGGCAGCAGAGTTTGGAGTCTAAGTCACACAGAAAGCTGAGTTCTTGGGGGGAGGAAGAGGAGGGACTTCTGTCTGCCCATGTTTCCTCCAATGTAGATGTTCTCTGCTGCTCTTGCTTAGTCCACTGGCAGCCTTCAAGGCTGTTACCACAAGAGGGTTAACTTCTCCCACGCAGGCCAGCTGAACAAAGGGTGCAAATTGCATCTTGAGCTCTGTTGTCTTTCAGAGAATCGTAGGTATTTGGAGCCCTTTGGATTCTTGACCCCATCCCTATGGCTACTCCCCACTCAGTTCCATAGTATAATGATCTCAAAGAAAGAGATGGCAATAAATATAAAGGATACTACCAAATTTGCTCCTCTCTCTTTTGTGTAGCTCTGCCCCCTTTCTGCAGTTTTCCAATGATTTTGGCTATCTGCTGCACCACTCAGCAGAAGATATGCTCCTGATAGGATCACAAGGTATATTTTGAATAAAAGAATAGAGAGAAAAAATTGGTCAGTTCTCAGCCATCTGGAAAACTTATGAACACTTATGTGTTGCATGATAAAGGGATTTGTTTAGAGTGGCCTATTAAATATAGTATGCTGGGTTTAGTTCCTGGATTCCTGCTATCCAAAAGGGTGCTGCTCAACTTGCATGCTCTTGTTCCTGCTTGGCTACTTTGGATTCTTTCGAAGTGTTAAGCATGCATTTTAAAATTCTCAGTCTGAGTGCAGTTGCTGAGTATCTGTTTTTGTAGCTACACTTTGTTTAGTAAGAGTTCATTAAATAATCTTGTTACTGTCTTTGCAATGGACAAGTGTTCCTAAAAGCACTTTGCAGTCAGTATTTTAGGTATTGCAAACCAACTCAAAGCTCAGTAAGCCTAAAAACTTCAAAAAAAGAAAAAAGCAAAAGGGACTTGCTTCAAAATACTATAACTTTTTAAGTTACTGTTTATAAACTTAAATTATATATCATGCTTGTATTTTGATTGTATCTTTTTTATGGAAAAATGCTGATATTTTTAATAACTTTGTCATAAAATGTGATTCTTTGTTATCTTTTGAATTTTGTTGTGGGAAGAAATATGTGAAACAAAGCTGACTGCCTGAAGACCTTGCAGAATAGTATTTTTCTTTGTTTTCAGCATGTATTCATCAGTGACTCTTTTGTAATTTTTACAAGTAAATCTTTGAAACAAATATTAGTTTGAATTGCATATGAAAGACCTCATAACTTAGAAAGAAAATATAGCAGTACAATGAATATAATCTGTTCCATAAATGGAAAGGAAAGTGACTGGTAAGCTGGCAGAAACTTTTTAAGTAAAATTTATTCTGTTGGAAAATGTCAATTACAGCTGAAATTTCAGAACTTAAAAATTTTATAAATCTATTTTGAAGTTCAGAGCTTTTTGTATAGAAGGGGAAGAGACCTAGATTAAAATTGTAACCTCAATCTAAAAATTGATGTTCTGACATAGATCTATTTCATGGAAAAATAATATTAAAGAGGTATTCTTTCTATTCTAATGATAAATACATGTTTATACAGTAGCTTCATTTTGCAAAAACATCCATTGTTCTGTAGTCAACATAGAACTGCGGTACTAAATGAGACAGTTTTCATGCTACATAAACCTCGTTAGACAAACTCGGTCCCATTATCCTCTAAGGAACAAACGAAAAAAGCAAAGAAAAAAAATCTTACTCAGGTTTTTACCTGTTTCAGTCCTGAGAAATCTGTTCTTCCATTGTTTGCGGAGGTTTTCTCCCTCCTCAATGTCCTTTCTGTTTTCTTAACTATGGATTATCAGCCAAGGGGAACAAAGCGATGAGGTTATTCCAAGCTCTCATATTCAGGCTAAATATTTCCTTAAATGCTCTTCTTTGATGTAATAGAAAACAGCTTATGCAACACTGATTCACATGCAATTGGCCACAAATACATTGTTAAAATTTAGGTAACGTTGTATGTAGAAAATTAATGTATTACTGCAAACTGTAACTTTATAGAGAAAGAGCATCAGTTTAGGAACTCATGATTACAATAGATAAAAACAATTAAGTCAGGAAAGTGAAGGGTGGTGGGTGTTGTTTTTTTTTTTTTTTTTCCTACTGCATTTTCTGCATTTCTCATAAGCAGACTTGCTAGTTAAAACTGCAAGAATAACTAGCCCCCTTGGCAGTATAAATAGCTTCACAAATTTAACCAATACAATACTGCCTTGCTGAATCTCCAGTGTTAAAAACTGAAAAGGTGAGGTCTATTGCTTTGGGGAGGACCTTCACAAATTAATACTGGGAACTTCCGTGTGGAGAGAAGTGGAGCTGTAGTTTCTGGAGTTTGATGCAATTGCAATAAGCGTGTTAGTACTAACTTTTAATAAAAATACGCCATTTCAAACAGATTTAAAGATACTGTTGAATGCAATTTCCACTGATTTTGGTTTTAGGAAATTATTATTAATCATCAGTGTTTTCTCCATGATATACTAATTATCTAAAATATAACCAACAAACTGTCTATTTCTGGATTTTATCAAATTGTATTTACACAGAAAAATGTAGTCTAATAGTACTCCCTGTAGTGCCTCTGGCCTTGTGCCCGGAACTGAGGGGCTCTGAATTTGACAGGATTGCCTCTCCTTACTGGCCAGTAGAGACTACTGTTAGGGAAA
>JAYKAV010002805.1:173683-288906 GCA_035582835.1 Phoebastria nigripes
TGTGAAGACTGTGTTTTGGGGGGTGGGGTGGGTGGGTGTGAAAATCATTTAAACATTGCTTATTAAAGTGTTTTCTCCAATAATTTACATAGAATTATATTTGTCACCATAGGAGAAAGTAAGGAAGAA
This sequence comes from Phoebastria nigripes, assembly GCA_035582835.1. Taxonomy (NCBI): domain Eukaryota; kingdom Metazoa; phylum Chordata; class Aves; order Procellariiformes; family Diomedeidae; genus Phoebastria; species Phoebastria nigripes. The sequence continues at coordinate 173,813 of JAYKAV010002805.1, forward strand.
AGGACTTTCAGAAACTGGATGAATTCACTGGGTGTAAGCCCATATGTTAATCATTTATACAGGTAAGGCTTTTTTTAAAACAATAATTTCATTTCCCTTGGATGACAGGGGAAGAAAGACAAAGGGAAGAAGAAAGGGAAGTTGTATTTCTACTAGAACAGTGATTTCCAGGTTTCCACAGAGTGTGATAGGAACTTCAAAACTGGTCTGTAGAAAGAACCGCATTAAGCAGTATCTGACTCAGATGTTCCACTCATGATCTAGAAATACTAGAAAACCTAAAAAGTTTTTATGTGCTCCCCTCACTCACTTGTACTTTGAATTACATTTTTTTAAAAAAGTTGAGGTAATTGTGTTTCATAATGCATGATTTTTATTTTCTCTCATGACAGATGAAATGACCACAAACCTATTAAAACAGTAATGTAATTCTAAACTATAAGAGAGGATAGATGTCTGCTGAGTAGACTGTAAGAATCTGTGCAGTATGGTATTCCCTCAAAACAAGGGCTTTTTAGTATGCTTTTTAGATGCTTCTGATCACTTTTCAAATTGTGCCAGCAGTTGATTCAAATCCTATCAATAAAAGATGGGATATAGGTAGCAACTGGGAATACCTGCTTGCATGTATACTTGCTGTTAGGTTTCATTGTTTCTGTTTTCTGACTTCTGTAAAGTGATACCATTTGTAGATAACTTAACGTGGAGAATTTCATTTAGCAAGTAGCTGAAGGGGATTATCAGGAATGAAATTTATAATGGGAAAATAATACTTTTCCTAATATTCTTTTTTCACAAGATAAGTATAATGGTTTTGATCATTCTTTAGCAAAATACATCTGTAGGTGCAGATAAAGCATGAGTATTTAAAATTTTGGAAAGTTCTGAGGAAACTAAAACTAGATCAATAAATGAAACTCTTTAGCTAGATATTTTATCTATGCCTACTCTAGAAAGCAATTATTTAATTAAAGTTGGTAAAACCAGTGGCTATGCTTTTACTTCACTGAGATTTGTGAAAATAATGAAATTAAATATACAATTTAATGTAAATAATCGCAGAAATCAAGCAATAGGCTATAGGCCAGTTTCTCCACAGAACGACACAAATTTTTATTTATGTGACTGAAATTTTTCAGCAACTTAATTACACTTCAAGAAGTCTCAAGTACTTAACATTTTCATTGTGAATATGAGCTTTTGTACTTAAAAACATTGTTTTACTCTGGTTTAGTGACCTCTCTGATGCTTTAATAATCTTCCAATTGTATGATATGACTCGTGTGCCAGTTGACTGGAACAACATCAACAAACCTCCTTATCCATTACTCGGAGGTAATATGAAAAAGGTGGGTAGATACTCTCTAATACAGTCCAGTTTCACTGTCTCCCATTGTGCTGTTTGTAGTAATCTGGGTTGTCTAGATTTGTGTGCTGCTGAGACAGTCCTGGCAAAAAAAAAAAAATCTTCCAGATATTATCCCAAGGAATAAATAGCAGTTATAGCATATATCACTTTAGTTTCTAAATGTGGACACCTTTTGACAATATTTACTTTAGGGTCTAATTGGGGTATATAAGTAAAAGTTTCAGGTCTGACACAGCTATCATTGCCTGATGCTCTTATACTGTGAGGTGTTTCCTCACAGGGCAGTTTTATATGCTGCCAGGAGAATTTGTGCAAGACTTGCAGAATCCAAGCTTTCAGTTAGTTTTGTGATCATTATGAAGCCAGAAATGTAGAGGAAAAAAATTACTGTCTGTTTAAGAACAACACATTTCAGTATTTTTCCAAATTCAGTTTTGATGTAAGTATATATTAATTCATTGACTTTAGTGGAAGTCAGCTTGGTTTTCTCAAGTGTGAAAAAAAGATTATCATTGGAATCTTGCATACTTGCATTTATAGTAAAAACTGTTATTTTAATCACAGTGTAGAAAGGCTAGAAATCTTTCTCTAGCTCCAAATCTCACCATAGGTAACAGTAAGCCAAAGTAATTCAAAATACACATAGATTATAGGTCTGTATTATAGAAATATTAAGGTGTTTTCATTATTTACACAAAACATTTATTTTTAGATTGAGAATTGCAATTATGCAGTAGAACTCGGGAAGACAAAAGCCAAATTCTCACTGGTTGGTATTGCTGGACACGATCTAAATGAGGGTAATCCAACTCTGACTTTGGCTTTGCTATGGCAGCTGATGAGAAGGTAAGTTAGGCGCAGTATATGATAGATGTGTGTGTATATATATGTATCTGTGCACATGTGTGTATGTGTCTCTCTGTATATCAAGGCAAATTAAAGCTAGTGTTTGGTTCACCCAACAGGTATTTTAGAGAGCCACCTCTAAATATCCCTCTTCTGTAAGATAAACTTTTATACATTTTTTTTGTAGTTTTACGTACTGTGTAGTGATTGAAACCACAATAGTGTGTATGTGTACACATCCATTTATAGAGACAATTAAAACCTTATATTCTAAAAACTGTGATTAAAATTATAAATCCTGCAGCAAGTAAAAGAGCACAACCTATTTCATGTTGATTCCATGTAATAAGTAGAGAGTAATTTAAATATTTGTAAAATGAAAAAAGAAAGATAATAGGAAGAGGTGATGTATGCTATAGAAGTTAAAATGGGAAGAAATTTTTAGGCCATCACAGCTTTAATAGTGTAACTATAATAAAATCAAAATCTTGCTAGTGCACTAAGCAGGAAAAAAAAAATTATAAATTGATTTCAATAAAGAGTATTTTATTGCAAATATTTTCCACAAGTTAGTTTTCTTACACCTACCCCAAAACACTCAATGCTTTTTCTTTCTCAGACTTGTGATTCAGTTTTCAAGGTGACTTGGATGGTAGGGAGCCATTTAAGCTTATAAAGTAAAATTAGTTATGATATGCTGAGTAAAACAAATATATGAAGAAGATGTAACAGTGAATATTACGAGTTTGGGGATGTTATTTTATTATTGCAACAACTGAAAAAGTGATTTAAAGTACTAAATAGTTTATAAGGTAAGGGTACCTTATGAAAATGAGTACTTGGCATTGTTACTGTGCTGAAGTAATATTTTACTTTTGCTTGTAGCTTGATACTGTTAGCAGAGTTGAGTTCTACCACTCACTTTAACTCAGACTCTTATTTTCTTTACTAAAGGTATACTTTGAACGTACTATCAGACCTTGGAGAGGGAGAAAAAGTAAATGATGAAATTATTATTAAGTGGGTGAATCAGACACTTGCAAAAGCAAATAAGAAAACTTCAATTACAAGTTTCAAGGTAATCAAATTAATTTACTTTTCTTCTTTCCACATATAATCAGATCTGGGATTTTTAACCTGATCTGTTAACAATTTGGCTTTAACAGTGGCTCTCCCATCAGCTAGCATAATTGTATATGGAAATATTTCTGAGAGTCTGTGAATCTTCAAAAGTATTTTACAAGTCTATTAATAAGAAACAAAAAGAAATTATAATTGCTGCGGTAAGACTCAAAACAAAAAAAACCTAACCAAAAAAAAAAAAGGCTAAACTTTCAAAGGGGCTTCTGTCTGAAGTTACCAATGTTTGGGCATGGCATGTCATGTATCTTCCAAATTTTTGGATATAGGCACTCTCATGCTTGTACAAACATGAAAACATGAAGAACAATTTTGTAAATACTGGGCGGGGGGAGCGGAAATCACCATTTTTAATAACAGCTGGTCAAAAAGATGTACTCATGCACTCATGCGTGACAGAGCCAGGAGAGGAAGCCCAAGTTCACAAGAGACATCTTCTGTCTTTATTGGCACTGCTGATGTGCAGCAGACCTGTACAAAACAGGAGCTTTTCCCATTCAGCAAATATGAACGAATTGATAAAGGAAGCTTTCCTTTCACATTTTTAAAGTGTTAAACACGAAAGAAGTCATATGTATGTGAGGTGTGTCATGCTGTGTGAATCTCGTTCTTTAGAAATGGTAGATTAATATTTGCGCTTGCATGCAAATATAACATTCTTATACAGGTTCATTGTATACTCTGAAACAGTTATATCTGTGGTTCAAACACAGGAACACAAGAACCTAGCAAGTTAAATATTTGACAGCTCACTGTGTTATGAAATTGAATTAGGTAAGCATTAGGGAAAAGATAGTATCAAATAATTTTATAGAACAAAATATTTAATTTTTACTCTAGAAGGTAACTTAGGTCTTCATCTTCTTAAAAGGGATTGCTGCTTCTCTTATTTCTACATAAATTGTAATAATGGTGGTATAAATAAGTTGAAAGTACAAAGAGAATCTGTCCCAACATCTTGCTTTTGGTATGCCTGTGGTTTTCGGGGGGGCATTGGTTGTGTTTTTAAGGTAATTCAAGTGATTGTAGACCAATAAAGATAAGGAGCTACTGATGTAAAGTGACATTATTCAGTATACCTTTTTTTTACTACTGATTTTTGACAACATTCACATATATATTGTCTTTCACAATTTGAATTTTTGTCTGTATTTTGGAGTTACTGCAGCAAGCAGATTGTGTAGCAGAGAAAGCAGGGGTCCCTGGTATTTATTGTGGATTATGAAAGCAAAGTTCTACTGAATTGCTATTAGTGCAAACAGTAAAAATGACAAAGGTGTGTTTTCGGCTTATGGTCTTAGGGAAGATACCCCATGCATTCAATGTCTTCAAGCAGATTTATATTACTATTTTTAAATGTATAGTTAATGTGGTGGCTCTGTGGGACTTCACTGAATTTGAACTCATAGTTCTGAGCTGGTGGCGAAGGCAGCCATGTCACGTGGCTTACGTGCTGAGCCCCTGCAGGAACAGAGCCAGCCTCACTGGCACTGTCTGCTAACTGCTATTTTGACATCATCAGCTGCTTATCTGCCTTAACAGTTGGGAAGAAATAATTGCAGCAATAGCACTTGCTGTTTTTAGAATAGAAAACACATGTCCATTTATTAAATACAAAATACAGACTGCTTGTACTAACTCAGAATACTATCCGAGTTGCAAAATTATAAAAAGAGTGAGCCATAAACTACAGCAGAAAATAGTTCCATTACAAGAAAAGGAGAACAATAACAGTAGTTGGGGAATGTAAATACCTTTTTGTTGCCTTGAAACTCTGGTCCTTAGGCTTCTTTCAAAGTTCCCTTCCTTCCTTAGGGAAGGAGGGGACTTTCTTTCATTAAATAAATTTAAACCATTTGTGTAATAATAATATCAACACTGAGTGTGAACCTCATTTTTGATTGCGGAAAAGAACATTAGACCTCATAAAAGGGGGAAAAACCTTCATGCAGTAGCGTAACAAATGCTGCTATGTTTCAATAAGTACGTAAGATGTGCTGTAGGGTATTTTGCATTCTGAAGACAGAATAATCAAAGCAAATTCCTTATATTAATCTTTTGAGTCTTTTCTTTCAGGACAAATCAATTAGCACTAGTTTACCTGTCCTAGATTTAATAGATGCCATTGCACCAAAAGCAGTTCGTCCAGAAATGGTCAAGAGAGAAGATCTTTCTTACCAAGACAAATTGAATAATGCTAAGTAAGTTTTAAACGAATGCTTTGTATTTTCCTGAAGTGCAGGAAATGCATGAATTCATGGTGTAATGAATGATTTACTGATTTGTTGAGAGAGAGATTATACTAATATTAGTTGATTTGTTTCAACTAGAATATATTATAAATTCTAATATTCTAGAGCTATTTTTCTAGCCTATTTAAAATAGGAACTCAAATTCACAGCTGATATGACCTACCACCACTCCACTGCAATTAGTTTATTAATAACCTGCCATAATCCATATTGGTTTTGACAAAAATAAATGCTTTGATAACCAGTAGCAAAACATCTGCCAACCCAATTGCTAATACATGCTTTCTTCACAATAATGTCCATTTTCTCATAGAGTGTAAATACTGACTGAACAGGTGTATCCTGCTATTAAAATCTGTTGTTCTTGTGAATCTTGGCACACTAGTAGATGCAAGGAAAATAATAGTATTTATTTTCTCTTGTTTTCCAAGGTATGCCATTTCAGTTGCTCGAAAAATCGGTGCTCGTATATATGCTCTCCCAGATGATCTGGTTGAAGTGAAGCCAAAAATGGTGATGACAGTGTTTGCATGTTTGATGGGAAGAGGACTGAACAAAGTAAAATAATGAAGAGATGTAATTTAACTTTCTGCCATGTTAAGCACGATGAATGCCTCACAGTTTACAGAGTTCTGAAGCTTAGTATGAAACAAGAAAATTTGTATGCACAAATATACTCATTAATTATGTTTTAATAATGTGTTTATATTAGTTAATTTTACTCAATTTCGTAACACGTTGATTATTTATGGGTAATACTGTTTTCAGAACACGTTCATTACCAAATTAACATCACAGATTTGTATTGCTTTAAAAAAACCCATACCATATCAATCAAGCTTCACTTGTTTTAGTTTCCATAGCATTGTAAGAATCTGCATCATTTTACAGATGTTATTTCAGGACCTATTGTGAAACATTCTTTGATTTTTGTGGGTGTTACTTACATGTAGTCATACAAGTCTCAAGGTGCATTCCAATCCTATTATATTACTCCTAACTGCACAAAAGTTGTCATCCTTGCCTTATTCTTTGAGAGCTTAACTCCTGTTGGAGCCAATGAGAGTCTTGCCATTGACTTCAATGAGAGCAAGTGAAGGCCTATGATGATGTCTGGAAACTAATAAATATTGATAAAGCTGATGAAACTTTGTTGTGGGAATAATCTTTAAATATATGTAGTAGTTTTGTTCTGTTACTGAGCAGGAGCTTTTACGGTCTGTGTCTTAAGAAAAAACAGCAAATAGTAAGCAGAAATGTAATCATGTCATTATTAGGTCTGCATATGTGTTAGCTTTTGCAGTTGGACTAAACATCTGACTTTTTTTAATTTTTCATAAAATATTGTATAAGAAAACAATAAAGAGCTGGCTAGTCCAGTTTGGGGTTTCACATTAATGTATTGCATTCCCTTATAGATTGTTCCTTTGATTTTTTTTTTCCTAAAGCGTGTATCATGTGTGCAGAGGTTTCGTCTAGAAAGACTGGTGCATTGTCTGGATGATATGAAGTCCATAATTATTTTCTTATTAATTGTAAAGTAAGTATTTGTACTCCTTTCTCTGCAGCCGTAAATTTTCACCAAACATTCTGGAGCTGGACATTTAATAAAGTTGTTACCAGAAGCCAAACACTAAGAAAGAAAACTAAATAAAAATGATTTTTTTTTTTTTTTTGAAGTATGAAGCTGCTATTTTCTCTCTCAGCACCTGAAAACAGTCCTAAGTGTGGCAAAACCCAAGAATCATGATGAGTGAACAGTTGGACTAAGCTTTACATCTGCAGTATCTTGCACAACATATTAACAGAAAGAAGATGCATCCATTTTGTTTCTATTATATAAGCGGATAGTGGGAGTTGAGAGAATTAAGTGCTTGGATTTAGATCCATTTGTCTCTGTTTACTGGTTTGTATTGTCTGGACAAGAATAAATTATTAACAGTTGATAGTTACTTGGTTTCTATCCCAGTTCCAAACAATGACCAAGTATTGTACAGAATTTGAGTTCTTTGCCCTGATTCTGGAGACAAATCAGTCTAAGGCCTCATTCAAGATAGGCTAAATTGAGGCTTACTTAATCTCTATACCCCAAGAATAAATGATCTCTTCTTGAGATATGCAGTTCTAAAGTACTGTACTTACCTGCCTAGGCACTCAGCAACTTACTCTGTAAGGGTCAATATTTACTGTTGTGTAAACTATTGCTGTAGTGTTTTGTTCCTCTTAGGAAAAAATCTGCTACAATTATGTGGCTTATTATTACATGTCCAGAACTACTTTAAACTTACTTTGATTAAATTGAAGTGGGTTTTCAGGGGCAACCATCTCATGCTTCTTGGCATAAAAGTTTGATATCAAAGCTAACTAAGAGCTACATGTTAAAGGATAAATGAGAGCTAACACCATCTGGGAAGAATTGCCTTCTCAGAATAATGTTCGTTTTAAAGAGTGCAAGTGTTAACCAAACAAGATTTTTCTAAAAGAGATTGAAAAAACAGTGAGTCAGACTTTCAGCTTGTATTAATCCTTATAGCTCAGCTGAAGTTGGAAAGCTACGAACTCTGGGTCTGTGCCTCTATGTGCTGCAAACGTATGCTAAGGAACTAGGTGTTTGCTAAGTTCTTTTATCTCATACCGGAGTAATGCACAAAAAATTAGTTTGTCTGGTAGCTCATATAACATACAAATGTCTTTTTGAAGTTTAAGGACAAAATGGCACACAATTTTAATATGAAAAGGGAAAACAAATAGGTATGATTTCTAGAAGTATTTACTTAAGAGGGAAGTGAATGAAAGACAGTTTAACTGTTTGGAAATTAGTGCCCTAAGCAGATGCCTCCCGCAGTGCTCATGAGGCTCTACAGCCTGATGCTGCGGTTGAGCAGGCCCGCAGTTACTGCAGCAGCTGGGAGAAAAACAGATTTACGGGACAATGCAGAAATGGGGACAATCATGCTGGTGACGTGCAGCGGTGCGTGTTTCTCGATGCCTCGCCGTGTGGTGAGACGACGAGCTCCCTTGAAGGAAGCACGCAAAATCATCCTCACAGCTCCTGACGGGCGCGGGCCCCATCCCCGGCCGACCCCGGCCCCCTAAACGCTGTTCGGAGGCAAGGTAAGCCGCGGAGCCGCGGAATGGTGCGGGAGAAGAGGAAAACGGGGCGGCACCTGTACCAGGGGTGCCTCGTCGGCCGGCCGGCCGCCACAACCCCCAGCGGCGCTCCTCCCCGCTGCCCCTCGCAGGGGGGACGGCGCCATTGGAGCCTGCGCAGTGCGGCGGGGAGCGGTCGTCCTCCGCCCTGCCCTGCCCGCCTGCGGGGCTGACAGCGCCGGGGGTTGCCGCCCCGCTCCCTCCGGGGTGGCAGCGGGCACCGGGGGTCGCGCTGCGCCGCGCCACCGCCCCGCCCGCGCTCTGATGGGCCTGGCGGAGCCGGCGCCATGGCCGCTTTGTACCAGAGCGCGGACCCGTCCGCCTCGGCCTCGCCGAACAAGCTGCTGGCACTGAAGGACGTGCGGCAGGTGAAGGAGGAGACCACCCTGGACGAGAAGCTCTTCTTGCTGGCCTGCGACAAAGGTACCGGCCCTGCTGCCCGGCCTGGCCCGGCCGCGCCCTTGGGGAGCGGAGGCCTCGGCCGCTTGCTCCGAGGGCCCGAGCGCGCCTCCGCCCGGTGGCAGCGCCTCGGCCCGGCGGTTTGGGCGGGGGCTGGGGGTAAATCCTGCGAGTGCCCGCGCCTCGCAGTGGGAGGATGGCGGGTCCTCGCCATGCCCCGCTGCGTGACTGCTGCTGGGAGGCACCGCGGCGTCTGGCCTCGCTTCAGTGCCCGGCTCAGGAGGCGCCCCGCGGCGGGGCCGCGCTACTCCGGTCCCGCAGCTCCGCCAGCTCCTGCTATCCCCAGTACCAGCGGGCGCCGGGGGAGGGGAGGCGTTGGGCCAGCTCCCGTGTTCGTGAGGGAGTTCGTTTTGTGTCAGAGGAGTTCGTAAGATATTTGCTGTGTTCACTGTTAAAGAGTCTGTGAGTATATAGTTGTAGTAAAATTGGGGGCTTATCTAGACGTCACCAGAATGAGTGAGACTAGTTTCCTGTGACTTGCACCCATGGTGGTGGATGGGAAGAGATTTTTCCTTTCTACAGTATGCTACTTACTTTAAGAATGTATTTAGTTATCCTTAAGTAGAGAAACAGTCTTAAATCAAACCGATCTTAACATGTCCAAAATGTTGGACTCTAAGATAGGCTTTTAGTCATGTGCTGAATGGTTACGTGTACTTTAGGACATAAGCATGGTTGTAGAAGCCGGTGTGTTTATATGCAGAGCTGTCTGCTGGCCGTGTGTTTAGGTTAGTTCACAACCATAGCAGTATTTCTGCRGTGATGTTAGCCAGTGGGCTTAGGAAGTTTGTTCTGGCGCTCTCTGTGGTGGGATGCCTTGCTGGTAGACAGCTGGACTGCCTGCAGCCGTGCTGCTGGTGTAGTCTATCCTGAAGATAAGACCGAGCCATAGCTTTCTCTCTAAGTATAAACAGAGGCTCAGGGAGCTAAAAGGATGCACAACAAAAAATGTAAAAAGAAAAATTGTCTATATAACAGCTGGTTTAGTACTCTTGCAGACTCTGTATGTATTCTACTGCACATAGAAGTATTCTACGTATACTTCTGTAAGTATTCTACACTAAGGTCTGTCTTTGTCATGGTCTTCTATGTTGCAAAATAATTTGTTACCCTAGAGACAAAAATAATTCAAAGCTTTTATCTTTGGCAAGAAGAATCAATTAAACAGAGTAACGCTAAACAGGGCAGCCTGGTGTGTCTATACTTCAAATAGGAAAGTGCAGCTTATGTACATCTTACTGTAGTTAGCTTTACTTGTGCATCAAACTTGCTAGCTTGAATTTTATAACATTGCAGCATCATATCACACCTGCTTTGATGATATATACGCTAAAATTGGAGTGATACAGAGAAGACTAATGTGGCTTCTGCTCAAGGAAGATGCAAACCTGTTTGTAGCATTGTAGAGAGGGCTTCTCTGAGCCTGTGGCTCTTCTGAACGGAGAAGCCTCTGATGTAGTTGAACTTGATGTTTCCTGTGTCTCACAAGTTATGTATGAGCTATTGCCCCAGTTTTGAAAAGTACCCATGCTTTTGTGTATGTTTGTTTTTAGGACTGGAACTAAAGGGTTGGATTAAAGTACATGTCTTAGTGCTTTCCTGAAAGAGACCTCCTGAAGTATCTTTATTGTCTTCCCTGATGAGAGAATGCTTATCTGCCTTGACTTCTTAATTGTCTGATGTATTCAATGTCTGTTGTCAGCTGTGGAATGTTGTCTTGTTTGATGGTAGCTGGTACTTACAATGTTCACATGCTTTTATTGCTTTACAATAATAATAAGTGATATTCATACATTACTTGTGCAGGTGACTATTACATGGTTAAGAAACTGTTAGAGGAAAACAGCTCAGGCGAAATGAACATAAATTGTGTGGATGTGCTTGGACGAAATGCTGTTACCATAACCATTGAAAATGAAAACTTGGACATACTACAGCTTCTTTTGGATTATGGCTGCCAGGTATAGAACACATAAGTTATTGAAAATTTTCAGTGTAGTCATGGATCTGTGTATTCTACTCTTCATATATCTTCCTTTTAATATGTCAGAATTTGGAAGGAAATAGAATCTGTCTTTATAGGCAGTTCAGTTCTTTTTCCATTTACTAATTGTGAGAGTGTTTTCTTCTCACTAATTTACTTTTCTAGTGGGATTTTATTGGCTTGGCAAGTGCGTAAGTAACATTTTCAATGATATTAACAAGTCTGAATTTTATTTTAAATGTTATTCCTGTTGCAGAGATAATGTATACGTTATCTTCAAGCAAAATAAACAGTATATAGTCAGAGTGCGTCATATTAAAAAGTGTGGAATGCAGAGATCTCTTTGGCTGTAGAGTATAATAACTTTTAAAATGATAGCACAGTTAAAAAAATGCACATTATATTAGATGATATAGAGAGAAGGGCAGTGAAGCTGGTGAAGGGTCTGGAGAACAAGTCTTACGAGGAGCGGCTGAGGGAACTGGGACTGTTTAGCCTGGAGAAGAGGAGGCTCAGGGGAGACCTTATCGCGCTCTACAACTACCTGAAAGGAGGTTGCAGCGAGGTGGGTGTCGGTCTCTTCTCCCAAGTAACTAGCGATAGGACGAGAGGAAATGGCCTCAAGTTGCGCCAAGAGAGGTTTAGATTGGACCTTAGGAAAAATTTCTTYACWGAAAGAGTGGTTAAACATTGGACCAGGCTGCCCAGGGAAGTGGTGGAGTCACCATCCCTGGAAGTATTTAAAAGACGTGTAGATGAGGCGCTTAGGGACATGGCGGTGTTGGGTTGATGGTTGGACTTGATGATCTTAAGGGTCTTTTCCAACCTTAATGATTCTATGGTTCTATGATTTTAAGTTAAGGCAAGCATGCATTTCTGCAGTGCTTTCTTGTTAAACTTGATCTGTGCTTGATGGCACAGGCGGTTTCATACCAACAATACTTCCTTAACTATATGCAACATCTCTGTTGCTGCTGGGAGAGTTGTAGCTATGATGGCTTACGTATGCAAGACAGGGAAAAGTAGTATCTTTTGTTAGGTTGTTTGATATTGGACGGGAAAAAAACAACAAGCTTTCCTCTCCCTGGATCTCCTTTTTAGTGGCAATAGTAAAAGCTGTGTCTTTTTCTTTTATTTTTAAAGTAAAAATTTGAATTTTCTGAAGTGAATTAAAAAGAATAATAATCAACTATAGGGAAAATGAAAAGCTGCTTAGCTCAACTTAAGAGAAGTTTCAGAAGAAGTTACCAGCCCAGAAAAAAAGGTTATGTTCCTAGCTTTACCACAGAATGAAGTATCCTATATGCCTGAGTTGTGTTACACAGACACTTGCTTTTAACATCTTAACATTTCTGCAATTGGTTCTTCCGCTGTTCATGCAATGAAACAAATTGTCAGTAATGCTATGCTAATTCCTGGAATAACAACCTGAATTTGTATCCTGATCATACGCATGGTGATAATACAGAATATTGTTTTAGTACTTTAAAAATAAATTTTAAAAAAAAAAAAAAAAAAAAAAGGGTAAAAATGCAGTTTGGCTTCAGATTGACTATGCTGTTTAAGTTACTGCTGTTTTCACATATGACTTGTTTTCTTTCCTTAGTCATCGGATGCACTTTTGGTGGCTATTGACTCGGAAGTGGTGGGAGCTGTTGACATTCTACTTAATCACCGACCAAAAAGATCCTCCAGACCAACCATTGTAGTTGAGTGTTGTTATTCCTTGATTTTTGGTCGGGGAGTGGGGGCTATTGTGTTCTGGGTAACCGTAGTATTTAAAACAATGTTCTTAAATGAAATTCTGCATCTCTAAGGTGACAGAATCTGGACATTAGGGATTATTTTTATAGCCTCTTTTGTCTTAAAGGATAGAATATGTTATTTTGCTTTACCGCCTAAGGAATCCAGTGGCTTTATATGTGCCAAATGCTAACAGACGCCTAGTTAGTCCAGAAGAGAAAAAAAATAGAGTGGTTATAAATCTTTTCTTGTAGACTGTTTGCAAGGTAATTAGCAGCCTTGACCTATAACGGGTATATTCATGTATTGAAGCTTCATAGATTTTTCGAGCAAATCTATAAACATCAAATCTTCACCTCGAAATTAATSAGTTGAAACTTACCTTGGCAATGCTTAAGTATCAAAGAACTTTTAAAAGTTCACAAGTAGAGGTGGAGGGAGGGAAGGAATAAGGCATTGTGTAACGGAGTATGGTACAGTCAGGATATTTTTTCTGTACTTAGTAAATACACTCATAATTTTTTCTCAAACTAGAGCAAAATACACTTTTTACTGTCATGCATGTATATTGGAGAAGGTAAGCACTGAATGTCAGGTTTTCTATGTAAATCAGAAACATTTCTGTGTCCATTTTTCTTTTTCCATTATTTATCTGAGAGGTGTTTGAATGTTGTTACAAATTTTTCCTTATTTTCATATTATGAAACATAGGAAAATATTTTGAAGGAGTGATTTATTATTGAACAGTCAAAAAACCCCTTACATGTAAACACTGTAGTAGAACTGTATGTAATAAATTTAGATACTTCCTACATTTTATTCCAGAAACTAATGGAACGCATTCAGAACCCAGAGTACTCAACGACCATGGATGTGGCACCTGTCATTTTAGCTGCTCATCGTAACAACTATGAAATTCTCACCATGCTGTTAAAGCAAGATATATCATTACCCAAACCTCATGCTGTAGGCTGTGAATGCACACTGTGTACTGCAAAGAACAAAAAAGATAGTCTACGACATTCCAGGCAAGACTTAACCAGTCATAGACAATAATAAAAAAATTCTTGTCTTAATTCTCTGGTATTGCTTGGGTCAGATTCAGTATATTTCCTTTTTCTCTTTAAGGTGAGGTTAATGAGTGGATTCCTTTAATATATTATAGCCTTTATTGTGAGAGATGGTAGTTCTCGGGGATGGGTTGTGCTTGAAAACGCTGGTGGGAGGCAGTGGCTTTTTTTTTCATTTTGGTTTTATACTCTTAGTCACCGTGCATATTAAGCTAAGCRCCTTTCCTTTCTACCAATTGTGTCGCAAACGTTCTAGCTATTTTTGGCTTGGGAGCATAGGAACTATGCGTATAAATTTTTTCTTAAGTTAGTTAATACTTGGGGTTTTCTGAGCCAGAATGAGGAGGTGGGTAATTCTGTATCCTGTTTCTAAAATGTTTATGTAGCATGGATTGATGAATGCAAACTAAAGACTTTTTTTTTTCTTTTTTTCTTCAGTGTTTTTGAAAGTAGAAAGCTTTTTATTAAGGGTTCAAATGAGGAGAGTTATTTACCAATCTTAACAATATTCCGTCTGGTTAACTTAACAACATATTTGAGGATTGAATACAATTTAATGTGGGAGAGTTGGGGTGAAAAATCACAGAGCTCAAAGGTCATAAGTGGACTGCAATTACAATATACAATTAATTATTACAAAATTACTCCAGTATGTATACAAATTACTAAAAAATAAGGGAAGTGAAAGGATAATTGTTACTGTATTCAGCTACTACAGGCCACATTCTGGTATCCATCTGATACCCCATGTCATTAACTTCAGTATGAGAAAAGGTGTCAGGGTGTCCCAAGCAAACAAATAGTAGAAACGTTCGAGATAACAGCTCTTAGTTTAAACTAGAACGGATAACAGACTTTGTTTCAGTGTTCATGAGTCGCTAGTTTTGCAAGAGGAAAACATCCCTTCAGATGCTTTCCCTGAATTTTTTTTTTTTTGTATTGCACATTAAAGCTCCCCACTGTTTTTAATTTAGTTTGTTAAAATAGAAGATTGCGTTAAATGCTTTACTTCCCTCTTATTTCCACTTGAAGAATCATAAGAGCTGCTGTATAACATGTAAAATGTCAAAACTTTCCCAAGACTGTTACCTTAACTGCTGGCCTTCTGCTGATGTACTGATAACAGTTGAAGTAGTGAGGAAAAGAAGAGGGAACCAGTTTGGCCAATTTTTGATACTTAGAATAATAGGGATTCTAAGTATGTGAAGGACAGTATCTTCCATGACATATCACATTTAATGTTTGTAGTGTCTGATTTTAAGAAACCCAATTGTTTTGTCTTTCAGCTGACTGTTTTATGCAAACTTTTGGTATAGGTTCTGATTTGAAACTGCAAATCAAATGAAACCTCTTCATTTTGCTTGCTATTCTTTTGTCACAGGTTTCGTCTTGACATTTATCGGTGTTTGGCCAGTCCTGCTTTAATAATGTTGACAGAGGAGGATCCGATCCTGCGAGCTTTTGAACTTAGTGCAGACTTGAAAGAATTAAGCCTTGTTGAGGTTGAATTCAGGTAGGAATCGAAAACACAAACCAACTTTAATACTTTTATGAAATTACATGTATAGAAATGTGTATGCATTAGAAAAGGTTTATTCTTAATTTTTTGTAATTGGAGTGTTTAAACTGATAATTAGACGTAATAACAAGTTATATAATATAATTTATGCCTCATTAGCCGTCATTTTGACAGTTTAATTACTTTAAATCCTTTTAGGTGTAGACAGTTCAATGTGTATAGTTGCACCAACAGTTCAAATTTCAGCTCTGCTCTGGAAAAGTAAATGGAAATGATGCTAAATGCTGTCTTATTTCAAGATCACACACCTATTAATCATATCAATATCTCATTAGTACTCTGCACTTTTTATTTTTCCCTACATCAGGGTAGAAGTATGCAACACCTTGTTTATACTGACCTGACTCATGTTGGCAGTTGTTTCGGATATTGTTTCTTAATTTTGCTCCTTATATTATAAGACTCTGAACAGCGTGCGCGCGYGTGTGTGTATATATATATATAAAAAAAATATGCATATGCGTGTAGAAGATTTCATGTTGAAAATGCCCTGTCTATTTAATGAACAAATGCTCAGTATAATTAATCTATGTTTAAACTATGCAGGTTTCTACCATTTTGAAACTTACCAGCACAAAAGCTTTCTGAGAACATGAAAGCAAATGTTTGTATGGAGTAAAATTCTACTTTCTTAAACAACATGTGAATTTTCTGGTTTTACAGCTGATTGTCTGTCTTAATAAGAGTTCAACTGTTGCATTTTTGTGATACAACGTGGCACTAAAATGGACTGTGTGCCAGATGAGACAAGCAAATCATGTGGTTTCTTTTCTTGTGTTTATTATATTAATAAATAGTATTCAGTGAATAGACTTTAATTTTCAGATGACAGGAATAAAGCAAAACCCAAAACAACTTCCCTTCCAAGTGGAAAGTCCAAATGATGACTTACCAATGCCATATTTTGTGACTACTATGCTTTCTCATCTCCTGGAAATAATTCTAAGCTTTAACTCTTAAGAACTCATAAGATAAGAATTTGTACGCTGTAAGTCTGTTTCTCAATTTTTCTCTGTCTAGTGGAGTTGCAAACTAAACTGAAGCATAATTGTCGTGTTACATGGTGAAACCTACTCAGAGTTGTCTTTGGAATGCTTGGACCTTGACATATGACTGTTGGGTTTGTTTTTTTTTTTAATTTGTCTTGGCATAACATACAATCCCAACCAAAAATGGATAGTTAATGATTTAATGGAATAGTCTGTACTGTTTCTGTGTCTTTCAGAAATGATTATGAGGAGCTAGCTCAACAGTGCAAAACCTTTGCTAAAGATTTGCTTGCACAAGCACGGAATTCACGGGAGCTGGAAGTTATTCTGAATCACACGTCTAGCGATGAACATGTAGACAAGCGAGGATTGTTGGAAGAGAGGATGAACTTAAGCCGCTTAAAACTTGCAATCAAGTATAATCAAAAAGAGGTTTGTCTTTGCAGTAATTTGATAGGCTTTCCATTTTGCTAGTAATTAATTTAATTTGTTGTTCTGCCGCTAGACATAGAAGTGGAAATAAATTTTCAAGTTGTAGAAGAGATGGTAATACACAGAACATCTGCATGTGAAACAGGGAAATGATATTGCAAGATACTGAGTGTTTCTCCAGTATTTACTGTGGAGAAGAATGTAGTATTTTCTGTATTGGAGTATAGACTACTGCTCTTTTATGAACAGCTCTGGTAGTGGTAATTATTTGTTCAGATCCTCATTAAATCCTTGCCTAGGAAAGCATGGATCCTTAGGTGCCATACATGATTTATCATCTTCTCGCTTGTCATTAGCTGTTCGGCTTTGGCTCAGGCCTCGTCTGTGCTGTTCAGTAATTATGTTAGACCTATGCTGGTACAACTGAATAGCACCTCTGTTCCAGAATAGTAGTGCCTTTTTATGCCATCAGTATGGAACTTACTTCATGTAGTAGGTCATTGTTGTCTTTATCCCTTGACAAATTATAACTCTAGTTTTGCTGTACTAGAAGGCACATGGGTATTTCTGGGATTCTAGTACAAGGACCAGGGACAGAGAGAAAGTTTCCTTTCCATGCAAAATCCATTTTCAGTTAGCATTTACAGAAGGCATTATAATTCAGTCTGTTCTACATATCTAGGCTTAAACCGTTTGTGAAACTGTTAAAATACATAGYGTTTAAAAGTCATAAACCGTAGTTATGGAATGTCCTAGAACCAGGATTACACATTTCTGGTATGCATTAAACAAGCATACTGAAGTATTTCAGATGTTCTTCTGGTTTTGAGCATAGCTTGTTTTTACCGCAGTGGTTGGAGAATAACAACATTTTTTGTGTGGTATGAGGAAAATATCTTTGCAGAATATGTTTTATTCCTGGCAAGTTTATTATAGAGACGTTTTTTTGTGATGCTTTCTAAAATGTGATGATAATATCATCTAAGATTCTTTTTGTTGATATTTTTTAAATTAAATGACAAACCATCCTCTAGTGAAATATATTCTTTTGTAACTCCATGCAAATAAGCACCTGAAATTTGAAACTACATTTGCATAATCTACATAACCTTCAGGCCAAAATTATCTTTTTTTGAGGGACTGATACAACATAGCTTAATCTGATATAAAATTAAACCTGCTGAATAGAGCCATAATGATTTTAAGAACTGATATGTATAAAACTGATTGGCCACTTGTGGATACAATGTGGATAGTATTTTACAGTAACAGTATCTTATTCTTCAGATAAGATCACTGTATTTTATAATGACAGACAATGAAGCTGTCTGCGGCATTATGTTATTTATATGCTAGATTTCTAAATAAATAGAAATCAAAACTAATTCTTAACCTGAAAACCATTAAAAGTCTAGTATGTACAATATATGTTTAGTTTCTAGCTTTAGAAAGAAATTAGAATAATTGATGTTTATAATCATAGTGGGTCTATACCACTTTTGTTCTCTTATGAGATAATTATTTCAACTTAATATTCTTGCCTTTTCCTGTTCATTGGTAACTACACATAGTTTGAAAATGAATTTTAATAATGTAAATTAGTAATCTGTATTAAGAAACCTGAGACTGATTTCTTGTTTGTTTCTTTTTCCCCCGCCACAGTTTGTTGCTCAGTCTAACTGCCAGCAGTTTCTAAACACTGTATGGTTTGGACAGATGGCAGGCTATCGACGCAAGCACACATGCAAGAAAATTTTGACTGTTTTGATGGTTGGCATTTTCTGGCCAGTTCTGTCCCTGTGTTACTTGTTAGCCCCTAAATCTCGAGTAGGTCGAATAATTCACACTCCTTTTATGAAGTTTATTATTCATGGAGCTTCATATTTCACGTTTCTGTTATTACTTAATTTGTACTCCCTTGTCTACAATGAGAATAAGAAGAATACAATGGGACCAGCCCTTGAGAGAATAGACTATCTTCTAATAATATGGCTAATTGGTAGGTATGATTTGAGTAGATTGGATGACAATTGCTGGTGTTGATCGACCAATATCGATTTGTACTACCTTCTTATGAAATCAGCATGTTACTCATTGCTTGATCAAAGTTTGCTCTTTGGAGGTTAAGAGTTACAGGAAAAAAAAACCAAACACGTTTTGAGGCAGGGATGTGAAGTGTTACAATAATCTCTAGTTATCACAGAAAGTGAAGTATCAGAAACAGAATGTTGTAGGACCTAACAGAGGAGGAATGTGAATTTTTCTTCAGAAGGACCGGTAGCATTCAGAGTGATGCAAGTGAGATTCAGTTGTGCAATAACAAATTAATGTAAAAGCTGTGCATCTTCCTAGACATTTTAAAATTCTGATCTTAAAAAACCAAACAAACAAAAAAGTAAAATAGCGTGAAGGCAAAGCAAGTGTGTGTTCCTCAGATCAATAGTTTTGTAACAGATAAAAGCCTGTCATCAACTAGTTTTCCTTGGTGCTAAGTTGAGGAATAAAATTAATTCAGACATCGCTTTAGATTTTTTCCAATAACTTTTCATGAATAGGTAGTATTATTTAGTATGTAGGTGGTTTAATCACTGTGAGTCAAACCTGTTTTGTTTTTTCATCAGCCAACAATCCATGAAACTTTTAATTTCTTCCAGCTCTCTTTTACAAGAAGTGTTTGGACAACGCTCTTAGATACGTGGTTTAACTTTTAGGTTGCCCTGTGTGGAGTCAGTAGTTGGACTTGATGATCCGTGTGGGTCCCTTCCAATTCAGGATATTCCATGATTCTATGAATTTTATAAAAAAGTAGTAGGAATGATCTGAGCTTCTTAATTACCTGTGTGTCTGTGTATGGAATTATGCTAGAATCTGAATATTACTAGTAAAATTACTGTTTCTTTGAAAAATCTAGCTAAGATCTTTATGTAATCGTAAAGTAGGTTAAAAGTATTTGTGCATTGTATGCAAGTTAATTATATTTTTTCTGGATTGTAAATAGTTGGAATAAGCATGCAGTGACAGTCATAAAATCAATTCCTGCACTGTTTTCATTTYTGTTTTAGTATGCTCTAACTAGATAGAACAGGAGGATTCTGTGCATTTTTGTTGGACTAATCCAACTTTAAACAATTGCCAAAATTTAGGGTTCTGCAAAATCTCTTTCATAGTTATAAATGTGAAATTTTTATAGCGTTCTACTCAGCTCAGGGAGAGGACTTGGAATATATATACAAAATTGCCAGTTTAATAGTACATCAACAATAAGTAACAACTCAGTCTTTCATGACCAATTCTGTAATGCTTGATTTGAAAAGTAATTAATGATACAATTTGGACTTGTTGCAGAGCTGGCATATTTTTTAAAGAAAAGAGTGTATGTTGTGTATGTTTATGTATGCATATGTATGCATGCATACTCCATCTTAGTCTAATAAATTGAAGGTATGCATTTACCTCATCCTTGTTTTAAAACACAGAAACAAGTATTATTTTCCCATATTATAATTTTCCATTTCCGTATGTCATTGTCACCAATTATCATAACTGTACCTGAAAGGATGCATGTTAATGCTGGTTGATGCAGTAGAGGGAGCACAGGTATAACTTTTGTTGAGTACTCATGAACTTTTGTTTTGGTTGGAAATTCATAAAACCTTTTTAACATGTTTTTGGTTGGTTGGTGTGTGTTTGTCTTTACATTAAAATTTGGTAGATAAATTCATGGAAACTTATACCTTAATGTAAGGTAATTAGATATGTATCATTTGGTTGACTGGACTTCTAAAAAGCAATGATACAGTCAAAAACACCACGGTTTTTATCTAAGTAGTTGTGGGTGGTTTATTTGCTATTTTAAGGTGGGGTTTTTTTGTAATGGTGACTCCTTTCATTGTCGAGCTGTATTAAAACTGTTGAGTAGTTCTTGCAGATTTTGGAAATACCCAGTACCCCACACACAAACGCATTCAGGTCTTAAAAGAAACTTGAAAACTTCAAATGTAGAGTACAAATCAGTGTTACAGACTCCTCCTTTGTTTTGAGATTAAATATCTGATTTTAGAAATCCTTTTGTTCCATCAAATCTAATGTAGGCAGAAAGTGTGTCATTAGGTGGTCTTGGAAATTTTAATGAAAGGCTGTAGAAACATTTTATTTTCTTCAAGTAGTATTTTAACATGTGGATTCCAGATAGGATTGAAAAATGACCTATAAGTAACATAAATCATTAAAATCAGGTTATTTTTCACATTATTGAATCTTAAGATTTTTTTAAATAGTAATTGCATTTATAGCTTAAATGCATATTTTGTAATGACATATTGTAATGTTTCCTTACAAATATTCAGTAAGTTGAAAAAGAACGTATTTAGAAAATGTGTGACAAAGTCAACTGGAATTAAAAGAACCAAGTAACAAGGATTTACCTACATTATGGTCTTCCATAGTCCCGTTAAAATACTTCCTAAAAATCAGTGTCAAAATGGCCACAGCAGTATTTCTAACACTTAAAGTTAGCAGCAAGTTTTGTGTTCTGCTAGATTAACTTTCAAAATAATGAATACAGTAATTCTCTTCTCTAAGTTATTGTGCCCAAGTCATACAAGTGTCTTCCCCAGCAAAATAAAGCAACAGAACTCAAATTCTTGTGTGTGTAAATAACATCAATTATAGCATCCTCTACTTCTCCAACTCCTTTTACTGATTCTGTAAAAAATTTAGTATAAAATACATGGTAATCATATGGAGGGGCACAGAGGTTCTGGTTTAGAAATATTTTCTTTGTAACCACAAAGGAGATTTATATAGATCTTTTAACGAACTGTGACGGCACACTTTTTTTTTTTATTATGCCTTCCAACATTGCTGCAAAGCTGACTGAACAAATAAAGTTATGCATAAGTATCTGATTTTTTTTTTTTTTTTTTTTTTTTTTTTTTTGACCATTCACTGGATCTTGCTCTTACTGGACCACAGTCTTAGGGTAGCTGCAAAGTCCTAAAAGCTGAACCAAGTCTAACAGTTTTTAACTACCATTTATATACATGCTGCTTTTCTTCTTGTCCTAAATATAGTAGCATACATCTGAAGTACTAAAAAAAACATTAAATAACTGATTATTCTTAGAAATCAAAGGTGCCATTATATTTCATCTAATGGTCCTTTCAAGTTTTATAAAAAAGTCAAGTCTGTAACAGACATTCAGTTAGCAAAATTCTTAGCAACTGTATTTTTCCGTACAGCCAGACATGGTTAACAAATGGTAAAATTCAGTTGGCTATAAAGATCCTGAATATTTAAATGTATGTTGCTCTAAGTTAAACTTCTGATTTTTGCAATCTTAAGTCATGGTCTCTTTTCTCTGCTAATGTTGTTTAATATCAGTTGGGGTAGGAGAAGTTTCTACTTTTCGGATCTTTTCAGTAACAGTTACTGAGCTGATTATTCTTAAAAAACATTTTATAATACCTACACACTTCCAAAAAATACTTGATACTTTATATAGCAACGTAATGCTGTCTATAGTGCTTTTGGAAAAAGGTGAATACTTTTCATTCAGAGAAAGCATTTGTATTCTAGCCCTCTACCTTTATTTAAATTTGACCTTTTCCTGTCCAATTTTTCTCCTACTGATTTCCTCTCATGCCCTTTTTTATTGGAGAATGTGTTTCTTAGTTGGAAAGTAGGCTTGAAAAGGTTAAACATCTTGTTGCCTTATGATTAATGCTTGTAATCCAATGCAATGCTTTTAGTAAATTTACTTGATTACTCCACTTCTTTCTCTTTGCTAAAATATCATTTACAAAAGCCAGTCAAAAGTGCTTTAGTTGTAAAAGAATATCTGTTCAGTACAATGGCTTGACTTCCCTGACTTTATTTTTTTCCTGTAGGCATGGTGTGGTCAGATGTTAAAAGACTCTGGTATGATGGTTTAGAAGACTTTTTAGAAGAATCCCGTAATCAGCTTAGTTTTGTCATGAATTCCCTGTATTTGGCAACTTTTGCCCTCAAAGTTGTTGCCCATAACAAGGTGAGCACCCATCTTCATAGATCCAAAGCTCCTCTGGGACTGACTGGGCAAATATAATTTTAGTACATTGCTGCAAAATATGTGAAGATATGTTAYGTGTGGTATGTTAGTAGTAGTATGTTGTAGTTAAGTGTACTACATTAGTAATAGCCTACTATGTGGATACAGTTAAATGTTCTATGTGGTATATGCCATGTAGTTGTCAAGATCTCTGGTCTTGTTGCATCTTGGGCTTGAAAGAGAAGTTGATGAGGTAAATGGGAGTTAGAAGACACATCAAGACATGTCCAAGTACTCAGGGACCCTGAACAGAGCTACTGTCTTCCTTGTAAGAATTGGCTGGTCTTCCAAACGGCTTGATTTTCATTTGGGGAAGTCTCCCCATACAGCTCATCTGATTTGGCATTTGAGCTCGCCTGATTCCATAGATCAGTACTATGCAGAAAGCTAATAGTAATCTCTGTGTTTAGATTGCCTAAAGCCTTTTTTGTTACAGAAAGTTTTATTTAGCTTGTGATTACATATGCTCAAATGTAATAAGTGGTTGGGGGGGGGGCGTGTAATTGTTTGGTGGGGGGTTTTTTTGTTAGGGTTGGTTTTTTTTTTTGGTAGTAAGGAAAAAGGCCCCAAGACCATAGAGGAACCTTGTCTTTTCTCTGTGAAAAGCCATCTGGATTTGATTGAAGATGCAAGTTTTGAAAATTATCATTCCCGTTCTGTTGCATGTGTTGTTAGCTGCACAGCATATGGCAAGCTGCCAGACGAATTGAATATGAATATTTTAGCAAAATTCAAGCCAGTGCAGTAGCACCATTATTTTGTATTGCAAACTGTGAGTTGACAGCTGTCTGGCAGTTGGGAGGGAAATAAACTGGTTCAGTTCTTCCCAGCTTGGTGTTTGGCTCATTTACCTATCCTTGCATTGATTCAGAGGCTGGTAATCATTTGGAAAGGAAAGCTTCATTTCTTGGAAAAAATAGAGAATGCCATGTTGGGCTGCCTTCCCAACCATTTGCTTTTCAACCAGCATGTCTGTAGTAGTCGTTCCTTTGCTGAGATAAGAGCCCTTTGCTGCTAATTTAAGTTGTAACCTTTTTGAAGATGCAGGACTCCTGTCGTATGTAACAGGCACATGATGGCTTTTTTTGCCACTTCTATATGGCAAAATTTATTTTTATAGTTTATAAATTATTTAGAAAACCAAATAAAAATGCTTGGTTTACATCTTAGGTCCATATTATAGGCACTGAAGCTGTAAGAAATAAAGGAAGAGTCTCTGTAGCAGAAGGATTTGTGCACATGCAATTGCAATGTATAAAACATGTTTATCCCTGTTTCTTGCCATCTTTGTGCGGCACACTTTCAGGCAAGTTATTTTAAAGCAGCTTTGAGTTCCTTAGTTTTTGAATGTCCATTTTGAGACAGCAGAAGCTGGTAATATAAATGCTGAATGTTTTCAGCCAAGCCAGAAGTTAGGGATCTGTGGATATTTCGTGAATAGTTGAATAGTACTAGTGGATATGCTTTAAGGGTGTGTTTACACCAACAGTTTACTTGTGACTTCCATTCTCTGCAGTCATTCATAAAATCCATTGAAGGAACCCCAGGTCCTAAGTCTTTCTAAATCTTTCTAAAACTGGTTAAGACCAGCTGTGACCACATTGCAATTGCATGTGTACATTAGTTTTCTTTGCAGCATTTAAACTTAGCAGTTTTTGACTGAGGCCTATTACACTAGACGATGCACATGTTTATAAAGTACACGCGTCCCTGTTTCAACAAACCATGCAAAACAGAGTAGAAGGGAAAGCAGAACAGAGGAATAAATGGTTTGCTGAGCAAGTGAGTGGCAGAGTTAGGTGTTGAATTTCAATAATCTGATTTCTGGCTCCCTCTGGGGGAATGGCTTTTAAAATGCCTTTGTCTAAAAAGAGTGATATATCTGAAAGAGGTAAGCCATCTATGAATCGTATGTGTTAATTTCTTTTATGCTATTGCCTGTTTTGGAGGCGGAAGTAGGGAGCGGTGCATGGGTGCATTTCTGTATTTATAATGTTAGTGATCTCAGTTTGTCCTTTTTATATTGCAGTTTCATGATTACGCTGAAAGGAAGGACTGGGATGCATTCCATCCTACCCTAGTGGCAGAAGGTCTTTTTGCTTTTGCTAATGTTCTTAGTTATCTCCGTCTCTTCTTCATGTACACAACCAGCTCTATTCTGGGACCACTCCAGGTGAATATCGTTACTGCTTGAGAAAACATTAAACTTGATCTTAATTTGCTCTGAAGAGTCTTATTGAAAAGAGAAAAAGAAGAAATTAAAGAAAGTAAGTCAGAAAGTAAAAAGTAGAAAGAAGTGATACTGCATTGAAGTTTGGTTTTTTTAATCTCTCATGTAAAACGTACTGGTTTACATGGAAAAAGGTAAGAAAAAGAATGGAAGACCTAGTGTAGTTCACTTTCTTATAATATTTTTTCCATGATAACTGTAACTATATTGTCTTCTTGTTTTCATCTGTTGTTAGCTTAACATACTGCATAAGTGTCTGCAGTTTGAAAACTGTAAGGATCACATTCTTCCTGTAGAGTTCTTTGCAAATGATTGTCCTAACTTCTTATCTCTAAAAGATAGATGAATGAGATGTATAGCAAGGGAGGAGTAATCAAAAGCCTTTTTATGTCTGTGATCTCATTGAAGTTGCACATTGAGTTGAATTGAGCAAATTGCTTTGGTTTGAAAAATATGAATCTCTCAAGAGTATTGAAATAGTCATATATTTATAGCCAGTTATAAAAAGGGAGAACAGGTTTCTTCTTACTTGGAATTTGCTGGAGCCTTCCAGTGAGTAATAATGACAGTAAAAGAACACATTTTAATTATGTAATACATTTAGTTCAGTCATCTGGAGATGGTGGGGAGAAGCATTAACAGCCTTGTGTTGTGATGCTGGAACAGTAGAGACCACAACAGTTTCTAAGCTAAATTCAAATTTTTCACCTAAAGTTGGAATTTAACCTGGTTCTGTGCAAAGAATTTAATTTTCTTTTCCTGATTTGAGAGCAAACATGGAGTTTTCTACTGAGTTTATGCCATGTAGTGTTTTTTATTGAGTTGGTTTCTTTTTTTAAGCACARACCCTCTCATTTAGTCTTGGTGCTATTCATCATGATAAACTTCAGGTAAACTGGGTGGACCCGAGGGTGCAATATGATGCTATACAGAAGGTCTACTACCTTTGAGGGTACRGGAGGGAACCTGGACTATTATTAGGACATCACATTTAGGATGCAATTACCTCCCTCAATCCTTTTTAGATTAAAAGGAGGAAGAAAGCTTCCTTCTAAAAATACTGTGAGTAGAAGTCACCTCTTATTCCACTAGCAACATTTTTTTCCCTTCTGTGGTTTTTCTGTTCAGCTTGAGTTCTCAGCACTGACTGATTTTGTTACTTTGCCAGTGAAAAGCCCTTACAGACTAAAGCACCTGTTACTAAAAGCATAGCTTACTGAAAAAAGCTTTGCGTAGGTATAGTTCCAGCTTCTCTGGCCTCACTTCCTGGGAGATTTGTGATGACAAATCAGATCAGACAAGTCACTGCTTTCTTGTACCGGTGTGGTTTTTTTTTTGTTTTTTTGGKKTTTTTTTTAATTCATTTATTTATTTATTTCCCCACGATAGTGATACAATTTAGTTAATATAGCTGGTTAACAACATCGTCACTGGGTTTGTGAGTGTCTGTTGAATGAAAAGACGCTTGGAATAAATAGGGTAATCATCCGGTGATTATACTGATGGAATTTGTCCTAATAGGTCAAATCAATGCTTTGTCCTCTCTTCTAATGAACAGGACTAGTTTTAAGAGCTTCATGGCAAGAGGATGATCTGAAAGGATCCTGCAAGAAACGTTATCACTATTAAGCATAAAGGCAGAATAAATATTTGGGAGCAGCATTTTTTTTTAACTCTTGCTCTGCAACTAGAGCTACACCAAAGGAGGTTCTGAAGTAAATAATTTTGGCTCAGGTCACTAGGTCTTGTATCAAGGCTTTAGGAACCTCCAGCTTGAAGGTTCAGCTCATTTTAATGAGTTAGAGTACTTTATCTTGCTGCACAAATAATTATCTTYTAGAATATTTTTGTTTCATACTGAATAGTCTTTCTTTGAAAAGAAAAATAATCGCTTGTTAAATTGGTCTTTTTAAAATCATCGTAAAAAGTGCTTTAAAAAGAATGTTCATAGTTCTTGTAACCAGTTTAATATTATTGGAAGATGCCTGTTTCTCCTCGCAGGGTTTTGTTTGTTTGTTTTATTTCTTGCCCTTTTCTCTCTAGCTGTGACTATGTTGCTGTTAATTATTTTTATATTTTTTCTTTTATACGTTTTTAAATGGAAATGTACTTGCATACTTTGAAAAAAATACTAAAGTCTTGATGTTGCAGTAAGCATTAGGCTTGTTATACAAATTGATTGAACACTGAAGTCTCTCCACATTTTAAAGAGATTCACTGTTTAATGTGCGTATTTATTTATGTACTAGATCTTTCACAAGTTTTTTATTAGGAGTCTATGTTATGAAATTTTCCAGGTAAATAAAAACAGTCAACAGTCACCCCATTCAGTGGCACACTGAAGCTTATGTTATTACTGTTGGCCAGTACAGCTTGTGCAACAACTCTTACAGTATTTTCTGAAAGTAGGTCACAAAGTTCAAATGGTGGTAATCAAATATGGCATGGAAACCCAACAGTGTCAGAGGGGAAAGGCAGCTACTATGTTCTCTTGGCTATTAGAGTTATTTTTAAGCATTCAGTTACTTTACTTATTGATTAATAAAACCTACTTTAATACAGACTTGTAAGTTGGCTGTGTGGTGGTCTTTTTATTATTAACAGAAGATAGAATAATATTCCCCTGGATTAGATCATTRGATTTCAAATGCTTAGAAATTCTAAATACTTAGAAAGGAATAGCATGACTATATGAAGAAAGCAACTGGTATTTGGGCTGTGTTGTTACACTCTATTCCAAACAAAATAGTTTTGGGTGGTTTGCACTTTTCGTGCATTCCTGTTTCATCTACTTTGTCTCTCTCTTGCCTGCGACCATGTGTCAGTTAAATGGTAAATGTTTTGTTGTTGGGGGTGGTTTTTTTTCTTTAAAAGGATAGATGTGATGAAACGGTATGATGGGGATTACATTAATCCTCTGACCAAATGAAGTAATTTCTGTATAGCTCTGCCTACAGTTGCAGATTCTCCATGTCCGTGGCAAACTGTACAAAGAATCGGAGAGAATCTGTTCTGCAACAGGGGTAGTCAGTGAGTTTCCAGCGGGATGGGAGAGAGCAGGAGCTGGCACTTCATCTCCCAGTAAACTTGTACTTGCAAAACCTGACCAGTGATACAATTCTTGACTATGATTTGATACAGATTGTGATTCACATAGGATTAGGCATTCCACACACTGATTTATATAGAGGATTAGATTTACTCGACCCCATTGTGTATATTTGCATTCTTTAGTATATTGTTTAGTATATTGTTCTCTGAAGAAGTTTTTAGGAAGAATAATGCTGTAAATGGTTTATGCTGTGTCTGTGTAAAAATTTGTGGTTATGACAAAAGTAAGTCAAGGTCTTCTCTGCGTTGGAAAAATGCACAAGCATAATTTTTTTTTTAATGATGCTGTATTTGTACTGTTGCAAGCTTCTGTATAGGATATTTTGAAATGGAAACTAATGATCTCAATTTAGTGTCATATCTTCTATACTTTCCACCCTTCAATTTTTATGTGCTTACACACCTACACATTGTGTATATTCAGAATCTTTCATAAAAACATACAGTGAATTAATTCTGTGTTCTGCAGATGAGCTGTGGTATACTACTTTTGATTAGTGATGAATTATGATTCCAAATGTTTTGATTAATTCAGTGTCCTTCTTAAGTGTTTTCTTAACTTTCTGTGATGGTATTTATGTTCAAATGCATTTCATTTACTGCTTTTATCTATTGACTTGTGAGTTCCTTATTACCATTGGTATTACAAATAAAGAATAAGGTGTACATACTATTGCTTATGGTTAATTGAAAGATACGAACTTACCAAGTGATGTTAAAACTACTTAAATTTTCTTTTAACATCTAGAATTTTTCACTGAAAAATGGTACAAGGGTACCTCCTGATTTGGAGGTCTGTTTAGCATCTTAATGTTTAAGTTAAACATTTAAAATGTAAATAGATATTTTTTTCTTGATTAGAGGCTGAAGGAGAGAATACAAACAAAAATAACTACATGGTTTACTRAAATTGGAAATAAATCTATTTCACAGATTTCAATGGGGCAGATGCTGCAAGATTTTGGAAAATTTCTGGGCATGTTTCTTCTTGTCTTGTTCTCATTCACAATTGGATTGACCCAACTTTATGATAAAGGATTTACTGTAAATGAAGAAAAGGACTGTGCAGGGATTTTCTGTGAACAACAGAGCAATGACACATTCCATTCGTGAGTTTGATATCTATGAAATAACTGTTGTTCTAGCCCGTAATTCCTAGTAATTAAACAAAACTGGAATTTTTCACTGAACTTGAATTTACATTAAGTAAACTCACTTCTGGCATTTGCTTTACCTAACCAGATTTTTTTTTTCTTGTTTTTGTAGGTTTATTGGGACATGTTTTGCTCTGTTCTGGTATATATTCTCCCTGGCACATGTAGCAATTTTTGTCACGCGTTTTAGCTATGGTGAAGAATTACAGTCTTTTGTGGGTGCTGTTATTGTTGGTACCTACAATGTGGTGGTTGTGATAGTATTAACTAAACTCCTTGTGGCAATGCTTCATAAAAGTTTTCAGCTGATAGCAGTAAGTGGTTTCTGATTAATTACCAATAATTGCTAGCTGTATCTTTGGATTTTATACAAATTTCTTCCTATGATGTGTAGACTGATCTACAGACCTCCATGGATGAGCTCTGTCTCTGAGCTCACAAAGGGCATCTTTCCTACAAATATGAACTTTTTATTTACTTTGATCCAAATAAAATGGGTACTTTGCATGTTGAACATGTGCAAGGCTTTGGCCCTCTGGGAATTGAAGAATTTCTTGATGCAATGGCTGTTCAAGTCACGATGCTATTCTTGATAAGGTGTGGTGCGTGGGCATTTGATAGGAGGTTTACACCTTCATAGCTGAATTTTGTATTTACACTAGAGTATATAGCGAATTGAAGAGATTTGTTTTGTATTTTACTTATTTAATAGTAGTAACAAATTTATTAAAATACTGTATAATCTATATATTAAAATACTATATAATCAAAGTTAAATAACGGTCAGGTTTTGAGTTGTGAGAAAATAAAACTTACGAAATAGCCTGTTAATATTTTTGCTTCTGATCTCTGTTAATGTTTCTGATGCTTTAGAATCATGAAGATAAGGAATGGAAGTTTGCTCGTGCCAAGCTTTGGCTTAGCTACTTTGATGACAAATGCACGCTACCTCCACCTTTCAATGTCATTCCCTCTCCCAAGACTATCTGTTATCTTTTCAACAGTCTCAGTAAATGGATCTGCTCTCATACATCGAGTGGCAAAGTGAAACGTCAGAACAGCCTAAAGGTAAGAAATGATTGGGAAAGTACATTGGAATGTAGGCTCTGAAGCTGGAAAGGTGCTGCTTGCTAAAATGAATGAGCAAATTGTTGCATGAAGCTGCTTGTCACATAGTGAGTGCTGCTAATATAAATAGGAACTATAGAATAATGTGTGTTGCATCCAAAATATAAATAAATAAGTGTTACCTATTTCTACTTGAGTAAGATTCTATTAACTTTCAGTTTTGGGAATTTCAACCCCCTTCCCTCCAACTCCCAATTCCCCCAGAAAGAGTCTGGAAAAAATGCTTTGATTGATTGAAAACTCATAGAAACCTCAAGGAAGTATGTGCTAATCTCAAAAATGGTGAGGTTAGAGTATTCTTTGGGGAAGGTAATTGGTTTTAAACATATTACAGAAGTGTCAAAATAAATAACCAAAAAGGATCACTGAAGCCTGTCATTGTTGGGGGGGGCGCGGATTTTTTTTTTTGTTAAATAAATATTTTTATTGTACCCTGTAATTTTGCATACTAATTTTGCATCTTCTTGCTGACAAAAATAGCATTAAATAAACTAAATTCAAAGACTTTATGGAATGTGCACTGAGAAACATTCAGGATTATGGAACTCTTAAGTGCTTATAGGACGATTACCAAGCCAGGTAGATTAAAAATTTTCACTTTTGCTGGTACACCAGATTATAATTTAATTTAAATTTTGCTGGCAATTTACACGCATTGTACATTTGTGCACATCAGGATGTATCTATAAAATAGCTTTGTTATTTTGTTCATATTTATTCTCTGTATAACTGTATGCAGGCTTTAGGGCTCAAAAATCACTTTTCCATAGTAAATGTGTAATGTTTATTTAAAGGAATGGAGAAATCTGAAGCAAAAGAGAGATGAGAATTATCAAAAGGTGATGTGTTGCTTAGTCCACCGTTACTTGACTTCCATGAGACAGAAGATGCAAAGCACGGATCAGGCAACTGTGGAAAACCTAAATGAACTGCGGCAAGACTTGTCAAAATTCCGAAATGAAATGAGAGACCTGCTTGGCTTTCGAACTTCTAAATATGCTATGTTTTATCCAAGAAACTAAGCCCTAACTTTTAGACGAAAAGTGTGTACTTTTAGATACCTATAGGTGAAAGTGTTGACCCAATTCTGTTGCCAGACCAAATAGAAAAGAAGATTATTGCACAATAGTACATTTGAAAATGCGTTTGCATGAGTTGCAGCTAGATGCGGAAGCGGAGGAAATTAATGCAAAAACAGATATAGTAATTTTCTTAAGCTCTTCATCTTAGTGTGTATATAAAATTTGTATATAGGAATTTTTTTAATGTTCCTCAGACTGTGGCTGCCGGGTGTCAGAGCTCCAAAACTAGCACAATGTGTTTATTTCTTCTATTTTTGCTGTTTATTCCTTTTTGATACTTGTTTTTCAAGTTGTGGGAGAAGATGGGCTTTTTAAGACAAAAATCCAGCCTATGTTTATTTTTAATAGAAAAGTCAGATATAGAATAGTAGAAAATTTCCAGCACAGTTGGGAATTATGTTTGACTGTAGGTTACAGTGCATGCAAAGACTGTATGGCTCTGAAAGAGGCAGTTCTAGTGCCAAGTTTTGTATGTTACCATTGACTGTATACTAACATTTATAGAGTACAGAAAATCAAATCATCAAGACTCTTCCCTTTTGTGGGAACATTGAAATTTTGAACTCAAAATAGACCAACCATTTCTTGAATGTTTATGGTTATATGTAAGACAATC
Source organism: Phoebastria nigripes (assembly GCA_035582835.1). Lineage (NCBI taxonomy): Eukaryota > Metazoa > Chordata > Aves > Procellariiformes > Diomedeidae > Phoebastria > Phoebastria nigripes. The sequence continues at coordinate 206,235 of JAYKAV010002805.1, forward strand.
AATTCCTGCTTGGATTTTTCAGCGGTGCCTCAAAAGTATGTTTTACTGTACATATTAAGATTGGGAACAGAATTTTAAAACTAACCTGTGAACTTTTAATGTTTAATATCTTGGGGTTTTAAAATCTGGATGATAAATTATTTGAATTATTAAAACCTGTGATTTAACAAAAATGAGGTGGAGCACATGAGCGCTATTGTTTGCAATGCTGAACAATTCCTGTGGAAGGCTGTACACTTCTTTTTGTGAGAACATATATTGAATCTGGTCATTGGACAGATGTAGTTTAGAAGGGCCTGCTTTAGACAGGTTTTACATATACTTTTAAACTTGTCTTTCTTTTTTTCCTTTTTTTTTTAACCACAGTTGTTGCCAAGCTAAAMATTTTTTGTGTGTGTGTGTCAGGAATACTATGTTTTGTGAAAACGTGATTTGACTTCGCTTACAATGGACAGTAAGGGCTTTGTGGATTTTCTGTGCTAGAGGGTCCTATATGGCTTTATATGCTTATATATAATTCAAGTTGACAAATTGTAATTGAGAAATGTGAGATTCCTGTATTTTTAATTATGAAATAAGTATATTTATGACAGCTAAAGGACTGATTGACAATTTTACTGTTACGAAGGTGCTCTTCTGAAATGGTCTTATGTCCAGAAGGCGCAGGTAGCCATAGTGGTCTTTGACTACAGTTGATTTTGGGAGGTTGGTAGAGTGGAGGCTTACATGAATGTTTACTTTTTTGAAGGAATTCTTATAAAACTCTTTCTTGTAAAGGTAATATATTTTCTGTACTATGAAATTATGTATATCTGAACTAGGGTTTAATACTCTGCTTCCAGAAGTCTTATAGTGTAGAGGTATTCTGATAAGTCTGTTGGCTTTTCATGTGAATAAGAAGCTAACCTCTTGTGTTCAAAGCAAAGAGGATCACCGAATTTTGTATTTGGACTCAGATCTCATGTTTGAATAATACCCCAACATAAAAACTATGTGCTGTATATGGTATGTATATCCAAGAAAGGAAGCAGACAAATAAAAGCTCTTTGAAAAATACGGTTGTATTAATATTAGTCATATTTGAAACACGTTATATCAGGTACCATATTGAAAGTAATTTCTTTGTCATGTTAAGATAATAAGTTTAAGGAAGGTAGCTGGTATTAATGCATTACTAACTTTTTTCCTTGTGGAACCATCCTATTAAGTTCATTTAAATGGCTTCATGCAGTGCCATGAAGTGATACCTGAGCTAGTTCCAAACAAGCTAGATGATTGGATTCTAGATGCAGTATTAGCTGCTTGGCACTCAGCTCACACTGGTTAGTTCGTCTTGGGTATGTTTATCTGTATGAAGTGGCATGCTAATGTAGCTATTTCTAATTGCTTTTGATACGTTAAGTGGAGTCACTCGGAGCTAGCTCTGTCATTGTCACGTGGCACTGTGTTCTAYTACAGTGTAGATGTGTCCTTAGGAAGAATTGTCTTATTTCAAGGCACTTTTGCGGGGTTTGGATTGGATCTGGGGGTTGCAGAGTTGTTATTTGTCCCTGGAATAGATACCTGTAAAGTGATAGATACCAGAGAGAGAGAAGTTTGTTCTCTGTAGTACTTTAGTTGTATGACACGGCATCTCTGCCTTGTTTGAAAGCTGTTGCAGTCTTCCTATCTACTTGGCTACTAATTAGTACAGAGTGCTTTGTACTATTTAGTCAATCTTGTCTTACCATTTAGATTTTACTAGTTCACATGTATTAAACATGCTATTGCTTTCTCATTTGGCAATTTAGTACTGGCTGTTCCAGAAATAGTCTGCAGATTGTTGGGGCTCTGGGATCTCCCTTATGCACGCTCACAGAACGGTTCTGGACATGCACAGAGACAAAATTTTAGGTGTCTGTGATACTTCTTTGAACTGGGATATCAAAAAAAAGAAAAGTTTGGAGAAGCTGGAGTTTACTTGGCTGTAGGATTCAGAATTTCTTTGTACAAATTTTAGTGCAAGTCATGAAAGGGCTAAGTGGGTTTTTTGAGACTACTGAAAAATGTTGATTTTGCTTTCCTTTCATGTTAATGTCTGTTTTGTCTTAGAGCTAGTTTTGCCTTGATGAATGAAAAATGGAGATGGAAATTTTCATACTACCTCCATTTGCAGCAGAAAGGTTAAAACCATTCATTACTGAAAGTCAGCTTACTTTATGTTCTTGCTAAACTATGGTTTTGATTATTATTTCTATTGAAATGATTTCAGAAATTGTATTGGCAGTTAGATAATTYTAATTCTGTTTGGTTGCAAGTTGGATTTTAAATGTCTGAAGTTTACAGTCATTACATCTGCTTTTAAAAACTTGTAATAGTTGTTACCTATGTTTTGTAACTGATTCTTACTTGAGAAAACTGGCACTGCTCTGTGTTTCTTTAAGTCCTGGCTCCTGTTCCCTGTTGCAGGGCTACTGCTGCCAGTGCTTTGATTTGGGAAAGAAACTAGTCTAAAGGGAGTGTTGAGAAGAGCAGGCAGGAGCTTTCCCTACCTACCATTTGGGAGAGGAGCAGCAGGCTGCCAGACTCTTCTTGCCTCACTGAAAAAAGTTGCGTGACAGATGGTCATGTCATCATAAATAAAAATAGATTATTGTAGTTCAAGACAGTTCTGAGCATGATTTCCACATTGCTTCTCCCCAGGCTGCTGCTGAGAAATGCGGAGAGCACCGTGCATAAAACCCCTTAATCTGCATAGGAATCAATACTGGAAAATTAAAATTACAATTTAAAAATTTAAAATTACAAAATTACATCTGCTTTGCAAACAAATGTTGCTGTCATCTCCATAGAGAAATGCTGTTTGGTTTAGTCAGTAAGGCAAAGGCCTAGCAATCTGTACAGTGTGGTTACAGTGCTGAGCTGTTTGATGTGAGCTGCCAGCACAGCCTTTTTGTACCTTTGTGCCTCCCTCTGATTCTTTCGTCTCCTGCCTAGCTACCTGTTAAGTCTTCGGAACAGATGCTGCTGTGCTACTGAGTTGCACTGTGGCAGTACCTCTTGGCATTACATAAGAAAATCAATAATTGAAGAAGAATGGCAATCCACATTCCACTACTGAAATAGGCAATGAGTACTTTGAATAAGGACTGTGTCTTTCATTACAGTTTCCTGCCCATGGTTACAGATTATCAAAAGAACTCTGCTATGGTATTTATATACAAGGAAAACAAGTACTTACAGGGATCTTAGATTTTGTTCCATCCATGTCATTTTTCTTAGTGTTCAAATTTTACCCAGATTGAAAAGCATGTATTTCATACCTGCTTTTGACCAAAATGCTCTTCAACTTCTCAGTATTAATCTTTACCTATGATGTTTCTATTCCTCCATCTTTGGTTATAGCCTTTCAGTTTCAGAGTAACAAATAACTGTATACAACAGACTGACCTGACAAAGATCTCTTAACATTATAACATTGTCTAACTGCTTCCAGTCTGTTCCTTCCTTTATTCTCAAAATAGCTACTTGTTCAACCTTTCGCATATAGGAATGAAATAAATTAGACAGATATGCTACTATTTATACTACTGGTGCCAGGCTGAGCATTGCTGTATTGTCCGTCCTTTCACAGTAGAGACAAAAATTTAAACTATTTGCATGTGTACTTTACTGCCACTAAATTAATTCCTTCCTACCTCCTCCCTAATTACCTTACGGAACTTTACAGTGACATTTACTAACTAGATTATAGTCATCGGTAGAGAAAAGCATGGTTTACATGCATGTTTACATGTTTTACAGTTGTCTAATTCTTTGAAGAGTAAATCCAGTTCCTATTCAAATCAATGATTCACTGACTTCAATGGAAGAAGAATCAGGCCCTTAATCAGCAAGGAAGTGTAGTGTCAGTCATACTATGCGAGGCCCAAACCATCGAAAGCATGTAAATGATCAAAAAAGAGTTTCTATGTTTAGCCTGCCCCACTTTATACATGAATAAATAGTTGGTGTATGATTTAATCTTAAAATATTTTATTAAGCACAGATAATAATGCAGAAAYCCATGTAATAAAACAACTTTAGAGAAAAAGCTAAGTTAAAATGAGTTACTATAAATATTGCACTTAGAATTCTTATTTTACATACACAACTCCTTAAAAAATTGGACAATTAAAAATTAACAGCTTCCAAGTAATTGGAATTTGGTATGTTTGACATCAGATGGCTGTGCTGCAAATCTTCAGCTTTGAGACTTAGGAGGATCTGTTCTCGTCTTGATAGGTACGAGTAATGGATACCACTTTGTGCCAGGGTGTGCTTAGGTGGATGGGAGGGAAGAAAGGGTGAGCGTGGTCTTGGTGTTGACAGTCAGTTGTATTTTCATGACTTATAGTAAGTGAAAATTATTTTTCAAGAGAGATGATAGAACGCAGCTGCAGAGTTTAGTTTTAACATGTTTTGTTTTTCAAGGCATTTAGGATCTTTGAGTTCTTAGTCTTAAAACTCATGACAAAGCTGTTGGGAAAGACTTTGCCTCTACCGTCGTCTTCTACCTGGCCCATGATGATGTAGTTTAAACCTACAAAGGAGAGCATGATATTACAAGACAGAAATCCAGGATGTGATTTGGTAAGTATAGTTCTTCATCTGTGGTCTCTATTCATTTGCGCTCAGTTACCCCAATGCCTTCTAACATTTTTTCCTTCCTACCTAAAGCACTTTCTTACCCATCTGCCATGCTTGTTACGCAATAAAGTACAGTTATGTAAAAATCAAGTAGGTAATATAGCTGAGTATCTACTACATCATTAAATATATAGGAGATATTAATTAAATGTAGACTGTCAAATGAGTCTGAAAGACATTAGAAATGTAGTATAAACACTGGATAACTTAGCTATTAACACCCAAAGTGGAATGTGTCTCATTCATTTTGGATATTTTCTCATTTGCTCAGCTTTTAGGGTAATGCACTTAAGGGGTAATGCACTTAAGTCTCTTCATTCCCTTTTCCTCCCCCAAAGACATAAACATTTTCTAGAAATAYAGAGAGGCAGTCAGACAGGCAAGGAGGGCTTAATGTGTGATAAGCCCTGGCTTTGGAGAAGTCAAATGGATTTATATATTTTTATGGCTTAGAAGTGTTAGGGGTTTGCAAGGCCTTAAGCTGGAAGGAGTGGTGTTATAGGGGTATAAGCAGAAAAGTTTAGATATTAAGTAATGGCTATTAAATAATTCATGGAGACTTAGGAAGAGAGACAGAAGTGTGTGGTTTGGAGCCAGCGGTCTGCCTAAAAGGAGACAATTTGTTCCACCAAGGATATTATTACATCTCCCAGACAGGTGTCTAGTTTCCAGAGAACTAAAGGTAAAAGCAAAAGCTAGTTTCTGACAAGGACTTTTCACTTTGATACTGCCCACTTTGAATTAATATGCTTAAATACCAGTAGTATCCTTATCAGGATGCTGATTAAATTATTTTGATTGTTTCCTGCTATGGTTCCATTTATGTTCTCCTGTTATACCTGTTTATGCCAGAGGCAGAGCTGAAAACTGTTTTATATTTTACGTAGTTACTTCAATGAAATATAGTCTCAGTATTTCTTATAACACCATATAGGGACCCCTTGTTACATTTAACTGGAAATTATCTTGGTTGATCTACTCTCTATAATACTGTTTAAGATAGCTATAGAAATACTGGCTTTTATATATATATATATATATATATATATATAAAAAAAAAAAGATATAGAATGGGCTTAATACTACTAGCATGTGTAGAGTAAAGATGTAAATATATACAGGAGAGAAGCAACAGGGAAACGTTGATTTTTGTCATTTGCTGTGACATACTGCTCCTGTAAGTTTAGCATGTTGTTGTTTTTCCCTTCTAAATAACTGTGTATGAAGACTAGCTCCAAAATACATACATGTAAAAACAAAATTTAACTGAGCTTTATTTGAGAGAACCAAATCAGATTTTACTTTGTCACRTGGGTTTAAAAAAGAAAAAAAATTTTTTTTCAAACTCCATTGATCTGAGTGAGTAATCATTTATAAGTAAAACTTAAAAATGCAATATAAACCTGGATAACTAGTTATTTTTATTTTAAATTGATTATAATATTAGTTGCTGATTATAGAAACAATTACTGTAATTTTACTGATCTTTGTGGTCATATTTCAAATAGTTTTCAAAACTGTTGTCTTTTATAAACACAGAAAGCAGTTATTTTCGTGTACTTACCTCTTCTGATGAGAGGACACTGCTTACATACAACAATAATCTTGGCACTCATACTCTTGCCAGCTTGTTGAATTGCTAAATTTCCCTCCTTATATACATTAATGATTGATATCGTTGCATGCAGACTGCCAGTCCGCGTTATTGCTGTGATTACAGTTCCAGTTATTACTAGAAGAAAAGACATTTGATACATTTCTGTTATTTTTTAGACATAGATGTTGAGGCATCGTAAAAACTGAATATTAGTCCATAATACGGAAACAAGCACTACTGGAAACAGTTACTAAAAATGTGGGTATCACCTGTAATAGATAACTTACTACTGACAAATTTTGGTGGCACCAAATATAAAACTGTTCTTAGAATGTATCAGTCTCTTGCAAGCCCAGTTCTAGGTTTTGATAATTTCAATTAAACAGCACAATTTGATACTACTTTTAATGACTAATTTTAAAACAGTGGAGAAGTTGAATTGAAAACTTACCAGCCAAAAGCTGAATTCCCAGCTCTCTGACACTCTCCAATGAATAGCAGGGAATAGTTAATGCCCTCGGAGCTAGATTTGGATCTGTCTGAGGCCTGATACTGATACAAATTTGCCAATTTCAGCTAAATTTAGACTACAGATTAGACCATCATATCTCCCGAAGACCTCTCAGTATGAAAATAAAGATGCCATTTTTTTCCTAGGATGACTAGATTAATTTGTAGGCCATCTTTATTTATCAAAAGGGAATGGTAAATGGTATTAGCAATTTTTTTTCTTCTCAGATCCCCTTTTTGTAAATAAGCTATTCTATCCTAGGATCGATTAGATCTTCAGTTATCAAGTATGAGCAGCTGGATTTATTTTACAAATCTGCATAATCCACATTTTGGGTTAGGCATTTGTAAATCTGCTCATTATCTTCCTTTAATCCAGAGCTTTTAATTAAATGGGAATGTTCACGTTCAATCAAAAGAGAACTGTGGATGTTAAAATGCTGGGTATTGCAGTTATATTTCTAGAAACAATAAAAATGAAATGCATGATGAAAGATAAATAGCTCTTATTTTCTAAATTCATAAAGTCAGCAAATAAACTTGGAATAAATCATATTCTACAAAAAGCACACTTTCTGTTCTTACCTTAGGATACACTTGCATTCACAGTGCATATAAAATATTTTTACTCTTATTCATGCCATGGAAAAGACTGGAAAATGTCAAGTATTTAACAAAAGGTGAGAGTGAATGTGATTTATTACCCTGATGATAGAGGAAGAACAACAGGTTTTATATAGTGTCATTTACCATCAACCACAAGAGCTGAGGTATGGTCAGTAAGAGGAGACCTTTCCCCCCCGGCGCTCCCCCCCCCCTATTTTTTTTTCCTACCTGCTTCTTTTGGGTTTGGGCCAGCCCATACTGTTTGCAAATTAAAACAGGCTGGTGGTCAAGAGTGGTAAAGGGTCATGCTGCAGTGACTCCATTCTGYTTTAGGGTACAGCCACAGCCCTCACCTGTTTTTCTAGCAAGATGATGCAAAGCTGCCCCCATTTTCCTGAAATAGCAGATTTCCTCAAATCTCATGGGATTAGCTATAAAGTTAGAGAGAGTTAGAGTAAAACAAACAAACAAACAAAAAGTGGTGGTGGTGGGCGGGGGGGAAGTTGTCCCATCAAATTTTTAGCCATGTTACAGGGGATTGAAAAAAAGCTTCCAGTATTAATATGGGAAAATACTCTGGGACATAACTGAATAAATCAGCAGTGACAATGCCATCCAAATATACAGCAGACATCATTTTTCCTGAGTGATTTGTGTCTGTGTACGGAAAGCAGTGCTTGTAAGCTTCCATGCCCCCTAACTTCTTTTAAAAATATTTTGGAAGCCTATAAACTGAATTTATGCAGGTACAGCATAAAATGTGTATTGGCTGGTTACAGACAAATGAGATGACAATGCAGTAATTGAATCAATACTTTCCTGTAGGAGGTTGTCTTATATTGTCATTTGCTTTTCAGATTGAGAAAGTGTGTGTGTTTGAGACATATGTGCAGTGCCTATTTCGGAATATCTCCAAGAATGTATTGAGTGAAACATAGATGCTAATATCAGATACACACATAAGATGGTGTAAAAATATAGCCTATATATTAATGGTAACTCAGAACTACATCTGGTAAAATTCCTTTAAGTCTAAAAACACAGTGCCAAGTGAATGACTAAAAAGAAACAAACTTTGCTTCCTTACCAAAGTTGCTTGAACAATAATTGCTTTCGAGAGTCCCGCTCCTCTTACACTTTTGCTGGCACAGGGCAACTGTAGGTTTCACAACTTTTGTAGAGCAAAAAGTAAATTGAAATTGAAATGAGATATTTGATACAAATGCAAAGCAGTATGTTTAAAAAAAATAAGAAAGATGAATAAACCTGATGTATACATTAATTAGACCTGGTATTGCAAGGGATGAATACCACAATAACAATATTCCTTTTCTCTGCCATCACCTCCAATCATTTTTTCACGTGTCTCAGCTATGTATCTGTTCTACTGACCTTACAGAATGGGATGTTACAGAAAATTTACATTTGATTGCAGTGTGATCTTACACATGTAACTTAGTGTTGTTGCCTGTTGCCATACAGCCCTCGTAGTACACTTAAAGTATCAACATTGTATTAGAGTAACACTTCAGAGGGAGGGGGTGGCCTTTTATCTGAAATTACTGTACTGTGATGGAAGAGATCAGAGTTCAAATTCCTGACTCCTTTTTCTAAATTTTTCACATAGCTTCATGACATGTAGTACTGTATAATTTTTACTGATGACATTTTGAAACACAACATAATGTTTGAAGTATCTATTTAATATTAGGGGTTGACATTTCTTTTCTGAAACTGAATGCTTTGTTTATAAACAAGTGAATACACTTTGTATCTTTTTCCTCCTTGGGTGAATGTTAATAGTCTCTGTACTTTACTCAGCTAACCCTTTCTACATAACGTGTTGGGATGCAGTATTTTTAAGGCTTTTATGTCCTTTTCAAATTTGTTTGGAATTGGTCAATGACATCATAATTATTGGAAACATGGAGCTGAGACAAGACAGGTTAAAAAAACCCAAACCCCTACATAACCCTAATTTCCAAGAAAAACTAAATTAGTTATGAAGAATATCTTTGCATTTTTTTTTACTTTCTTTAGAATGGAGCATTTTGCAGAAGTTTTAATCAGCCTATACTTTATGAAAAAGAACTTCTGACTAATTTTCCAATCAGTAATTTATACTTGTACTTCTCTTTTAATTGAATTAATTGGTTCTTTTTATAATTTTCCGAGTTTCTGAAATTCAGCTGACTGGCATTAAAATTACTTTGTCTTCAGTGTTATGCCCATGACTGTTAGAAGATCTGCACACTCACTGTTTTGCCTTTCAAATCCGAAGTGTAAAAATTGGACCCCATATTTTTCATTGATTTGGGGTTGTTTGTTTGTTTGTTGTTGTTTTTTTTTTTTTTTTCCTCCAGTCTTGACATGATTGGTATTCAGTGTGACTCTTTAGAAAATTAAATGCCTCCCACAAGGAAAAGTGTTCTGAAGAGCAATTTACTATGTCTATGGAGGCGTATCTAGTCATATTCTACATGATGTAACCTCAGTCCTACAGTCAGATCTACACGGTCATGGGAGTGAAACTCCAATTGCCATCACTTCCACTGCCTTGATGTGTCTGCATAGTTCTTTCATACCAGTGTGTATTTCTATTTTTAATTATACGCTGAGTTGCTTTTTATAAAGTGACTTCTGTGTAGAATACAATGTAGAAATAATACATTATATTCAGCTCCTAGAACTTTAAACTAAATGATAATTTTTCACGTTATTATTTCAAATTACAGTTAGTGCTTGGCAAGGTGCCATGCCATTTAATTAGTTTTCCTGTCTCACAGCATCAGTTGCTAGGTCAGGCAAGTACCTCCTATCTCAATGCTACATGCAGCACAACAAAAACTAAGAATTTAATGTTCCTTGAGTCTTTCAATTCAGTGTCTGTAGCAGGAAGATAAGAAATGTAGCAGGTAGATGAGTCACAGGTGCATGCCAGTATGGTAGCTGCCAAAAATTTATTGAGGTGCTCTGATTTTTATAAATTTAAAACTGGGATTATGCATTACAAAATATTCTTGTTTGGTCCTCTCAGGGTTTTTTTTTTTTTGTGCTAACACTTCAAGTTTTACTTTTGAGTGTAGTAAATTTTGGTTGGTGACTAACTTTGCTATGAGTTGTCAGTAGGGGCTGCCTATTTGTACAGACAAGTGAGGTATTCTAGCAAGATATGAACTGGAGAAGAACTGAATGAAAAGTTTAGTTGCCTACCATTTTATGTGTAGCCACATTGATAGGTAAACGCATGACTTGATCCAATGAAATAAGAAAATCAATTACTTAACCATATGTATTGGATTAATCTTCATTACTTTTATTAATGTATTGTATAGCATTTATTTCTTCAAGTAGTAATATTTTTATGTAAGATAGAGACAAGTAATTCTTGAAAGCGCCTACTAAAGTTAAATATTTTATTAATGACTGGAGTTCTGTGCAACTTTGAACAGGTCTGATTTGCAAGATAATAAGCTAAGTCTATTTGAACTGGACACTTCTGAACGCAAATGACTGATCAGAAATTTAACTAAACTGTAGAGGTTTGGTGTGCTTTGGTTCGTTTTTAATATCAGAAATGCCTACACCATGCATAATTGATCAGACATTGAAAGGACTTCTTATTTCTGTCTGCCTAACAAGTCCTTTTGAACACCTTCCCTCTGTTGTCCTCCCTCAGATGACTTTGCATTGTTTTTATTTTCTAACACTGATGTTGTCATAAAAATTGATTTGGAATTAATTAGTAAAGTACACCTCTCTTGCATGTGCACACACAAACAGCTCACAGAGCAAAACTCAATGGCAAAACCCTGAACACAAGTGCAACGTGAGGTATCTGACAGCCTGGATTAGTTGAGACCAAGTGTTTGAACTAACAACTTCGTTAAGAAGTGCTTTATGGTGAAGAAGACCTGAATTATTTATTATTAGAGTAGCAGTCACATCAGAAAGATTTACAGGTCATTATGATTTCATTTTTATAATGTTTATTTTCATCTATTTCTAAATACCTTTCATTATCAGTATTTAAGCACCACAGCTTCTTGGTTTCCTGCTGACAGGCCGTTGCTGTCCTGAGGTTTGATGTGTTTTAAGTACAAATCAGGTTATGTGTTGCAAAAACATCATAAATAATTTGGTTTTCTGCTATAACTGTATCTTAAATCTCCCGTTCAGGTTATAGGAATTGTAAGAATTTATCCCTTCAGTATCTCAGTAATGAGGTAGTTTTGGCAATACCTTCAGAGAAATCCTCCTCTGATCTTTCATACATGCTGTCTAGTCTTAAATATAAAAGGAAACTTATTTTTAGTGTGACATATTTTTTTATAAGTTCCAATCTCTGATTTTTTTAAAATAAAAATAATTGTAGGGAAGTGTCATGTTGACAGGATGTCCACAGAATCTGGAGAGGGCTCAGGTGGCTTCCATACCAATTTTGCTTGATCTTAATAACTATATGAAGAAAAATATGGTCAGATTGTTACATATTAACTTGTATAGAAGAAAGAGTTCCTTTAAATAAAACTATTTCCTAAAATATTTAGAACTGCTTATACAAAAGAATTTTGTTCATCCATTCTTCTATGGAATTTGCTGGTTAACTGTCAAAAATTGAGAAGAGACAGGAAAAGTCTCTCAGCTGGAGCGAGTTACACTGAACTCTCGCCTGCATAGATTTCCTTTTAATAATGTTAAGTAGATTCTCCCTTGAGTATATTAAGATACTCCCTTAGGTATATTAATTTTAATTCATTCTCTCAACATTTGAAATACTAACAAACCATAAAATTGTAATTTTTAATGTACTTTCTATGACATATTTCTGTAACCCTCTCCTTGTCCTGGAATAATTTATTTTTCTAAGAAATAAAATAAAGCCAGTAAAACTTACTTGAGGTAGCAGGGACTGTTGTGGTAGTAGGTGGAACTGTAGTTGTGGGTAACTTTTTTGGTCTGAATTTATAATGGCCAATAAAACCATCAGCTGTTAAGCTTAAATCAGACAAAAACTGAATGAGCAACTCATTTCTCTCAGACAGAATAGGCCTGAAATAGAAAAACAAAATAAAATATTTCCATTGTTTCGACTGTCAAAGGCAAAAAGCATTAATAGCATTCTTCTTACAAAAAAAGAAGAGCACTTCACTTTAATTATTGGTCAGAATGCAGCATCTGCCCCCAGACTAATACTGAAATACATGTTTCTTTGCTGGCATGTCAGACACTGGTGTAACGAGTGTGAAACTCATTCTGATGAATCATCTAAACCTCTGATTCCTGAAGGTTATGTCAATATGAGCGTCTTTAAATTCTTCTGTGTGACTTCATTGCAGACTTCACTTCCATGGAATGGAAGGGGCTGGATTAACACAGTGGGAAAATACATTGAAGAAATCCTCAGTATGTAGCAGAGGTAAGTAAATGTTTGAGTTTTTTTATTATTTGTTTTTGTATAATGAAAAACATATTACGCATTTGGAAGAACTTAAGAAAATGAATTCAATGTTGGATTCTGTAAATCTTTGAAAAAAACACTAAAAATAAAATGTTTTGGGTTATTATTTCTGTGGGCTCAGTTTTTGGCAATGATTGGATATTCATTACCAAGGCCTTGAAGACCTAATGCAGTTATTTTCTTAGGATTTGAAATGTTGCGAACAAGCACTGTTCAGTGTATTAGTTTTCAGTTCATAAACTGCATAGTACCTTCTGTGCCACTAACTGCCTCTGGATGTGGATGTAGTGCCATGAGACTTCATTCAAGACTACTGCCACAGAAGATCATATGGAATGCAAGTCTAGCCAAAGCAGCACTTCCCTCATTCTTTTGAGCTTTCCACAGACCTTGTCTCAATATTCATTTAGTAATACAGATTTTTCAAGCAAAACCACAGTTTTTGGAAAGAGGAAGAAAAATAAATATAGGGGCAAAAGGATCTTGGTGAGGAGAGAGGAAAATTGAAAGTGGTTTTAAGATGTAGTTTTACTAAAATGACTGTGGTGGTTCTTCCCAGCAAGTCTGACAGAGTTCGTGAGTAGGAGTTCTTCAAAACACTTAATCAGGCCTTTGAAGTGAAAACTTGTGATCATCTCCCAGTTTTTTGGCAGGTGTTTCAGAAATCAGTTTACTCTGATGGGTGAGTCTGACATAACCAAAAGTAAGTGTTGGGTTATCTGGAATTCTATAGATTTACAGATGCCGTGGTAGTTGCACAGATTACCCTTTTCTTGCTGCAGTATTGACACAGGCTGCGGACGTAGGAGGACACCGATTATCAGCTGCCTGAGAGCTTTGCTCTGCTTCCTGAACACCAGGACTACAACACCAAATCTGAAAAATCTGACCTAGTCTGTGTATCCTGTCTTTTTAAAAAAGGCTTTTTGTCTGAGAGGCAGGGGTTTTTTTGAGTAATTACTTCTCCTAATAAATTCTGATTATTATGTATACCATTCATTTATGTATCATAGTAATTGTATTTAGGAATCAGGTATGTGGTTATGCTGTATGCTTGCTGGTCTGCAGTTGGATCTGAATTCATCTCTGCAACCACCAAATAAGTTCAAGGTATCCACTTTACTCATACTTCTGATGAACACTCTGTTTCTGTTACAGAATGCCACATTACATTTTCTGTATCTGCTGGTTAATGAGTTCTATCTTGCATAATTACTGTGTCAGACACACAACTAATACTCTTTATAGAAGGCTTGCTTCACAGTTCAGTTTACACATCATGATTTCTGGTTCTTTTACAACACTGGTCTTGTCCTTACTGTTTTTCTGAACCCAGCTGATAAATGATGATGAGAATTCTGCAGAGCTAGTGAAAAATCCCCAAGAGCCATACTTTCCCCCTTTCACTGGACTTAGAAGCTGCCTATATAGAACTCTGCAAGGGAAAGTGACTGTGTTCAAGTTCTATATTGGATCTCTGCTTAGGAAGCAATGCTATCCTAAAATTGGCTTTCAGGACACTTCTAACATCCTGTTAACAGGAAATCTCATCTCTAAGCTATGTGGCCTGGGTCTGAGCCCAGTATTCTGCCCTTATTTGCCTGTTGCACAAAGTCCATACTAAAATGTCTATATTTTGAAGCCCACTAGGGTTTGGCAGACCAATTTACAGCTTTGACATGCTGTGGGGATAGATGCCGAGCCACAGTTGAGAGGTGGTTTAGGAAGCTACTCCTGGTTGCCTCTCAGGGGCTAACTGGCATTTCTTCCTTTTGCACTGCCCTGTTAGCCAAGACCAGATCCTGATGGTGCAAAATGTACTTGCACAGCTGGGCTAGGTTTTAGCTGGAAAGAGGCAGCTAAGTCCCAGGACTGGAGGCCACCAGCCTCATCTGTAAGGGGTGTTGTTCACTGCTGCCTTCTGAGAACCAAGGGAAGGACAAGATCTTGTGGAGTTCAGTTCTTACGTTAGTTGGAAAAGGTCTGAAATGTCACAACTTACATATAGAGTGAGTCAAACTAGACTCCAGTCATGCTTCTGGCTTAAACTCTGTTCAACTAGGAAGCAAGTCCACTTGCTCCAGCACTTTGGATCCGACTTGCGCACAACAAAACACCCATGGCAGGAACTGAAGGTATTTGTACGGAACATCACTAGTTAAGTGCTTCTAATACGAGATTCTGTTAGTTTGGGGGTTTTTTTTACAGTAGCTTGAAGGTAAATACCTTACTGTTCTGCAGTAACAGTTGAGTTGTAAGGGATGGATCTGCAAAGTCACAGGGAGGTTCTCATGCTATGCTCATCAATGGAATACCTGTCTACCTGGTGATAAAGTATTAAGTAATGTAACTAACGTCTGTCATCTGCTGGTTGTTTTTTTTATTCTGTCTAAAGAGAGAGGAGTGTTTGCAATAGAATTCCTTCTGGGAGGGTGTTTTTACTTCAGATGATGGTGATTTGCTATCTAATATATACAGATGCTTACAACATTCAGGTCAAAGAAACATATCACCCATTTGGAGACCCATTCAGTCCATCTGCAGTCACTCCAAGTGCCATTGCACTGCAAGGCAACAATTCATCTTAGTTTCCAGGTAAAGCTCTAAGCTATAAAGTATGAAGTCACTTTGCTGTGAATACATATGTGAGGCAAAAATGGAAAAATTCTGAATGTCATTTGGCAAAGAGGTGGAGGTGAATGTCCAACATTTCTAACCCACCTCCTTGCCTTGAGGACTCAGTACTAACTCTCCCTCCATCTCACAGCCTTTGGGTTGGAGGCAATATGGAAAGATAATTTACTTTTGCTAGTGAAGTTTTTCCTGAAAACAAGGAAGTGATTATGTATGTAACTACAGCTAGAATTTAGCCTCTTGCATCATTTTAGTGGCCTGAATTACCTAGCACTTAAAGAACAATCTTACCCATAAGACTTTCTGTTATCAGTATCTTTTTATAGAGCAGCTTTTTTAATTTTACTACAAGAAGGGGGCCTGAAAAGAAATTAATGTAAGCCTGAAAAGAAACATCTTTACATAGAAAGTTTCAAATTGGGAAGAAGGAAGGAAAAAAAGAAAAAAAAAAAGAAAGAAAGAGAAAAAAAAAGTGTAACTCAAGACCAAAAGCCTAAGGTGGCTGAAGGAAACTGAAGTTAATATTTCAGGTGCAGTCCTACCTTTAACTAAACTCTTGCCGAATTTCTAATAAATTTCCGTAGGCCTAAGCTTACTCTATTTCTACCACTGTCATGATATTGCATAGCTGCTGCATGGAGAAGAAAAATCTTTAAAAACACTCTTTAAAAAGAGTCCTACAGAATGTCTGCCTCCCCGCTCCTCTCCTGAGGGTATACTACATAACCTTAAAAAACCCAACCAAACAAAAACCACAAAAAAAAACTCACAGTAAATCTCAGTCTAGCAAGCTATGCTTAGAAAGACTGAGGCATGCACCTCCTCCCCCTGTACCACAATTAGTTGCTCTTGGGAAAGAACCTAGCTGCCACTTCTGAGACGTAAGTCTAGTCACACACCTCCATGGKTTTTTTTTTGTTTGTTTGTTTGTTTGTTTTTTAATAGCTTGTATTTCTTGAAACAAAATGCATCCTCTTCATCTTGTAAAGCTACTCAGCTTTAAGAAGCTTGATGGAAGAGGAACAATGGGAAAGGAGTGCTAAAAATTACTAGCCTCACCCAAAAAACTTCACACTTTTTTGGGGAATAATTATGATCCGCTATTGCTAGACCTGATTATATAGTTACAGTGCCATTGGCTGGGTTGGTGGTGTTTTTTGGGGGTGGGAGGCTTGGGGGGATGGGTTGTTTTTTGGGGGATAGGTGAGTTGTGGGTTGGAGGGGGTGTTGAGGGGGTTTGGGGGCAGCAATTTGATAGCAAAGCTGGTGAAAGCCTGCTGTGCTACCCAGCATGCTCAGGAAAGCAGTCTGTGCCATGAGAGAACGTGCCTTGGCACAGATGGAAGAGATGGTAAGCAGCGATGCAAGGAGCAGCCAAGGAACCAGCAGAAGGGAAGTGGCTGAGGGGGAAATGAGTCAGATAAAGTGAGTAACGAGCCAAGGGGCTAGAGAGTTCAGCTGGACCCTTGTACTTCAGTATCTATAATCAAAACATACATATTAAGTGATGTTAGTGTTCAGCTACCATTAACATTGGTATTATACCAGTATCAATAGCATTAGTATTGGTGTTATTGGACAGTGCTCTAATGAGGCTTGAGGGACAGAACATGGGTTGCAGCCAGGGCTAGTCATGGAGGGAGAGAGAAAAGGGAAAACCGAGGGAGAGACAAGGTACTAAGCAACTCCTAGATGTTCAACTGGAGGTAGAAAATGTCATATTTAATTTAAAAAAGAATAAAAATCTTTCAGAAGCCTAGTACAGAACTGTCAGCAAAATGACACATAGTGGTAGTGATTCAAGAACGTTACTTACGCTGGTGGACTGTCTCCACAGTACTTCCCAATTCTTTTAGCATCATTGATTTCCCCACCATTAAACACTGCGACATAGTCATATCTGCAGTAGTTGTCCCTCTCCACATCAAACTTCTCGAACTTTAACTCTATTAGCTGCAGGGAAAGTGTAAATAACTCATGAAGGTTTTGATATGCAGAATTTATTAGTGCTTCTTATAGTAAATGACCTCTTAATATGAAGTACTAATTGATTTTTCTTTCCAGTCCTTAATCCACTTAATTGTGGAGAAAAGTATTTTAATCCGCATGACTTCTCTCCAACAAATAGTTCAACATATGACTCTAATATTAATAAAACATTTTGTTCTCAAATATATGCAAGTAACTTCCGATAAAGTTATTTTTATGAGTGAATGAAAACAGGATAGTATGTGTTAGGTGGTACGTTGCTTTTAAAATAACTGTAACAAATCTAAATCACAAAAAAGGGGCTTTTAGTGTCATTATATCATTCAAGATATGCTAAAGAAAAAGCAAGGGCAAAGTTGGTAAGAGCCATTTCACTGACTTCGTTAAGAGCAGGGTTTGAATCACTGTGATTGCCAATGCTGTGTTTACTTGATGCAGAAATAAAAAGGTCAGAAACAAAAATATTGATAGAAAGAAAATTAGTAAATAGTAAGACTAAAACCAAGAGAAAGTAAGTAAAGGAATTGTGTTTCCATACACGATTTCCATAAATGTTGGGGCTTTACAAGTCATAAGTGAGAACTAGTATAACTCTGGTATTTCCAGTCCTGATGCTATTATCTCCAATATGACTTGTATTTACAGACTTTTCTACTTAAGAAAGAAAAACAATGGACAAGAAACCAGAAATGGAATTTACTACTCCGAAACGAAGTCCTGCAGTACGATTCTGTCATTTGTGTGTAGCAAGGAAGGAAAACACAACATAACTGCACAATTCAAACAGAGGTAATACATGCATTTAGGTTGCTTCTTTATATGAAGCACAACAGTATTTAAATCCCTTTCCCATAAATAGCACAAATGAGGCTTGAATGACAACACTGAATTGTGTTGATTGTAGATATGCAGGATTTCTCTTTAAAGGTCTGTCTCAAACAAAGATGACACTAAATCTTTTAAGACTGTACAAAGAAAAATGAGTCATTTGTACATTGCATATACTTTATTTGATTTACTGACATAGTAAAAGTGATCTTGTTCTACATTCATAGTAATGATAGCCTGTTATCACCTGATGTCTTAGTTTTGCCTGGATATACTTTTGCACTATTCAGATGTGTAAGGCATCATTTTGTTTCCCATAAAGTATGAGTAACCCAGGGGGACTTGATTTCAGAGATGAGTAACAGGCTTGTTTCAAAACCTTTGTTGTCATGATGAAAAAATGCACTTTAAATGGAAGTACCCATCTGAATAATATCCTTGTGATCAAAAAAGATTGTATAGAAAGAACTAATGCAACCGGGAGCAGAAATGCTAAATTTTTCCATATGCAGGCAAAACAGCAGGCCATAATATCTACTTTTACTATTGTTCATAAGTGCACTTTGCACTAATAAAGAAGTATTTCATGATAGAATAGAAGCTCTTCACCATCATAAGCTCCTCTGTGTTCTGTAATAAATGAAGTAATTATTGCTTTGTATTAGAAGCAATAGAGTGCCTTGTTTTATTGCTCATATGCTTGTGAAAGGGAAGTACAGACAACGGCACCTCAACTTTGGCAAATGGAAGAGTGAAAAGCTTTTCATGTGCACTTGGAGAGAGATGTTTATTCACTACTTCATCAAAAATGGCTTTTGTCACTGTCAAAATTCAGCCTCATTTGCATGTAAACAACCACTATTGCAGTATATGAAAAATATATATTCGGAAACTTGTAGATTTATGGAACAGGATCTTCAAAAGGCACAGGATATAATGCCCTTATTTTTATGCTTATATAGCCTTTCTTAAATCTTCTCTACAAGCTTAGGAAAAATTTTTAGGCTTATCTAGAGATATTTGGAAAGAACCAAAGTAATCTGCAGTTACAGATAAGGTTTTAAAAATCACTGTCTATCTATAGGATTGTTAAATGACCTGTATCTAGCAAGCAAGGAATGTGGATTAAAGAGGAGTACAGGAAGGACTAAGCTGACATATTGCTTCAGTTCAAGGGAGAAAATATCTTGGTAAATGGAAAAGTATGAAAGATCTGAAGAATATATTTATCTGGGGCAGCTTTTTTTATTTGGAGGATTACGGTCACGAGCAGAAGATTAATAGGAAAGTTGTCTTTACATGTAGAGGAATTTAAAAAGCTGGACGTGGTTAAGAAAAGCAACCTACCAAACAAGCTTGGATGACCAAAACATTCAATCATTGTAGAATTCCTGCCAAGGTACAGAGCAGATGGCTCACAAACAACCAGAAAATGTGAAGCTAGGATTGAGATTAGCCCTACAGCGTAGGGAACACACTTGTGTTTGCCATGTGTGGCAAACGATGGCAAATGAGCCCTCTTGGTCTGCTGTCACATCTCTTCAGGTCTCAGTGAAGTGGTAACATATGCTCTGATGGCATCTGGCTAATTAAGCAAGCATGTTATGAGATGGAGCCTTCAAAATATGAAATAAAACAAACTTTATGAAATGTTCATTGAAAATCCCTGTGCAGGACACATCTGAATATTCCCTGTGCTGTAAGCAGAATAAAATAATTTCTGCTTTTAATAGATTTAATCAGCTCTGGCTGGGTACCTCAATAATAAACTGCAGCAACACCGAAAATGCTACAAATGTTGTTAGACTTACACCTAGCATTGGTCATCATCATGTTTGGTCCTGAAATCACCTGCCCTAACTTAATTTGCATGATGTTTTGTTAATCAACAAAATCGTCTTCAAAAAAATCTGTTTTAAAAGCCTCACCAGTCACAGATGCTTTAAAAAGTTTAATTTAGGGCGATCTATCAATGCAATGTCCAGAAGAGGACATACAACGCTGAGAAAACACAGGAGTTACTGGAGTGAGCCAGGTAACACATGAGAGGAAGGCGGGTATCGCTGGAGCGCAGGTGTGCCTGCACTCCTTGCACGTACCCAACTTTAGATTTCAGCCAGATGATAGCATTTTTATTGTTTCAGTGCAACGCAGGCAGCGTGTTGTGCGAGCAGGCTGTTGGTGAGGTGTTAGTCCTTGCAGGCAATGGAAGCTGGGCTGTGCCGGCGGGGCAATGGCAGCGCCTTACCTGGTTCTTCGGGGCGACGATGTGCCAGGAGCAGGTGACTCCCGCTGGGTAGTCTCGCTCTGGCCAGTTGGGCGTTTGGAAGGACCCCGACGGCTTCTCCAGTCGTCCCCCACAGTACTGATCCCCTGCAAGTACAGCGCACCATGCTGACCAGAGCGCAACAGGGATGCAGGTAACCCATGTAATGCCCTTGTTTTACTGCAGGGGCCTGGGTGAGGGAGACACGGCYGGTTCCAGCCGGTTCCGGCCGCCTCTGCCACAGCCCCACCACAGGACACAGCTGAGCCCTTCAGCTCAGCTGGTGGCACCTCTGGGAAAACGTATGTAATAAAGGGCAGAAAATGCCAGACGTAGACGAAGAGGGGGGTAAAAAAAAGAGTGAGAAGCATTCCTGCGAACACCAGGGTCAGAGGAGGACGAGCCGCAGGTGCTGGAGCAGCCATGCCCGCAGCCTGTGGGGGAGCTGTGCCGGGGCTGATGGGCATTCCCAAAGGAACTGCGGCTTGTGGAGAGCTCACAATGGAGAGGGTTTTTTCCTCCATATCTCCTCCTCCCAATCCCAAATTACAAAGCTACATGAGGTATGTAATCCTTATTTATAATATGATTATGAACCTTCTTTATTAAATTAAGTCTATCACATCACAGTCGTTTAATATATCTTTCAAGAAGTTATCAATACAGGGATACAACTGGAAGGACTAATAAATTACCACCTGCACTGCGTCTGCCCAACAACCTGACTAGTCTGGTATCATGCTAATAGCAAAAACCTTGAAAAAGAGTCACTCGGCAGGGCGATACCACCTCCCTGTAACCTCCCAGCCTCTCGCAGTTCAAGGTCTTCCCAAGCACAAGGCAATGCCTTTATGTTTAATAATACCTAACAAATTTTTCTTTCATATGTTTTTCTAATAGTTTTTAAACCAGTGTAGAAATTCACAATCCACAATGTCCCCTGGCACAGCACTCCACCACTTAACAGCTCACTGTTAGGAAAAATCACCCTCTCCTTTCCTTTGCAGCCACTTGCTCATCTGGTTTTTGTATTAGAAGAGACAGTGACTGTGGTCCCTGTTCACTTTCTCCGTACCGTCATGACTTTAGAGCCCTCTCCTACACTCCCCTTGACCTTCTCTTTTCCAGCATGAAGAGGTCCATGCTGTGCAGCTGGTCTTTGTGTAGAAGATGTTCCTTAATTCTATCATACTTGTTGTCTCTGATTGCTTCTAATAGTTTTATTATATCCTGTTCTGAGATGGGAACATCAGAATGGCACACGGTATTCAAGATGCAGATGCGTTATGGATTTATAGGGGCATAATTTTTTGTTGTTGTTGTTGTTTGGTCTTTATTCCCTTTTCAAAAAATTGTTAAGTTCCTGTTTCTTTTTTGATACCTATTGAGCACTGGATTAATGCTCAACTATTGTTTTCATAAATTACCTATTTTAAACCTAAGATCTCATTCCTAAGCAGTAATAGTCAATTCAGAGCCCGTTGTACTGTACATAAAGTTAGGGTGGTTTTCCCTTATTTGCAACATTTATCTATATTAAATTTCATCTTCCATTTTATTGACTAGCCATTACCATATGGCTACTAGGTGCAGTTCTTCCGCAACTCTTACAATAGTTAGCCCTCCTCTTTACTACTTTGATTAACTACAGTGGCTGAACAGTTATACTTTGCTATTTGCTAAGCAAGATAATTAATGAATGTTGAACAGCACAATCCCTAATATCTCTGGCATCACATCTTTTTAAGCATTAATGTGTTTCTCCATAGAGTTGTACAGTTATATATGTCTTCAGCACATGCATAATTGTTAATTACCTCTTTCATGGGGCTCTGCTGCAGAAAACTTTGCAATGAATCCACTTCCAGCAGTATTAGCATCTGAAGTCATCTGCACCAACATTTTATTGCTGTTGGATACAAGGGCACCTGGTTTCACAGTACCACAGAACCTGCCGATGCGTTGTCCATTGGCATGGCCGTTGTATATATCCACAAAATCATATCGGCACAAGTTGTCACTTTCCAGGTCTAAATATCTAAAAGAAAGAACCACCACTTTTCCTTCTGGGACCTGCAGAGAGAGAGAGAGATGTATCTTGAAGTGTGACTGACACCACATATCTGTCTGATCCCATTATGTGCATGAGTATTTCCATATCCTTCACTTCTCGCCAGGTAAGCTCTTTTTGTCAACTATACTCCAGGCAGAGTGGTTTTTAAATTCATATTGGACCAATCATAAAAACAAAGCTCTGGCCATCTGTGTTGCYGTTATCTTCTTCCTGATCCACGGTATAGTCTAGCCAGGCTCTTACAGTTGATTATATACCATCACCGCCCAGTTCCACTTGGCATGTTTCTCTTATTTTCTGCTGAAAGTATGCAATCAGCCGTGCAGCTCCCTGTCACCAAGTAAGGTGAGGAGGATGAGATTAATATGGTTTAAAAAAAATATGGAATAAGCAATTCACAGTTTTGAGCAAGTGAAATGGCCTCTCTTATCTTGCTGGTTTGTGTCATAAAGTTTCATAATTTGAAGGATTTTTTAGTTTACTGACACACGACTTTTACATTTATAAATAAAATTGGAAACTTTATGGCTAATGCTGTACAACCCTAATATTTAGTTATTGGAGTGAGTACATTTAATTTGAAGGCTGCAGTGAAAGAATTCTATTTGGAAAGAATATGTAAAACTATAAACAGAGAGTTCAAAAGAACCATTAGTGGGTGTCCTCAATACAGAAAAGAGTTTTGTTTTCTGAAATATCTGAGGAAACATAAGACAGGGCAAATCTTCTTACGTGTCTGCGTCTGTGGACATTGCGAAAGAGGCAAGAGTACTGAGAAAGATGTAAATTAAGAGAGCATAATAGTTTACAAGGAGGAGAACATTTCCTGGGATAGAGTTGCAAGCTTTTTAAGCAGCATACTGAGAAGTGAGAACTATTCTAACAAAGCACTCAATGCTATTTAACAGGACAGGAAGAAGAGAAACAGTATTTTAAAGTATAGAGGGACCCTAGACAGGCAGCGTGTAATTATGTGCATTCAATTCATAGCCTGGTAGAGTGGTTACCTGTTAAAATAATTGCAGCTGTTCTATTTTACTGCGACACAGCTATTATTTCCTGCGTTAAATATATAACACACACTTAATATATCTGCAGTGTCCATATTTAAGCTACTTTATTTAAGAGTTCATTTTTTTTTTCCTTCCTTAACAGTGACTCATTTTAAAACAATTTGAGATAAACTGCAACTAAACTGTTCCTATATGAAATTGTCGAACAATGTTTTAATGTTGTGAGTTTCAACAGTTAAAAATGCCTTGTCAGGTATAGATGGAAGTGACCATTTAACCCACAGAAGATACTAATACAGGCAGCAGCTCTAGATGTAGTGAAAACGTGCTGTGGATATGTTAAGGTTACTCATTCATGTGGCTGCTTTTATGTCCAGTGCTGATACTGATCCTGCAGCAGGACAGACTTCTGCATAAGCTGTTTTCAACTGCCCAAGGCCCATGTACACATTGGCTGACCAGCCCCACTGCAGTTCCTGTTGCTGGTTTCAGAGTATTTTGCTTTAAGTTCAAAGTTCTCTCAAAAATGCATTCAGTTCCCCTCTGCTGACGTAAATCACTACTACTACTACTACTACATCAAAACCACAAAACTCATCTAATCTTACCCAGAAATTCCAAAGCACAATGACTATGTTTTAGAAAACTTTAAAGCCAGATGTTAGATTTAAAACTCACACTGCTGAAGTGAGCAAGCCCTATAGCTGGTATCAGAAAATAACCCACATGTATATTTAGTCAGCATAAGGCCAATACAGACACATGGTCATATTGTAAGATATTCTGTGAAAGCAATATGACTCCTTGAATCGCTGCTCTCATAACTAAATCTCTTATTATTGCATTCACTTGTCTTCTGGTCTGAATCACTAAGAAGCATTAAGACATGGTCATTTTAACAGGAAAAGAGCTAAAAGGAATTTGGTATTCCTATCAGAATATTATTTATGGTTATACTACAAACTCTACATGACCGGACAAATCAGTTAAAAAATGCTGGCGGTAAAGTTCATCAGATAAAGTCAGATTTAGGCAGTTAAATTAAAGCAGCCTTTTTTCCAGAAGTATGTATGTAAAATAACATATGCTTTTTTGGGGTGGAACACTCATTATTCGTAAGTTTGTACAACTAGTACAACAGGATCCAAATGAGGTGACCTTTAAAGGTTATCATGTTTTAAAACAGACTGAGCTGTTATGCCTACAGTTAAGATTGTCCAACATTTTCCACTACAGTGTCTTGCAGCTTTGCTGTAACTTACCCATCTTTAAGAATTTTCCTCTTTTCCTTCCACTGTTTCTGAAAGTTGAGCAGAAGTTGCTCTATCATATTAGATTAAATAGTTTTGTCAGTGTTTATGAGATTTTTCCCTACTTTCTCAGCTTGAATTGCTTCTTTGAAGACGCCTACTCCCTCCCAGAGTTTGAAGAAGGAAGTTGAAATGTGAGAGGTGGCTGGTTCTGGGGTAAGAAAAGGTCTTTTTGCTGGCCTTGTAGAAATGCATTCAGATTTAGCCAAGTGGTTATCCCTCAGTAATGCTGATGGGTGCTCACTGACAGCTTTGTTCCACGAGCACATTGAGCCAGTGCTGCTGTGCTCACGCCAGCCTCAAGGCACTCAGTCCTAACCCTGGGTATTCCACTCTCTCATGCTGCCCCAAGTGGGGCACGGGGAACCAGGACGTGGGACTGACCTGCGCTCAAGAGGGAGAGGACACTGGCAAAGCAGCAAAACTCCGAACTGCCAGCCAACCATTCACTCAAGTCTTGGGTTTTCTGTTTCATGGTATAAGTAATTCTGTGCAGTGTTGTATGCTTCCTTCTCCTCTCTCCA
Organism: Phoebastria nigripes; assembly: GCA_035582835.1. Lineage (NCBI taxonomy): Eukaryota > Metazoa > Chordata > Aves > Procellariiformes > Diomedeidae > Phoebastria > Phoebastria nigripes. The sequence goes on from JAYKAV010002805.1 coordinate 231,715, forward strand.
CCACTATGTTATACTATACTACATTACATTATCTAATTATATTTCATTATAGTTTTTAATGTCTCTAGCTTCTATTAGGTCAGTCTACTTGATCTTGGTCAAGACTGTTCCCCATAGATGTACGGAGTTTCTAAGTTTTGTTTCATGACAGTTTGTAAGAAAATGTGTAGTAAAAACTCAGCCACATGGTCATGAATGTTTAACAAGGAGCCTACTCCAGATTTTAGTTGTTGGAATAATCCTTGCTCACATTTAGCTGAATTTGGGGAGATAAGTCATTTACAGAAATGTGTGAACTGGGGCCCTTAATCACAGTCACTACTTACTGCCATTACTTTATAAAATAATGTCATTGCTTATTAAAATAATATTTGTCATTATGCACAAAAATAACAAATTTGTTCCAGCATGTTAAATCAAGTAAAAGTTTGTGGTCTCACCAGATGACATTCAAGAGTGCAGAGGATGGTGATTCCACATTCTGGCAGCAGCCATTCCAGTTTGCAGCTACTCCCAAGGAATCCCACCCTAAATGCAGGCGTCTTTGCAAAACAATACTTTTCTTTCATTTCTACCATTTCCCTTTTTTAAATGTTGAAAACTAATGTGCTAAAATCTGCCAATGTTTATCCTAGGACATTTAAAATATTGCTCCATGAGAAACACAGGGGAGAAAGCAAATGCCAGCGTGACTCAGTATTGTTTACTTTGAGCCACGTCTGAGCCTGATGCAGTAGGATGATGGGATACCTCAGAGGAAGAATTGGAAGGAATTGCAGCTCTTAAGGGAGGGGGAAAAAAAAAAAAAAAAAAAAAAAAAAAAAAGGAGGGAGGAGTCAAAGGAAGAATATGTGATGCTTCCCCTGCAGGGTGCACCTTATTTTTCTGTTTTATCCATCCAGCTGGTATCTTTCAACGACAGAGGCACTTTAGCTTCTGCCTCTCCTTGTCATACTGAGGGTGACTGACCCATACTTGCCCTCTGCTTCCCTTCTTATTTTAACTCTATGAACTTCTTTAGGATCAGAAATTATGATGCTAAACTCATGTGAAGGATGCTTTACTCCTGTTGAAGGCTAAAGGAAAATAGCACTCCCTGAATTTTTAGGGGGAGTTTTTCTAGAGCATAATTCCCTAAAATCATCCGTGTAGATTATTAACCTCTTCAAAAGTGCATGATTATTTTATTTTGTGGTGGGTTGTATATATAAGGTCCCTAGATTTTTCTTGGTTATCGTTCATTGCAGGTATTTCATATAATGTTAATCAAAGTTCACTTACATTTAAAGTAGTTAAGCTGTTTTTCTGTTGTTGTTCTGACTGAACACAAAGCCCTCTTCACCATTGTGCCTCTCTCAGTTTCTGGGGAGGATTCCCAAACTGTCGTTCTTTTCAAAATTACTTGGTTTAGATTATTTGCTTTGAAAATAATCTTTTGGTGGGGAAAAAACCTTAAATGCCAACTTTCTGAGGAAAATATTTTGCCTACAATATGTATATGGGTTTAATATATTTTGGTATATGTTTAATACCAAAATGCTGATTGTATGTTTTGCCATAGCAGTCCTAGGTGGATTTGAAAAATGCATCAGCTACCTGCAAGCTAAACATATGATTTCTCTCTACTGAGAATGAATGTGAAAGTTATTTGCAGTTACATCCCGGGAAGAACCACAGTTCCTGCCTAGTCACTTGTTCCCTAGCTCTGTCCTCTCCACCCACAAAGGAACAATTTTTAAAAAAATTTGTATTAGCTTGCTCTCCCTGACAAAGGCACTAGATTCTGTTCAGCTGTTTCTTTTCTGGCAATACAACCGTGTGTAAAGATCTGTTCTCTACTGGAAGGGCAGTTTCACAATGATATGGGAAAACGAGTGCTTAAAATGTAGAGAAAATGATTTAAAATATTTCACTCCCCCAGGGCAGATTCCCAACTCCCCTGATAAGTAAATTTTTCAAACCTTCCTTATTGTCAGCAAACCTGCTGGAACACAGCTCCTGAACCTATAAAAATATAACCTTACATAACTCTGACAGTCTTCAGTATTATTGTTGCACATAAAGTTGTTAGAGTTTTATGGGAACTATGCAGTCTGCCAGAAAAACACAGGACAGCAGTCCAGATTCTTGGGCTATGTGACACGTTTATGTGAGGTGATGGCCAAGAAGGATTACTGAGTATTAAAAGTATGACATATTTTAGATAAACATATACATTACTATAAGAAAGGAAATGCTGTACAAATGACTTCTTAGCAAAGCCAGCTAAAAGCTGCTGGGTAGTCTGCCAAGGTTGTAATATAACCACAAGCATGTGCTGAACACTTCTTAGAGCTCTTAGAATAGAGAAGCTGTTTTCTTTAGCCAGCTGAAAAAGTCCCAGTCTCTTGAAATAACAGAACCATAATTGAGTTAGAGAGACTCTTCTAGCTTTAGCAAACCAGTTGGAAAGATTTCAGCTGATACCTGAATGCTACATTGCTTTATCTGTATTACCCATAACGTTTTCTAAACCTATTTTCTTCTAAATGAATTAGCTGTCACTCTGCCTCTCTGTGGATTTCTTCTATAGACGATGAGATCCTGTAGTTGAGAAAACAACAGCTTCATGCTTCTCGTGACCCAGACACAAAGTGAATCAATGTCTCTTCCAGTCTCGTAGATCCTGCATTAGGCAGAGTGTTTTCAGGAAGGTGTTCACAGCCCTTGGCTAAAATGGGCAGGCAAAAAGTCTTAGTCACCTTCTAAGATCAGACGCTAAATGAGGAAGCCTAACAGTAACTACAGCATATTTCTTCATGGGAGTGTAAATGGCTTTCTTACTTGGGTGTTACTGCAAGCTACTCTGAGCCTCAGCAGTATCTGGTGAAAGGATTTTGCTGTTTAAATTCAGGCTAACTAGACCCTGGAGTGTACCACTTTCCCTCAGTTTGGTAAATCATCCTCTATTTAAAGAGGGTGAGGCTTAGTCTTGCAAGTTTTGTAGTCCTTGCCTTCCCTACATCCTTCCTGCGCATCCAAAAGACAGGGYGTTCTACACAGTCGATGGGGAAAAAGATCAGCTTGGCTTAGTGAACAATATTGTCTAATGGGGTTAAATGAGGTGGGGGTACAAGAAAGCCTTGGACTACTACAGTTATGCAGCCCTTTTCTGGCTTTGGGCGAGCTACAGAGAATAGGTATGCAGCAGTCGAAGAGCAAGAGTAAATGGCAGCACAGCAGAAAAGTGGGAGTCAGGATGATCATGAAATGCCGGAAGCCACGAGGTTCCTCCCATGGTCAATAAAGCCTGAGTGCAGACACAGCTCTGCTACAGCTTTGTGGTAACGTTTCTCACAATGTCCAGGCTAACCTGGATGCTCACATCTTGTTGGCAACAGCCGCATTAAGTCTGCAATGAAACCACTCTGTATGGACTTTTTAAATACAATCAATTGTTCTCTTCTTCCTCTGCCCCCAATATATGATGAAGGGCAGATCCATGGGATGCTTCAGTAAATGCTTTTTCAGTGCTGCCTCCATTTGTAATCCGAATTTTTTAATGGTAAAAACTTTATGCTGTTATAATCAAAATTATTATTTCCCTCCAGACTCAATTTTGAACTTTTGAAGATCTAATACTGAGTTATATTGGTAAACRAACTTCGGAGTTTTCTTCCCTTTTATTTAAGGCATGTGTGTATGATTCCAAATGAAATTTGCATCTGTTCTTCAGATTGTAAGGTTGGCCGTGCTAATTTCTGTAATCAGCCCCTCAACAGCAGGAAGCATGTTTATTTATGAGCATACACTGTATTTCACATCATACCCTTATGGATAAATTCAGTCACAGATTAAAGGTAACCTCTAACTTGGCCCTAATAATAATGCAACATAAAGGTGCAGAAAGCAACTGTTGCAGCTTCACTGGTATCCGTCAGATAAAATGATTAAAATTACATCACTCGTTTGGTATGAGAGTCGTTTTAACCGAACACTGTAAACAGATCAATGTCTCCTGCTTTGCGTCAGCGTCTCTACAGTAGCAGGAGACAATTATCCTGTGACATCCTATTCTACTGCCAACACCTAGCCTGTAATGCAGTCTTTGAACTGAAGTTGTCTTTAGTGATCCCGTCAACACACAGACCAATTTATTTTTTTATGCTTTCTTATACTTCTTTTTTTTCTATGAAGCCCATATTCTAAGCCTGAATGTCACAGGAGTTCTTAGTGAACTGTGCCTAAAAAATGGAGAGGAAACTTGGTGGGCAATTTTGGAGGGCTTAATTTGTGCAGATGTTGAGGAAATCCCTTTCTCTGAGTCTGTGGATAAGGACACATCCAGCACTGGAGCATTTAGTCCTAGTTGTTCAATGGCATTTCCTGTCCATGGATACGATGTCTCTGCCCTACAGTCTCATTTCAGCATCAAAATATCAGTTGTACCACATGCTTTCCCATGGTCATTTATAAATGTAACAACACTTTCCTATTGCTTTGTCAGCTTGCTGTATGACATACTCCAAATGTCCTGGCTGGCAGAACATTGTTATTAGCACACTACAAGCAAACCTGCCTGAATTTTTTGTTTTTGTTTGAAACTTTTTCTATGTCTTCTTGCCAATGAATTTTGCTTTTCATTATCTACACCTCAAAGCTTTACTTTAATCCATTTGATCTAACTAACTATTGCTTTCTGCAGTGACTGGAAGGGTAGATGTTTGCTTTCAAGTGGGTTAATTTAAACCAATTAGAGGTGTATCTGTGGAAGTCAATGAAAATTTGCTTCTGACATTAGGCAAGGTCAGTTCTATTTCAGCCACTATTATCATATTACAGCAACCCTAAAAAGCTCCAGATAGTTGAGCTGCTCTGAGTTACTGAGTTCGTTATTGCACATATGTCATCCCATATAAAACACTGGCATTAACAACAAATAGCTCTTCATTGTCTTCAGCACTGATTTTGTGATATTAAAAATTCTTACTGTGATTTTCCAAGTACATTTGCTGTTTGGAGGGTAGACTCCAGGAAATCCTTCACTCCCAATAAACCCTGACTCTCCAGATACAACTCCTCCACATGTAAATGTAGGCCTGAGAATAATAGGAAAAATAGTGCTTAATTTTTAAATATATTTCATTTAGTCTTTGTATAATAGTAAAGAGGCATGGACTGTCTTACTTAAAAACACAGCTTAAATACCTAAAAACATTGCTAACTTTAAACATATGTTTCATTACTTACATAATTTCACTATTGAAATAGAATGTGCAACTTAACACGCAAACTTAGGCGTAGAGAAAATTAACTACTTGGACCTTAATTCTGGGTTTACACAGACTGTTATCCTTCCCTCCTTTTTTAATTCATAAGATAGAAGGTGTGGTGGTGTGATACATCATTGCAAATTGCTATTATAATGAAAAAAAAATTATTAAAAAGTCATTAGTAATGACTTTTTATGGTATATATAATAGTAGTTAAAATAGCACAGTAATAAAAATAACTTTTAATTCCTTTCTATTCCACCCTGAAATGCTTTGGATTTAGATGTTTTAATCAAGTAAGTCACTTTGGAAGTTTTCTATACCACAGGAACACAATCCACCATGTGCGCAAGTCCTGCTACTCCAGTCTGGTGATGAATTGTATGTCCTGATTTTGCCGGTGTGAGGACGTTCAGGGCTAAGAAGGTCATGTGTCAGCTCCCGGGGCCGCGCTGCGGGGACACGCGAGGAGCCCTGAAAAACCCCGGCGCAGAACCACAGCGTTACTGCTGAGGACACGAGGGTGAGCGAACGCCCTGCTGAGCTTTAGATATTGGGATATTATATCATACTATAATGTTATATTATGTTACATGGGGCTGCTCTCGCAGTGGCCTGTTTCCGTGGAAAAAGCCCCTGTCCGTGCCCTCCCTTGATGCAGTAACGGCCAATAAAACACCCGCGGGCCCTGCCCGGGGGCAGCGGAGGTATCCGCGCACCCCACGGACGCGCGGTGGGCACCGCTCCTGCGGAGGGAGGGAGGGAGGGGAGGGGGGGCGCAGCCGTGCGCGGGGCGGTGCAGCGCTGCGCGGGCGCGGAGGGATGCGCGGTACCTGTGCGGCGGGGCCGCGGGGCGCGCTGCCGCCAGCAGCAGCAGTGGCAGCAGCAACGGCAGCGGCGGCCGCGGGGCGGCGGGCGGCATCTCCGGGCGGCGGCGGCGGCTGGGGCAGGGCTGCGACCGTGGAGCCGCTCCTCTGGCTGCCGCCTGCTCCTCCCGTGTGCGCCGGGGCCAGGGGAGGAGGCAAAGGATTCCGCGGCCCTCCGCCCCCGGGGCAGGGCAGTGCCGGGCAGGGCCGCCCGCCCTCCCTCCGTGGGGCGCGGCACGGCGCTGCGCGGCCGCGGAGCGGCGGGCGCCGCCGGCTTCCCCTTTCCCCTTTCCCCTGGGGGCCCTGCCCCGGGTGTGCCCAGCCCCGCCCCGGCATCTCCCGGGGGCGGTGGGCGGTGGTGCTGCAGCCTCGGCCCCGGGGGGCACCCCCGGCACCGCGTACTTTGCGCACGCAGGGGCTGAAGGAGCATGCAGCGACGGAGCCGCAGCGACCCCCCCGTCAGCGGGATCGCCCCAAACCCCGCAGCCTCCTGCAACGCCCTGCTCCCTGTCCTCAGGTGGCACAGTGGAGGTGTTTGTCCTGATCATGAATGAACTCAGTGTCACCAKTTGTGCAATCGTGCACAGCTTCACCAATGCTTGAAAAATAGTAATGCTACTTTAAAATTTCTTCTTTATTTAAATTCTAAAGTAAACTTAAAATGCCTCATTTTGTTTACCAGTTGGTAATCTTGACCCATTTTAGTAGCCTTTTCACTCTGGCTGTGAAAGATACTCTTTAAAGGGCTGTGGCAGAGCTCACAGTAATGAACTCAATACTTGTGTGTTTGTAGGATTTGGGCCAAAGTTGTTTGACTGAGAAAAGAAATGAAAAATTAAGTCAGTATTCTTATTGAACACAAGAAAACTTGACATTTTAAAAAACGTTTACAGAAACCACATTGTTAGTGCTGTTGGATGATAACATACAGATTATCATGTCAATAAATGATAATTTATCTTTAATGATTGTTTTAAGAAGAGCCTACCCCTCTTCTTGCTTTAAGTACTTCTTCCCATATACACCTCTTGCAGGAGAAGAAGGTAAGTCTGTAGTAAAGTGTTCAGGCACAGCCAACTGAAGCAAAGACTGGGGGAACTAAACAGAAATTCTGCTGCATGCAAGGCAGAATATAAACCTATTATCTTATTTTTAGCTTATTTATTAAGCACTTAACATTCCTATTCTTGCAAAATACAAAGAAGGGCGGTCCCCCTCCCAAGGCTTTAAAGAAGTGCTGTGGATTAGAGAGGATGCTCTGAGGATTAAACAGAAAGTGGATACTGCAATTCAGCAGATGTAATACCTGTACTCCTTCCACAGTCCTGGATGAAGAAAGCAGTAGAATAACCTGAATCCATGCTTGCTAAATTTCCAAGACGATTTGTGTGGGAGTGGTGCAGCTGCTATTGGGACATCCAGAACTTTGGAGGCAGCCTGCAAGACGGCTGGTAAGTAAGAGGTGCCAACAGTGTTCCTGTGTGCACAGAGGCAATGGAAGACAACAAAGAGCAGAGGCTGAGGTGTGTACGGGTTTTGCAGAGGCCAGGTTTTGTATGAGTGCATGTGTGTCTGCGGCCAGGTGGAAGTCCCTGGCCTGCAGCCCTGAGGAGGGGCAGCCCCACACCCCCCAGTGGGGCTGGAGGAAGGAGCAGGACACACCTAGGCAAGGCTTCGTGAAGGATTGGGGCAGTGAGCTCAGTCCACAAAAAGGGGGCTGTGGAAACAGAGAAGATCATAACGTGGTCAGAGCAGAGATAATGTTTGCAGCTATGTTTTGAACTGATTTGAAGTAACAGAAGTGGGAAATAAGAAAGCTAAAAAGGAGACATTTACTTACTCCATGACCAACAGGATGCTGGTTAGCAGCCAGAAGTTTAACGTCTACTACTAGGTATACTGGTTTTAGTCATGAAGGTAATGTAACGTTAATAAAAATTGCTAGATATGGAAGTCATCTCTATATGTAAGTATATGACAGAGAGTTGTGTAATCCTCACATCACATACACATGCGTTCCCTGCTGCTCCTCTCTGTCAACATTTTTGAAGTCTAGAGAAGACCCACTATTTAAAAACAAGAAAGTATTTTAGGCCTTATATCCACTGAAGAGCTGGCCTCCATGCAGAACCACCAACAAAGGCTGTTAGTTCCCATGGATTACATGTTCAAGGACTCTTTTACATGTGGTTGCTGCAGACTTTTAACCTCTTCCAAAGGTAGTTTTAAACTTCTGAACAGTTAACACGATAACAAGTTCTGCATTACCACCCAAGAATATCTACAGATCTGTGCAGCAAAGGGACAATTCAGGCCTGATGAGCAAATTGAGGGAGAGAACAGGCTGCTGGGAAAGCCCCCCACACGCATACGCAGCACATGCAGCCAGGCTCCTGCACCTTCGCCGTATCGGGAACAACGGCAGCATCACTCCCTGGCATTGGCTATCTGAGAACACACCCTAAATTACAGACTACAAACAAGGCACTCAGTCTAAATTAAACTGTATTTACCAAATGTAAATGACGTTGCTATAGAGAATTCACCCATGAACCGAACCAGAGACATCTGGCTGGTTTCCATTGATGGCTGCAGAAGGAACAGAAAAGTAAAAGGCCAGTAAGTAGTTACCCATAAAGGTGTTAGCATTGACATTAATCTTAAGCTAAATTAATATGTTAGGAAGACAGAAATACGAGTGACCTTTCTTCTTCACCAAGCCCAGCCCCCTACTGTTGCAGGGAACCAAATCAAATAAACCCTTTCATAAACTGATGATACTTCAATTTTGAAGTCAGGAAGCTGCTCGATCAGCATCTGTTAGAGTCCCTGTCTTTGCGGGATAAAACCATGAAATGCACAGTTAGGAATTTTATGTAGGAAATGGATATAAATTAAGCTATAAAGGTTTTAAGCTCAAAACCAAAAGATGGCAGATTTACAGTCTCTCATGCAATCTTAATTATGCTGCCTTGTGTATGTATTCTTTGCATAAATGATGCATAGGTTATGTGACAAAAACAGTATGGAGTTGCATTAGCAAAGAGTCTGTATTAATGTGCACAAAAAATGTCTAACTTTCGACAGTTGACTTTGCAACACAAGTAACTTCCCTTTCTTTTCTAATGTAATTTCTTTTTGAAGGTAGAACAAAAACTATTTTCTGTTGCATGTGTCCCTGAGGCATGGCATCTACAGGCTTGGAATGATGAATCTTTAGTGATAAACTATTTAACGTTTAAACTACAGAGCTAGTGCTATAGTAATTATAAAAAATGTCTGCTGTCCTAGGGTGACATTGCGTCCTGTAGTAGTCTAACAGAAATGCCCAGCCTGAGTGACCCCTCTTCTCCCGTCAGCTGCTGCTAGCTCTCCTGGACTAAGCTAGTGATGCTGGTGATCCAGGGGTATGTGCTTCTCCCTATCAGTCATTGAAGAAAGATATTTTGTACACAAAGCTAATGAGAGACAATTTTCCTAATGAATGTCTGGCAAGTGTGACCTTGTCTGACTGAAAGTGAGACAACTGCTAAAGTAGAAAGGGGAAACCTCTACCTGAAATGTAACCCTGTGCAACAGTCTGTCACTGAGATGTTCTTTGAAAAGACTGTGTAAATGATGGTGCAAATCGAGTGGAGGTGGTCCTACTGTTCCACGTGTCCCTCCATGCATCCCTGCCTTCTTTCCTGTGACAAATTTAATAATGATGTTGCTGTGCAGCAGCCAGAATGGCCTGCTGATCTGGCTGAAAATGAACCCCTCCCTCTCCGCCCCAAAATGCTTAGTTTCTTAATCTTTATGCTCCAGCTTTCAGGCTTCTCACCAAATCTTCTTTTCCTCTATGGAGAGTCATCTGTACAAAATCCCTTGTACCATGACAAAAAGATGTGAGACCTCTTAGTGCTCTCTTAGTGTTTCTGCACAAGTCCTGTTCGGCTGACACTGTGAAATTATTTGAATTTAAATTTATGTAAATGCTATCAACAACAGCTCTTTATTTCATTTGAATCATAGAATAGTTTGGGTTGGAAGGGACCTTTAAAGGTCATCTAGTCCAAACCCCCTGCCATGGGCAGGGACGTCTTCAACTAGATCAGGTTGCTCAGAGCCCCGTCCAACCTGACCTTGAATGTTTCCAGGGGTGGGGTGTCTACCACCTCTCTGGGCAACCTGTTCCACCCTTGTCGTAAAAAATTTCTTCCTTACATGTAGTCTGAATCTACCCTCTTTTAGTTTAAAACCATTACCCCTTGTCCTACCACTACAGGCCCTATTAAAAAGTCTGTCCCCATCTTTCTTATAAGTCCCCTTTAAATATTGAAAGGCTGCAATAAGGTCCCCCTGGAGCCTTCTCTTCTCCAGGCTGAACAACCCCAACTCTCTCAATGTGATCTTATGTGCCAAAACCTTGATATTTTCACTTCCAAAAGAACTTTGGTATTTCCTGGAATTGCAAGTTGTCCCTTTTCAGAATAGCACTGGACAACATGCAGTAGAGAGGACGTATCCTTATTTTCTTGATAATCCTAGCACCTAAAATGACTCTTATAAACTGATGTACCCACCCAGTTCCTAGGATTCCCAAATTTGCTTTGGCCTGTAAGCCAGGGATTTGTCCATGTTACGCCTTTAGTTGAATCTGCTACTTTATAGAAATAAAAAACCACACGAGTTGTCACTGGAAAACTTGCAGAGCCTCCACCCTTCCCCAGGCTGGAATTCCCACTCTTCTCTCTTTTTGTATGTCAAGCTTCACTCTCGGTTCATTTATCAAATGACAACGTGGTTTCTGGCTTTATATAAAAAATGGCTGTGATGAGTCATAGACCTCCCCCTTCCTTGCTTTCTTTTAATACTGAGATACCAAGTGCAAGTGCAGTATTGACAGTATTCCCACACCTTCTTAGGAATTTAGAAACTTCTTAAGAACTGAGCTTACATTCCTTAATTAACAATTTTTTGTCTCTGCTGGCTTTACCTCAAGTAATAACATATTTAATACAGTTGCAAAACTTCATAATTCATATTATCATTTAGCAGAGAGACCAGATGTGATGCATTAATCATAAAAATGTTACAGTTTTACAGTATGGCTTTTCTAAATTACCTTCTGGTCCTTCCATTTGTCAGTTTGGGCAATTCTGACATCAGTTTCTACTTGCCTCTTCTCTTTATAGGAATACAAGCTGGTATCCAATTATTCTTTTTTTAAAATGTTTTACCCCCTATTGTTCAAAGTCAATTGCTTATTTGCCAGCATAAGAAAATATTAAGGAGAATGGTGCTGATTTATCATTAGTTGAATTGTTTTTCATCATAATATAAAAATGATAAATTGGACAACTACTGCTAAATTGCAAATATTCCTGTAACCAAAGAGATCTAATAATTATTAACCAGAGTGTCTGCTATCAAGCAGGATGCTTGAAACATTCATAATGTTGTGAACAGATACTACATCATAGTACAAGTCTCCTAAAGGATTGTTTCAGCATTTCCGATGAAGCATCCCAGGGTCCATTAACTAAGAGCATAGACTTACAATGACCATATCACACAGCAGGTGGAGAAATTGCTAAAATACTGATCAGACAAATGGATTCTAAAAGAATATTTTTAAGCAAGAGCTGTCATCTCCCTAATAGTGCATTTTAAACACATCGGTCCAGGGAAAATATTCAGTACATAAAAGGAACAGGAACATAAACCACAGAGTAGAAGGCCATAAAATTAAAAAGACAGAACCCCTGAATTGCCTGCAGGTACCTGTGACTCAGGCAATCCCACAGCCAAATCTTGCAGCAGCAGACAGAGAGGAGCAAAGCACTTCAGTCTCTGCAGGACAGCTTCCAAGCCCCGGCACGGGGCAGGGCATCATCAAGTGTCAGTAAATGCTATTCTTATCTAGAGAGCTGTAAAAGCAAAGACAGATCAGCTACCCAGTCAGTCATTATCCCAGGCTCGATGTAATCTAAATCAGCAAGTATGCAAGTAGATAATATTATGAAAGAAAATGCCAAAGCAGGTTCCCTTTGCTTTGGTGGATGTGGGAAAGAAACGTGAGACCATTAATTATGCTTGTGCTCGGGGAAGGAAATATGAGAGGAGTTAGAAAATTATGTCACTAAAATGGAAAAAATAGACTTTCTGTTTCAGGATACAAAATAGAATTACTTTTATGAGGAATATATAAAAAAAAATAATCCTTGGATTTATTGTCTTGATATAAAGACAAGACTATTTCATGTCTGTATATGAATAAATTTCTGGAGACTTAGAGCAGAGTCTGGTTTATAGATTGAGAAATGAAAAGAGCTGATATTTTGAACAATCTACAGCACAATAGCATCCTCTCCCCTCCAAAAGCACCACCACCACCAGAGACTTTTAAGCTCAGCTCTGACCTGAATGAAGAAAGTGAGTGAGAGTGTGGAGTCATTGCTGTGTTACATGACACACTGGGTGGTGCTAACAAACTGGTGATGATCACAGCCATCTTCCCTTCAAGTTGGCTGCAAGTGACACTGGAGGCGTAAGGTAAAGGCACATGTGAATCCACTCAGAAGTTATGACTGTGCAGTGAGAGACTTTGTCAGGCACTGTACGTGCAGAAGCAGAGAAAGAAAAGTTGGAAAAGACATCAAGGGTGCTCCAGAGAAGTCTCTTTCAGGCTTAGAGTGTGCTTTTGGGAAGAATGCTGTCAAAAAGAAAACTGGAACCGGTAGCAAAAAAGCTGCCTTTTTTGTGTGTGTGTGTGTGTGCTTTAATTCTCTTGTGTTCAAGGAAGAGAAAGTTTTACATCCTCTATAAATAAGTAAGTTTGTCTTCGGCGYCAGGTTTTTTTTTTCTATCTTCTGAATGCTGTGGTTGAAAAATAGAGATATTTTTAAAGAGCATCAAATGTGTTATGCTGTCATACTGCTATTGCACAGGTGACACCTGGGACCTGAGTCTCATGGTGCAGTTTCACATACTATTATTAGTTTACTGTTACTAGCAACACAGATTGGAAATCAGAACTAAGCCCTGTGAGAAACTATTTCATGCCAATAATCTCATTGCTTTTCCTGAATTTCCCTCTACTACTCTTATTTATAAGGCTATACATAAAAAGGAGAACAGTTTGATCTAATTTATTTACTGCAAATATTCTTAGGAAGAAAAGTCTTGTGAACAATTTTAGTTCAGCCAACTAAAATACTGTTTTCCTACTTCTACTGTTAAGAAAATTCACCATCTGCTTCCAAAATACCATAAACTGTATGGGAAAGGGACAATGAGGAATGAACTCTTTACAAAATGTGCAAATGATATGATAGCCTGTGCAACAAGAGATGGGAGAATACAAGGAAATTACCATCAGACATAATCATTCCTGCACCTGTTTTCTTGACTTGAATAGGAGGCCCTAACTTAACTGAGCAGCTCAACAGGTACATCTGAATGATAAAATGGGGAACTCTAGATCTGAAGGACTTCCTTCCTCAAAGATGAAAATCCAGAACAGGGAAAATACCCTTTCTTCAACAGGCAGATTAGATCAAGCCGAGAGCACTGAAGTATTTGGGAGGGAACATCTTGATACAGTTCTCTGCCAGGTACAACATCATATTGATGATACAAAAAGACTTACTGGATTCCTCTGGTTGTTTATGCTATGCCCTCCATTGTTCTTATTCAGTCTTTGGAGCGTAGAGTTCTTGGCAAGAAGGAGGGTATTGCACCACTGATGTAAATTAGGACTGTTCCTGTGCAACAATAAATTGTACCAGGGCTGGGCAGCTCTGACTAGGGGGATTACAGTCAGCCCCTATGGCCTCCTTCCCATCAGAGTACAGGGGTCATGGGATGCAAAATTGGGGCCAGATTATTTCACTGGTGGCTGGAACTCAGCTATCTGCCATGTGCATTACAATGGTATGTTTACTTTTTCTAAATGCTGAATTACTGCCCTGGGAGATGCACACATGCGTTCCAGGCCAGAATTTGGAGTTTAGCCTAATATTATGTTTTTTAAACACATCTGGGATCTATTATGTTGCTGGGTAATGATTTTCACAGAATCATCATTACTTAATATGTAAAGAAATGTCATTGTCAGTATCAGTCTCAGCATGATATTGCGGAGCAACACATCTGAACGCTAGATAAGTGCTTCTTGCTCTGGGCAAAATACTATAGGTCATTAAATGCTAAAGTATTAAGGCCAAAAGTTATAAAAAATGGATGGAACCTATATGAAAATTTGAGAAGCAAAGTCCAGAGACTTCCAGAAAGTAGCAGTTTTGTTTACAAAATGTATCACAAAAGTAACCTAAACACTGGAAAAGCATTAAACAAACAGCATTATAGGCTGAAACTAGATATATACTTGGTATAAAAATGCTTCAGTGTTTTTAGGTTATATGGAAACAATTGCGTGAAACTTGTATGCAGTTCTAACTCAGCAACAGTCCTTTAGTACTTTAGAAATCAAAAGTGCAGGGCCAGAATCAAGCAGCAGTTTATAATTTTTGTATTCCAGGAGTTACTTGTTTTAATCTTTTCAAGAGCCTCAGGCTACTTTTGTTTTAACAATCTCTGAGGAAATTTCCCATATCCACCAAACAAAATAAAGGCCAGACTGAGTCAGTAATATTGTCATTTGATTTCAGTGCTCCTAAACGACACTTAACTTCAGTTTGGAGGTGGACAGTTGAGCACAGGCAACTGTTTTGAAAGAGTCTTTACGTTTAAATGCTTCAACTCACTTATTGAAAGGGTACTTTGAGAGGAGAAAAGTCATTCCAGATTCTAAGCCTGGTCCTTGGGCTCATTCTTGAGATTACAGGCGAGTTTCTTTTTAATCCTTGCAGGAAAGGAACCAAGAATGCCTGCCTCTACCACATAACGTTTTCTGGCAGATGTATAACATCTTTGAATAAGGAATCAGAGAATTTGCAAGGATTGGTAAGTATTTATTTAAATTTCTATTGTTACCTGTTCTACAGTTGGAAAGCTGTACCGCTGTAACTCCTTCCACTTCAAAAAAATTATGCCTGGCTTTCAGTGTGTATGAAAGACTAATCAGGCTCTTGTGCTCCTGTTTTATGTATGCTATCATTCTTTAAGAGGTGCAGTACTTTGCCTGAGGTATGCTGAGCCAGCATTCCCTCATATTTCCAGATTTACTGCGGTGCACTGATAATAATTATTCTGCACAATGTCAAATAGTAAGGAATTCTTTGCTGTAAATAGGTACAGATGCAGATATGTGATGCTAGGTATACAGATTCTTGAAGGGGAATGAGAGGAACAGTTTTATATGGAGCCTGAGTTATAAGTGCAACCAATAGATCATGATTATTATACTGTCTATCCAGCACAATATCTCTGTATTCAGCTTTCCAGCTAAGTTTTCAAAGCTCTTGGTTCTTAGGCTCTTAAACTCTGCTGACTTCTCACTGCCTTGACACCACCCTAAATATACCTAAAATGTTTGCTGGCCTGTCTCTTGGTTATCACCCTTTCATGGTTGCAGCTTTTACCCAGGTAAAAGTGTGCTTCTAGAGATTCCTTAATAATTTTCTGGTATTATTAACCCCAGAGTCTCTTCTTAAGTACTGTTATTCAATTATCCACTTTAAATGTAAGTGGAATTCAAATACTAAGTGGATTCTAAGCTCAGTGTATCTCCTGAAGGACTACTATGTCTCTGACCTGCCCTGGATTGTTAATTTATGAATTTATAGCTGTAGTATCACTTCTACATCTTCTGTAATGTAGAAGACAACTCCAGTATACGTTCCCAGCCAAGCTCTAATGCAAGATTTATACCCAAAATGTTATAGCTATAAAAAAATGATCAGAGGTCTGATCCAAACACAAAGCTTTTTGAACAGGACTTTTGATCATACTGCATCCTCATTGTGTTCAAAGTTTGTTTTGAGAATTTTACTCCATTTCAGAATTCTTCAGATACTTTGTATTAATATGAGAATCAGGGGTTAAATCTGCCACTCAAATTTGGATAGTTTAGCAGTCCATTCCAAGCCTAATCCCAGTTTGTCTGTTTTGGTTTAGTTTGGTGTTTGAATTACCCTCAAAATATTAATCTATTTGTTAAACCATGGGCCGTCATGGCAAGTCATGTATATCCCTAGAAGGGATCAAGTTGGTCTAAACACCATCAAAATGTGAATGCAAGCTAAATAGTTATTAGAAGCACAGGTGTACAAAACACAACTGAAAATAGAAAACCTGTATTGTTTGTTAAAAATGAATTGTTAAATTTTGTAAAAACAAACAAACAAACAAAAAAAAAAAAACCCAAACAAAAACAACCAACAAACTCAAACACTTGATTCTGGGATAAAACAGTCTCTTTTTTTGACTTTTCATATCCAGCTTTTAAGTCTAGAAAACAGAAATATAGAACTGTCAAACCAAAACAGACCTTAACTATGTGTGCAATGTTAAGTTGGCTATCAGTTAGATAACAGCTTACTGAATTGTTACAAGAAAGAGTTACTGTTAAAAATAATTCCTATAAATCCCTCAGTATCCATGGGAATAGATGGAAGTAGATACTATGACCACTACCTAAAACAGCAAAAGGGCATCAGAGTAACCTTGCTTTTGCATATTTCTTCAGTAGATGAATTGACTGTTTTCCAGTAGATGGAAATTAAGTTTTTCCAGGCTATGAATTCCCAAGTTACCCTGTCTTTCACAGAAGCCCTTGACTCTATGACAACAGGTACAATTCACAGTTTTTAAAGCAGAAAGCGAAGATTACCTACCTGAACTCTGATTAGACTAAGATAGAAGACATAGAATTTGTGGAGCCCGTACTGGTAAACAAGATATTATTTGAAAAGACTTTCTAAGTTAGTTTGGGCTAATAATTGACTGAATACTTGGACAGGAAAGAAAATCTCAGTACCCAGGAGCTGAATATAATTTTTTCATATTTCTAAATGAAATTAAGTCCCCAAACTCAGTTTCATTTGGTACAAGCTATTCTATTTAATGCTAAAAATGTATTTTTATGTAAGTGCTTGTCAAAATAATGACACAAATTGATGTGTAAATCCCACAGAGAAAGAGGAGATCATATTAGTGTTCCCGAAGAACTCAGTGCATGCCTCACAAAATCTAAGTCTAATTCCTACCTGTGTTTGAGAGGAATTCTCCTCTCCTCTCCTCTCCAAATTCAGGTTAAGCTTCTGCCTCACAGCAGTGACCTGACCACCATCCCCTTTGACTGGAACAGTCCCACTTTGTAAAATATACTTAAATATTCATGCAGCCAGCTGGTGAGAGAAAAACAATGCTCTAGTTTGGTGGTTTGGTAATCCTCCTGGGGAGGGTGGAGGTGTTAGTCCCAGTCCCAGTGAATGTGTAATTATTTATACAAAGTAGAACAGTGTCAACAGGAGAAGTGACAAGTCCTGTCCCCCCAAAAATTTCCTTGCAGGAATGAAGAAGGCTAAAGAAACAATAATGCATTCGCTTGAAATCTGCCAGGTATAGTTAACAACAATTTAAACAAACTCTTAAAATAATTTACAGATTATTCCTGAAATAGCTAAGCTTTTGGATGAATAGATGTTCTTCCACATGTCTGAGACAGGCCTTGTTTCTCATATTAAGTGAACAGACCTTTCATCCTCCAAAGCAAAACAGCTCTTAAAATAGAAATCATTCAGAACATACTTTAAGATCTTAACATCTCATAACATCATACCTCTATCCTTGCTCCTATTGACATCAATGGAAGGAAAAACAGTATTTATATGTCTCACAAGCAGATCTGTCTCTAGGAGAATGCTGCTCTATAATGGTTTGTGTCTGACAGGAATAAAGAACTCTTGAGACCTGCCTGCCAGTTGAATAGTCACAGCTGTACGGAGCTTCGGCAGTAATGTTTTTGCAGTGTGATTGCCGAAGACATCAAGCAAGGCAAAGTTCTTAGGCACAGATGAGTTTTCATTGGACCAACTAAAAAGACAGACAACGTTTCAGGCAACAAATTCTTATTCAGGGCTAAGACAGAAGGAGCAAGCTTTAAGCTACATGCAGGCTGAGGAGAACTGCTCTCACTTTATCTCAATTTGTGAATTAGACAATGTGACACACTTTTCTAACATTTTTTTACAGTTCATATGAGTTAGCATTAGAGAACTCACAAAAAACATAGATAGTTCCAGTGCATTGCTGTGATTTTTTTCAATATGCACATTTTGCTAAAGTCTGAACCTCAGAGAGACATTTTGCATGTAGACACTTAACTGTTACTGACACAAAGATGGTATCTTACTGATGACTGACTTGTGTATAACGTGGCCCCTAAGCCAAAATTCTCCTGATGACTAACATACAACAGAAGTAGGTATATGATGGGATAAAAGAGTAGGAAAATGATGAATTCTGGACCAAAAGATGAATATGCCAAGCAACACTTAGTAGGAAGTTGTTATAAGATTTGCACTTTAAGGTGGTAGGTCCCTGTGACACCTCTTCTGCCACTGCATGTGTGAAACCTGGTCCTGAATAACTGCTCTAGGTGTGAAACTCTGACTACAGCACTGAGAAGGACTGTTTTTTCTAGCAGTGAGTCTCTGGTGAAGTCAGGCATCAGATCCATCAGCCTGGCTTTTATGGCAGTGGAGCTACAGCTACTAGCAGATAGATGAAGGGGACACAGACATTGTTTCTCTGTTTGGCCCCAGGCAACATCCCATGCAGAGGTTTTAGAGAAGCAGTAGCAAGCCAGGATGGGAAGTGTGCCAAGAGCTCCTTGCCACTCACAGCAGATGAGTGTTGTGTCCAGAGCTGGGGGGTCGGTCACCTCTTAGTGCCCCAGCCCAAAGCCCAGAGACCATGGTGCTGGCTCCTTGTTTGTCACCCTGCCTTTAATCTCCCCCAAATCTCTGCTCGCTTCCAGTTGGGCCATCGGGCTACACGTGCTGGTTCTGCGCAGCTGGACACTGGGTGCAGGCAGTGGAGAGCATAGCAGAAACACCATCTCTGGTCCCCCTCTGTCCACCTTCTCCCAATTGCACGAGTGGATCATTGCCAAAAACATTTGGAGGCCTGTGGTGGGTGACATTTGGCTGCATGGTAAATTTACGGTGGGCAAAGAGAGCCACTGTTACTGCAGTGAGCTATTCAAGTCTGACTGAAGCTACTTACTTAAGGCATCAAAACAAGGAACTTGAAACAGGAGCTTTTCTCAGGGCTTCCAAGCAATGAGTTTCACCTTATATGTCTGACCTACAGACCCCTATGCCTAGCCTGACAAAAAATGGCATCAGGAATTACCACCTCTGGCTTTAAGAAGGGAGTAAAAAAACCTAAGAAGTTTAAAGCTTTAGTCGCCAAAACCAGAGCTGTCTGAAAATTGTTTTTAAACCTCAGCTGTAAACAGTGTAATAATTCATATTACAGTAACCATAGACTCATATCCCTTTTGTTAGTTGTATATTTTGCCAATAAAATGACTTTCATGAAACAAAAAAAACTTCATAGAGTGTGGAAGGTCTTTCAGGGGACTGTATAATTAAAGCACAGTATTGTCTGACATCTGGAAAGAAATTCTTGACTGCAGAACAATACATGACCTTTAACCTTTAAAAAATATATTTTCAGATAAAAGATTTTCAAAGAAAATTTTGAAGGAAAGCTGCTGTAAAAGCAGAGAAGTCTCCGTCTTGAAACTCGGAGATGGAAGGGACACAGCAGATTTCTGCATCTATACATCTTATGTAAAAATTATGAAAGAACAAGCAGCTGTCAGCAAGATGTAAGAATCCACCAAGTGATATTGTGATGAATACTCAAAAGTTAAGGAGTTAAATATTACATAGGCTCTGGCAGATGGAAGGAGAATGACTGAGCAGCAAGAACTGCATTGAACCTGGTATATGTAGCTGATATAACAGGTGAGCAAGTAAAAATTGGTGCAGAATCTGTATTAAGATTTAGACAAAAGGAGATGTGTGGTGGAAATATATCAACCAGGAAAAACAGCTTGGAGAGTATAGCAATATGTCTATCCAGATTCTGAGCTAAAGATGAACAAAACTTAGATTATTACAACAAATTAAAAAGTGTTAATATTTCTAAAGCCGCAGCAAGGAAATGCTATGAATCTGCTGGCATCTTTCCTGTGTGGGGCAGGTCAGCATCTCAGGCCCTTTTCTTTAGGAAGAAATCACAAATTCTGTCAGAGAGACTGAGGCAATTGCAGTGGTCATAAAACTAGATGCCAACACATTTTTCCAGCACCACATTCCTATTGAAATTCAGTGTGAAACTGGCACACAACTCTAACTGGTGTCTTTTGAATATGCTCCAATGCCTCTCCACTACCTTACTAAATTCGCTGAGGCAGGGGTGCACAATTTACCCAGCGTTACAGAGAAGAAATGGAGGCAAACTGTATACATATATTCTGAATATAGTGTATTTTACTTTTGCAATTTGGAATGTGGAAAAAGCTAATTGCAGACATTACAATATGTACAGAAATGCAGTAAGCAAGTGTAGCGGATGCATGTATTACGGAGGAAGCAGCATCTCTCTGTTCCTCTCGCTGCTCTGCTCTGTGCACCATAGCACCTTCCACAAAACCCAGCCCAGCCCAGGAAACAGACTTTGGGCTAAGGGGATGAGGGCACCTGGCCTTGGGAAATGAATGTAGTGAGCCACTGCCTAGCTGAGGTTAAGGCATCCTTCAGACTGGCTGTCACTGGCCAAGTGCTCACAGGAAACAAACTCCTCTCCTGGCCCAGGTCTCTGATGTGCAGGTGGTGCGGATGTAAAACTCTCTGCAGTTCTGCAGGTTTGGTTTGTAGCTGCTTGTCTTTGGGTTTCTGATCCGGGTTTTCAACCATGACTTCCTAACTCTGTCCAGCTCTGCTCCTGACTGTGGGCTGTGGCTGTGGGATGCTGGGCTTAACCTGTCTCATTGCCTCAGCTTGCTCTCCTGGTGGTAGAGGATATAAGGCTGGGATAGTGGGGCTCACCGCAGAAAGCATGAGGCTGGGATCCTTTGAGAGCTGTGGCTGTGCAGCTGCAGGATATGAGGGGATGAAGGTTTTGCATACAGCTCAGAGAGCCATGAAGCCTGGCACCTCTGCATCAATTTTTTTTCCTCCCATAAGTCTGTGGTGTCACACGAATTCTGTGTAGGCTTAAGATAACTATTCAAATGAGCATTGGTGAGAACGTTGCACTGTAACACCAGCTGGACCAGAGAATTAAGTCTGGAATTTTACCTGCAGTAGTCAAAGCTGAGCAACAGCTTAAAACTATTTTATTTTATTTTATTTTGTTAACAGCTAGTCCCAAAGCAACTGATACTTCTGAGACTTGATCTCTGCATGAAAGTAATTCAAGGGAATGTGGGAATTTTCAAGAAAATTCTTTGAGTTAAGGGATAATGTGGGGAAAGTTATATTTCCCCATTACATTCCTATTTCTTCCATTATGTTCCCATCATAAAATAAAAATCTTTGAATGCACAATTGTAAGTGAGGTTTGAAATTCAAGACTTAGCATCAGCATACCCTGTAGATTGTCCTTCCTACTTATAAAGGGCCTTATGAAAACCCCAGAGTTCAGTGCATGCTGTGGTAATTTGTGTAAAAGGAATTGTAAATATTTAACTGAAACTCACCCTGCTAAATCCTCTAGAAGAATGTTGTAGATGAGAAAACTCCCCAACATGTGAAACCTTTCTGTTCTTACCATGTCACTAGAAAGAGTCACTGTTTACTGCATTAAGTCACTGTTTACTGCATTAGCTATAATCTAATGAGATGCTTCCTGTGGCAGATCCAGGGCTGGAATAGCTGGACAGATTGTGATGGTTCTATTATTAGAAGCCCGTTATGTTTGACATTGAGCATAAAAGATGGGGCTCATACTGCAGAACATTTCTCACACTCTTAGTTGTAGAGTAAATCCCTGCAGTTGTTATCGGAAAATACGGTCAGGCCTTCGGATTCTCATTGATCAGACTTGTAAGTCAATCAGGCATGTTGAGATATGCAAAATCTGTTGACAAAGAAGTTATGACTGATATCCTAAGAACAAAATCTGATGAGAAAAAACGATAAATCTTGCTATTACCGAAGCAAATTCTTAAGTCTAGAATTTCACTCTCAAGGCTATTTTGTATGTAGATAGGTTGTGTGTAGACTTAGTTTATATAATGTGTCTGAAACATCCAGAAAAGCTTTACCTATAGATAGACTGTGTGAGGAAATAAGTACATTCAGTTTTCAATGGTATGTCAGAATAAATCGATCATTATGTTATTATTGGATTCAACTGAATGTACAGGCATGATTGCATGTTGCTGCATTCTGACCATACCTCAGGTGGGATGTAGAGTTATTTACTCTTCTTTAGTGCTAATACAACCAATGGTATAAGACAGGAAAAGAAGACTATCGAAAGGCCACAGGTAGTTGGGAAGTCAGTTGTATGTCCTATCTACGTGACAGCAGTACATGTATCTACACAATGTTAACTAGACTCAGGCAGGGCATTGGTATGGCACTGACACAGGGAGAAGCGCCCCGTATACAGAATGGACAGTCTTACTACCTGCTCCACCTTGGTTTTTCTTGGAGAACTTCCACCCACATTCGAGGCAGTTGTCAGAGCTCAGCTTGCCCTGAAGGAGTCAGAACTAAAGAAATATGGCTTCAGGCTTCAAATTTGTAAAGAGATAGTAAGGTTGGGTTAGAAAGTGTGAAGAAATAAACAGCTGGAGAAAACATTTTTGAAAGGAAGAAAATACCATAGTAAAGAAATTCGGAAACACTTTGATGAGATGCTAGATCTGCATCCATGCAGTGAGGCTGCTGACTTGCACAGCTTGTGCCAGCACAAGATGTAGGGGTCATTGGACAGCTTGCACAGGAGCTCGTACTGTAAAACACTTTCCCATATGTCAGTGTTAAATGAGAAAGGAGTGGACCAGGCTCGCTCATATCCCAGCTTCGACAAGGGCTGGGGAGATCATCTGACAGCCTCAGGGCAGCTCTGGCTTATTCCTGTGCCCAGAACAGGCTTATTCAAAGGATGAATAGCGGACAGGAAAGCACAGCTGTCTCAGAGGTGCCGTGTGATCTTTGGCTGCAGGTTGGGAGTGAAGTGTCACTGGCCAAAATGAATTGGAGCTCCCCAGGAGAGCTCGAAGGTCATGGCAAGCCAAGAGCTAGTATCTGTGTCTGTCACTGAGCAGGAGGGATGAGCGTCAGCTCTGCTTTACGAACAGCATAGCTAGTCCAACAGCTCCTGCTCAAGTGGGAAACTATGAGCAGGGGACAATATGTATACTCTGCAGCTGAAGGAGGGGGAAAAGGGTAGTTAACTAGCAAGCAGGGATTGAATCATAGCACTGTTATAATACTTTAATTGACATTTCAATGTTAGAGCCAAAAAGAGGACAGCAGTATTTCAGAAAGTACTTTTTAATGCTTTCGGTGTTGAAAACTGTGGCATGAAATATATGTGCATTGTTTGACATTAGCTGGGAATATGGTAGGTAGGCCATACTAACATGGACCAGTCTGAAAACTGAGTGGCAGAATAAAAAAGCTGTTCACATCCAGTAGGCAACAGGTTGGCTGTGGCAGGGTGGACATGGCGTCGTGCCAGCCAGGTGTGTGCCTCATGGCTAACTCCGGCTTTACCAGGGCCGGTCCCGCTCACTTGCCCTGAATTTGTCCTGAGAAATCCTCACAGAAAGTTCTGGGCCAGGAAGGAACTATTTCTGAACTGATGACTTTCAAATACTCGACCTTGCAGCCTTCCAGGTACTGGAGGATGAAATCCTGCATAAGGGGATACTTTCAGAAATTTTTTTGACCTATTGCCTGTTTTGTTTCTTTGCTTGTTTAGCACACATTAGTTTTAAACTAATATGTAAATCTAATAGGTATGTTAATCTGTATCTGCTGTGGTATGTATATGGTAAAGGAAACAGAACAAATGAACTTATTTTAGTCAATATGTTTAAATAAAAAGTCAACATGGCAAGATGCATACTCTTGCTCTGACTGACTCATGCTTGGTTTAAGTTCCAGGAATGCCTAAGAGGGCAGCGTCATCCCCTCCAAAACAGTTTTTCTTTTCATATGGGATTATATCAGCAAGCAGCTGCCTCTAAGGCATTATTTTTGCCAGACCGTCAGGCTCTCTGTGCCAGCTTCTCCCTTAAAGTGTTATATGGATGGGGCATCCCTTCCAAATAAGCCCTGGGGGCAGTAGAGGTGCCCAGTGGAGGGGAGCCAGAAAGGGCAGTGCTTTCACCAGCTGTGCAGCGTCCACAGAAAACAGGGCGGTGGGTGGAGGCGCCTGGTGAGTACTCCTCTGCTCCCCTCTGTGTGCTGCAAATGAGAAATACAGCGGCTAGCTACCATGGAAAAAATGTGTCCTTGCTGGAGCCATACAGCTTCCCACCGGCCTTGCTGGAGGGACATCCCTGCACCCCGGGAGTGGTCTGCGCGCTCCTCCTGGCGGCTCTGCTGCCGAGCCTCCGGCCTCGCTGACAGGCCAGCCCGCCAGACCCGCCACCATGCCGGCTGGCTTCCAAAAGTCACTGCAGCCAGCTTGTTTTAAAATAGACGCTGTGCTACACTACACTTCATTTGATCTTCACACACGCTACTATGCTACTGTTCAGGTCTGTGCATTGACTGGGGCAGATAAAAAAAAAATCTGAATTAGCTGACGTTTTTCAATATATGTGAATAATTTATTTTGTCTTTTTTTCATTTCAGGCTGGTGAAATATGTGGATTCAATCAAACTCTGAGATTTCGGAGTGCCGATGGTTGAGTTTGAAAATTGAGGTTTGTTTTCTTAAAACTGAGTAAGACCAAACCTTGTCTAGGAAACTCCTGCTGGTTGACCTCAGTGTCCTCCACAGGTCTGCTGGGCACAGACTAATGTTGCAAAACTTTCTTCTGAACAGCAGGCCTGAATCTCTTTATTCTGAGGTTCATTTGGCACAGCAGGCAGGCAGGGCTGTAATTGTCTGCTTCTCAGGCTGCTTTGACTCATGTGTATGGGGGCAACCCTGGTGGGATCACTGGGGGCTATGTGCCACGTAGGGACTAGTGCAGCGTAGAGAAGATGTGCTGTGCCACTCTGCATTCCTCTTGCATCCTCTGTGCCAGTACTGGACCGATGTGATTAGGGAATAAGTAGGGTCAGAGGGCTTTTCACCAGCCAGAGTTATTCTCCAGCCTGTTTGTGCCTTCCAGGCAAAATGCAAAGGGAAGAGAATTGACTCTGGTGCTTGTTTGTGAATTTAGCTCATGAATCACTTGTGAAGGGAACCTCACTACTGCTAGTCTATTATAGTACACATGGGAAGTTTTCACCTTAGAGACTTCATTTGCCAGCCTGTTTGTTGCAGATTGTTTCATTCATGAGATATTGGGTGACTGAAATGGCTTTTAAAACAAAGAGTGCTTAATGTTGAGTAATAAGCTGGAAGTCACTCATGTCTGGGACATATCTGGCAGTTCTGCCCTGACACTGAAGCTAGAAATCATGACACTTCCAGAGCCTGAAAATCATAAATATTTGTTAGCTATATGTGCATATTTGGCTAATGAATAACATTCCTTGGGGTTATTTAAAAGCATCAATAAACTGCATTTGATACTGCTAGGTGAACATCCGGTACTTTCCACAGAGGACTTGCACTCTGAGCCACAACTGCTGTAAAGGTGAGACAGCCAGATTCACTGTGGGTCTCCAGTAACTCTGCTTGGAGCAAGTCACTGTGACTTTCAGAAGAGAAAGCAGTGATTACTTCACTTGGTAATATTTGTAAGTCCACCAGTTCATTTGCTTTGTGCAAATCTATGTACCAAGTCTGCCAGCAAAGTCAAAATCAACAAATCTTTTCAACTCTATGAGATTAATTTTTCCCTTTTTTTCCTTTAATAAGGAAGACTTCTAAAATGTCTTGTTGGTACCAGCTGGAGACCTCAACCAAAGTATGTAGGGCACTGCCAACTTTTTTATAAATGTTGCTGTCTGAACACATTTACCGTGTAAGTAATTCAGCCTTCAGTCTGAATACAGGAATATACTCATCACAGCCTAACTGTAATGGAGGTATGTACTATTTTCCATTCATTGTATCAATTCACTATATCCTTTGGATTACTGATCATCTCAGTAGAAGCAGATCCTAACATACACTGGCTGTATACTCCCTCTGAGGTGTTAAGGCTGCTGAGTGCTGAGTTAGCCGTGACTTTATGTGATCTTAATTACACAACCTGAATATTGCATTTGAGCAGGTTTTCCACTCTTGTATACTCTCAATTCCCTATGTTTCACTGAAATCAGTTAAGTCAAATTATTTTTTATTGTCCAAAGTACATCTGAACTTTAAAATAAAGGATATGGCATGCTTCTTTTGGAGTGGAATACTTATAGTTTGAAGGAACATGCTCTATTGCTGGGGACAAAGGTATTCTGCACAGAATATTTGACTTCTGTGTTTAATCTTTGAGTCTATATAATACAGAAATAAACACTCTTTTTAACCAGGTTGGCTGGTGAATGTATTTTATAGTGCCCAGCGAGTCTGATTACTGTTCCAAACTGGTTTACTCCAAACTATGGTTTTCTACCAGACTGTAAGAAACAATGTTTTGTTATTGTAATT
Source organism: Phoebastria nigripes (assembly GCA_035582835.1). Classification (NCBI taxonomy): domain Eukaryota; kingdom Metazoa; phylum Chordata; class Aves; order Procellariiformes; family Diomedeidae; genus Phoebastria; species Phoebastria nigripes. Next base: position 258,524 of record JAYKAV010002805.1, read on the forward strand.
GCTACAGTTGGAAAATTTGCAGTTTTATTTCATGACTAAGTTGGTGCATTTCTAGCTTTTACATATGTATTTTGCTCTTTGTTTTGTATCAAAATCTTTCAGATGATGGTCTGAAAGGATAATGTTTTAAAGGACTAAGGCAGAGGAGGGAATGTCGGAATGTCTTCAGTGTCGGAGGGTAGGACACTGCCTTTGGGCTGAATGGCAGAATTTGCTGTGCCAGACTCTTGCTGGCAGCATTTCCCTGGCACTGTCTGCTCATTAGGGCTCTGCTTCTATAGCACACTTAAACATGAGGAAAAGTTCACAGCYGTGAATGAACAAAGATAAACATATATTCATATTAAAGTTAAGCATGTGCTTATGAGCCTTGCTAAATTTGAGATAAAAAAAGAGAGAATGCCTGTGTGTACAAAGGTATCAGAGAAGCTGTCCCAGGGACCTGTTTACCTTTCGCTCATTGTTTATATTATTCTTGTTATCCACCCCGTTGGCATTTCATAGTTGTCTTTCCAAGTGCTGCTAAAAAGAAAAGCTGAGATTTTGGGACACTACTGTGTGCCAGTGATTGAATTCCATAGCCCCAGGACTGCGGATGCAGAGAGCCCCGCATATAAAGAGGGAAAAATCAAGGTTTTTCTTCTTGTACAAGTGGCATTGCCCAATTCCTCAGGACAACAGAGGAGAGTGACAGAGAATAGATGTTTCCTAGCAAACAGAGGATAATAGATGAGAAGTATGCTTAATACCAAAAATGAAAGCAAGCTATATTTTCATACTTCATCAGTCAGGAGGGACAAAAAAGGATTAGATCTTGGGGGCAAGAGAGACTCAAATTAGAGAACTTTATAAAATTGTTTACTCTCCAAAAAGATTGTGTGATATTGTTGTTGTCATTCTCCTGTAAAGCTTGTATCATATATCCAAAGGCTGTGCTCCCTGGCAAGAGAAATATTTCCAGCTCCCCACAACAGAAGTGTACTGCCACTCTTGATAAGAAATCTGCCTTGTAATAGAGGGCTTTCTGATGCAGAAGAGTACATCTGTAGTGTCTGCCCCAGAGGCTCTCATTACTGAAACCAAGATTTAGCCTTAGCATTAATACTGATTTGCTTTTCATTTTTACCAGCTTTTTAATTTTTGATGAGTTTCATCTCCACTCACAGATTCTACTAACCATACATTATCCTACGATGAGAGAATAAAATCTGAAGGTTAAAGCTGTGTATCAGATGTCCCTTTGTTCCTCTACAAATACACTGTCCTGACTTTTAGGGCCATTTGTCAGAGAAGTGATGTCATGGTAACAAAATGTAGATTGCCTTCAGATTTCCAGTTGGTTATCAGAACAACTATGGAGCCATCTCAGCTGAAGGCTGAGGTGCTGACCTCAATAAATTACCTGTCCTACCAGTGACTTTTGTTGCTTTCCATTCTGCTCAATATTTTGCCATCCTCACTGGCTCCATCAGTTTTGTGAGATTTTCCTCCATCGTGTTCACGTCCAGCAGTCAGATCCAGAGCCTACTGATGACATTATGAAAGGCCTTAAATGTTAACAGTAGGATGCAGTCTTTTGATGCATTTGTTTATTTGTAGGATGTAGTCTTTTGAAGCATCTGTTTGTGAGGTGGTAATGGATGTTTTTGCTGGGCTCATCAAATACTTGAAGTCATTACCATATTTCAAATAGGATGTACAAACTCTGCAAATAAGAGCTCTCAAGAATTTTAGAACTTTTGAAGGAATTCTACAAACCTCGACTAGAAGATCCTACAGTTTCCCATTGTGTTCAGCCTTTTAACAGTATCAGGGGGTGCCTGCAATTATGTTGGGCTACATCGTGTCCTGCTGAATTTTGACACAGAAGGCTTAAAGCAGATACTTTATGTAATTGCAGTCCATTGAGTGCTTTTTGGTGCCTGACTTGGACTGAAAACAATGTTCTGCCACTTGCAACATTCCTAGTCCGCCAAATAGGAGACTTTATTTGATGCCAAATAGACCTCTTCATTTTGCAGTCAATATTTTGCTGTGATTCTTGCCATAGCTGTTGCTACCAATTTCATGATTTTTCAGTGAGCACTGCAGGCAGAACACTGATCTCCTTATGCATATTAATGAACTTTAATATAACAGGGATGCCTATCATTAATTAGTTAGCATAGATATTGGAGAACTAAAAAGGCAATGACACTATTTTCTTGCTTTAAAATATAAAAGGCAATAAAATGGCAACAATACTTTTGCTGTGGTATAGTGTTTTCAGAAATACCAACACCACTATACAAGAATTGGAAGTTCCTGTATTTATGCTAATAACATCTGTGTTTGAAGATAACTACATTCAACACACTTCTGATCCTACAGGTGTCACAGTAATTTATATTAAGAAATGAAAAAACTTCATAAATGCATTTCTGCAAAAATGTACTCAGAATCAACTTTATTTACAGCTCACACCTTTTTTTTGCTAAAAATGCATAGTCATTACATATACAGTAGTCAGCATCCAAAAGTGTACAAAGATTAAATTTTCAAACCCTCCCAAAAGAACCAAACAAAATTCACACTTTTTGTTCATTGCATGCACAGACCCTTAAATGTGATACCTCTTASTAAAGCGTGCTTGAATCTCTAGCAGACAGAATTGACTTGCTATAAACTGTTTCTCCATACTATTAACCCCCAGCTACAACCACAAATCCTAAGGCATTCACATGAAATAGCAAAGCCCTACTTCAGAATCCTCCATGTTCTGAGTATGGCCCAGGAAGCAATTGCCCTGAATGCAGAAGTCTGCTGGTGGTGTTTCCTTACCGGGAATTTTGAGCAAAATCCTGCTTCCTTTGTCTTGGTCATTGATTTATTACTGAATTCAGTGGAATGAAGCAGTATCTGTCTAAGCAAGTTGTGAAAATCATTTAACTTTATTCCACACCCAGCTCCAAGACACTAAACCTCTTGAATGGAGGTCTGTGTCTTTCAGCGCATGTGACGCTTCCTCAGCATCTTGCATCTCATCTGAGAAGAAGAGGGTAAAGTCTCAGCTGTAACTTGGGTGTTGGTTGTGTAGCCCTGACTTACAGATGTCTAACAGAAGCTAGGAATATACTTGGATAGGGCGAATTTCTAATGGTAGAGGCTTTGACTTAATGAACCACTCAAACCCTTCGATGTCTTTGTTGTCTTCTTTTTTTTTTTGTCTCCACTACTGCTGCCAGTTAGAAAAGCTCTTAAAAACATTGTCCTCTACTCAGTGGTGCTGTTTATATCGGTCCTTCCAGGAGAAGGGCAGAGTGGGTTAGCAGGATGATTAGTCAGGGCTCCATGGCAAAAGAAGTGTACACATATGTGATAAGAAGATCCAAGTTCAGTTTTCACTCAAGAATAGGATTGACTCCATGTTGTTGGTTTTGGGGAATGGGAGGGGAAAAGAGAAAGTTGTTTGTCTGATCAATATAATTTTATGTTCCCAAATGCTTACACATGTTTATTTAAAAGCTTCATTTATTTAAGGTCTTTTTACTCTGATAAGAAGTATCTTGAAGTAGCTTGAAATTCCCAATGGCAATTGAGACATAGTCACAGTCTTACAGACACTGACGGGAAATCTTGCTCCATTGTTTCACGGTAACTGGAATACAATCCATGGCTAAATGAACAACGAGGCCTCATGGCATTAAAATGCCCCTTGGTACAAGTCACCAGTGAGAATTTCTGAAGAGAAGAGTACTTAACTCATGTATGTTTTCTCTTTTCTCCTGACCCTTAAGCATTTAGTCAGCCTGTTTACTACTGCTTAGGTCTTGATTGGCCCCCGCCTGAAGCCAGTGGAAATTTTGCCACCAGCTCCAAAGGACACAGAATGTGAACCTCCTAGGAGTATGGCAATGACGAGGGTTTGTCCCAAGAGTTCATGATCTAGAAACGTTCATGTTCCTCTCCCTGTGAGATGAGGAGCTACGGAAAAATATAACATTCTCTCTGCTGGAGTTCAGTAATATTTCTTCTTAGCACCTAGGAGGGTCTTTGCATTTTTAAGTGATTTACAAACATTAGCTAGTCTTCAGAGCAACCCTGCGAGGTAGGTAAGGTATATTCTCCCCATCTTACAGATGTGGAAACTGAGACACAGAGGGTCAAATTCAACCCTGGTACAATTCCAGTGTTTTACATGAATTAAATTCATTCAAAATGAACACAGTTTAAACAACTTGCCCTAGATTACAGAACAGGTAGTGGCAAAGCAGGGACAAGAACCCAGGAGTGCCTGACGACTCAGCTTGTTACTGGCCACGTGGTCATTTTTACTCTCCTAGGCAATGAAAAACAGTATAATCTGGGCAATTACTACAGTTATGATTTGCTTCTGTAAGGCATGTGGATGGTAATCAACTGAGTTAAGTGCAATAATACTTTATGAATGTGCTGCCTCAGAGAGTTTACTTAAACACGAAGTAAAACTTTCATACTGTCATTTTCTGCAGGTGCACTGTTGACAAAAATCCAACATAGTAGCTGGATTCAGCAAATAAATAATAAGCACAGCACTTGGACAACTAAGCAAAACTATCATTTTAGCAAAAACCAATGTGTTTCTRCTTTTAACTGCTAAATTTCTACAAGTGCAGCATGCAGATGAAACCTTTCCCTTTGTTTCCAGACTGCAGACTCCAGTCTTGCTAATGAAACAGCTCAGAGCTGCACAGATATCCTGGATAGTGACATTCAAATGAACACACTGCAGAAGAAGAAATAGTGTATCGCCACAGAATACGGGGTAATTACTACAGACCAGGTATATCAATCTTACATGAAGGTGAGCTTGAAGCTTACAGGTTACTCGGAAATGCCCAGAAGCTAGGCTTATTGAATATATGCCAATGTGTAGACTGCAGTTCTAGGCACATACTGATTGCAAGGGGGCGTGTCCATGCCACCAACACTGTGGGAACTGGGCCCATCAACAGTCAGTTCACACTGGCACAGGTATGTCAGTCTGAAGGTCAGTGTTGGCCAAAGACGGAAAGACACATAGGCATTTTCAGGCCATTCCTTTGCGCTCCAGTCCTCATCTTGTCCCCCATCCCCATACAGATTCTACCACAAAAGGCCTGAAAAGCCTTTTTGGTTTTAAAGATGAGCTCTGGAGACCACAGTGTAGACCTTATGGCAGGTACCCAGGCAATAAAAACATTATGACAGGTACTTAWGCAAAAGAGTTTGTTTTCTAGGATGTCCTTATGCATATAGTCTGCAGGTTAGACCTCCTGTCTAAGCTCTGGACATGCTTACAGATGTTCAGCCATGTGTGCTTTCACACCAAAAAGAGATCCCGCTCCCTTACAAGCCACACAAATGCTGACATTCACTTCTATACGAGCAAATTCAAGCACTGTAATTATAGATACCTTGTTCCACTTTTAACCTCTTTAACTCAGTTTTGTTCTGTCCATATTTACAGAGACTGGCTATTGGAAATGGTAAACGGAGCAATTATCTACCTACATGTCCTTCACTGAATAAACACAGACACTCAGGTAGCATTTCCCTAGATATTCTCCACACTTATTGTAACTTTTTAATTTGTAGCCACATTTTAAACAGACAAACAAACAAACATACATTAATTAGAACTCTTAAAATCTAATCACATCTCCCTGTACCCATTCACTCCTGATTCATACAGCCTGCTTACAGTGGCTCAGAGAGCAGTACTTGCAACCAGCATTTACAAATAATTCCACGAAGTGCTCAGGCCCATACACGTGCCTCAACATTTTGCCAATAGAAACTTTTAAATGAAGCAATATTCTTAATATCACAGCCAGGTACCAAATCTGCAGTGTGACTGGGGCTCACAGGCAACTCTTACAACAGCAGTAAGATTCCAGTAAAATTGCAGTTGGTCACAATCCAACCTTTATACTGTTATCTGTCGTTGAGATATATATAGACGACCCTGTGTGGCCTAACTGCAAATATCAAATGTATTTTTACAAGTTAGCAACAGCCTTTTTTGACATTGCCTCTTGAGATGTCCTCTACATCATGACTGACAAGCACAAATATAATTCATTATACACTATGCTTTAAAAGCCTTTTTTTACATTTGGCTTTTACTGTTGCTTGTTTCTGAGCTGTCTTCTAGTGCTGAGATTTGCTGTCCCTGGCCTTTTTGATTTCTTTCTTAGTTTTTAATTGCTGGTTGGACATGCTAGTGGCATCTCCCAGGCAAACCCTTTCTACATAATTAGTTTTGAAACTTGGATGAGTCATTGGGCTCTAACTACTATGCCTCTATTATTTTAACTTGAATACAGCACATCTCAAAGATTTTGGCCTCTTTTTGCAGTTGTGGAAATACATAGGATGACATCGTTGCAGGTCTTGATCCATTTGCTTTCTATTGTGAGTTTCCAGGGTTTTTTCACAATATAAAGCACATTTCAAAGCATAACAGTGTTGTGAACCAGCCTCCTCTCCCAGTGGTGTAGATCATTTTCTGCTTTATTGGCAGCTGAATAAAGCAATGCCATATTTATGACAAAAATTAATGAAAATATGTACAATTAAAAATACTTCATGTAGTTTTCATTCTCTTTTAATGCAGGTTGGTAAATGAAAACAGAACACAGACAGCCACACAGGGCCATGCTGTTTTTTATGGCCCATCAGTGATAACTCAAGAGGCCACAGTTTGGGAACTGCTGTTTCAGAAAATTCTAGCCAATCTCTTTAAAAGACCACATGTGACCCTACCACAAATTATATACTAGCAGAATTGTGGCTGGCAAAGAATACATATTTTTGTTAGGCCATTCTCATCATTCATTGAGAATCTAAAAGATCCAAACCATTATAGCTAAAATGGGTTGAGATAAAAGATAAAATGAAGTGGGTGTAATTTTCTTTTAGCTTATGCACTTTCATAGGGAAATTTTCACAAAGCTGACATTGGTACAGGACATATCAATTATTCGTTTCTGTGATGATTCTGACCCATATTAAGGATTTGACCTCATAATCCCTAGCTATAGTCCTTCCTATATTCCCATTATAAACAAAGGGGGCTTTGTCTTACAGAACCCTACGGGACTGGACTCAAAACATTTTCTTGGGGTTCGGATCCCATGTCCATGTAAATGGGAAAGACCCAAGCAGAAATGTATTTCCACAATAGGGGCAAAGAGGCTGAGTTAAAGAGCCACTACACTATTGTGCAGTACGATACCAGCGTTTCCTAAGAAGTACCACACTTCTTTTTGAAAATGGGGTATACAAGCAGTTTCTCACCTGAACTTCAAGTTGTAACCCCCTTCTGTAATATTATTGCGTACTTGTTACTTGTTCTGTCAGACAAAATAAAAATACCTTTGTTTAAAATCTGCACATAGTTTACAAAAATGTCTTTTTATATAGAAAGTAGGTTCAATCTATAGTTAGCTGTTTTTCGTGTGAGAAGGATAATACCTGGGTTGCTGTGAAAAGATACTGCTTTGGAAAAGATCTCATAATTCGTGTCTTTGAACTCCCCCAAATCTTCTGAAAGAGGACTTCAAAACACTCAGCTGCAGCCACAACTAATCAAAATAGGAAAAGGTGGGGAATGATGAGAAAGTGCCAGTATCCAGTACTTGTAGAGCCAGATTTTAGGTCCTGAACTCAGATTCAGCAATACCTTATTCTGCAACTAATTTTAGGATGGTAAATCTGACAGAGTGCTCTAATTAAAGAGCAGAAGAAACCAGTTCCATGTAATTCTTTAAAAGATCCAGAATGAGATCTCATGCATCAGTTACTCTCTTTACATCCACAGAACTCCCACCGAGCTTGGCAGGGGCTTATAGAAAGTCTGGCATCTGACTTTGACTCTGAAGGGCTGATTTGGGGGTGATTTACCAGGGAAGATAAAGGGGCCCCTTAGCAACCCCCTTAACACAACAGATGTTCCTGACATGCTGGGGGAAGAGCCATGCCATTATGCAGTGCCCTTCTTCTCCCCCTGCCCCCACTCCAAACTAGTTTGACCCCTTTCTGGTTCAGTTACTGTACATATCCCTCTATTTTATTTTAGTATCTGAGTGGCTACACCAACCACTCACTGCCTGTCTAATTAAAGTCTCTCCATCAACTGGTAATTCTGTAATAATTCACAGCTGTTTTTCCTCTCTCTGTTAAATCTATTGTTCCCTGGCTGAAAAGGCTGCAAGACCTTAAAAACTATAGATAGCTATCGATTTGTTTGCATTTAAAATCCAGTATGTGGCTGCAAAGGCCTGTTACAGTATCACAGAGGAAGATAAATGTCAGTGCATAATCCGCTAGGAAATTTCACACAGGAGTTGATTAAAAGTCTATGAGTAATCGTTGCACAAGTGTTTTCAGGTGTATATATATACACACATATATATGTAGCTAATAAATATATAGCTAGATATATAGATATATATGTATATACAGAACTAGTTTAAACCTAATTGTTATGAAATTAGTAAGTGGCATTCACAGTTCATGCATTCTTCCTAGTAGCAGAGCTAAATTATTTCAGCTTATACTCTAAGCAGCAACATACCAGTAAGCGTTTGCTTGCTTCCCCTGGTAACCTAGTGGTTTAAAGAGCACGAGCAGTTCCGCCATGGTCATTTTCTCTGGCAACCCTCTGTGAAAGGGACCTGGCTCTTCCACAGGTGCATTTCCCCCAGGTTTCACAGCATCTTCAGGACATGGTGGGGCCAGTCTGAGGGTCACCGGTCTGAAGGTCATCAGCCCGAGGGTCTCCAGCCCAAGGGTCACTGGTATGGTAGTTGCTGTCCCAAGGGTCACGGGCCCAGCTAGTCCTGCTTGCAGAGGTCTGCAACATTGAGGAACCTCCTGACAACCACAGCCAGGCAGAGCGTCAGGAGCAGCATATACCCCACGGTGCCCAAGTAGGTGGGGGCAGCCAGGGGTGCCTTGAGGAACTCGGCCAGCCCGTCCTCTACATAGTGCACCTGGTCGTAGATGCTGAGGAAGGTGAAGATGTGGAAAAGCTGGTGGCTGTGCCCCACGATGTCGAAGAGCCCTGGCTGGATCCGCTCAGGGATTTTGCTGACGTTGAAGAAGGCAGCCACCAGCAGCCAGCAGTAGCGCCGGTAGAAGTAGACGAAGAGCGTGGGGTTGCGGGTGCGGAGGTCAAAGAGGAGGCTCTCCAGCATGATGGGGCAGGCCATGCTCAGTGGCATGGCGAAGACGAAGGTGCGCACGGCGAAGGGGTAGGCGCAGCAGGCGGCACGGCTGCGGCAGCAGGCAGCTGTGCAGCCCACGGCCAGTGCCAGGGCCACGGGCAGCACCAGGGCACGGTAGGCCGCGATGGGCAGGCTGCAGTCCAGCTGCCAGCCCAGCTGCTGCTGCACGTAGTGGCTCATGGCGCTAGCGTCCAGCAGGCTCAGCCCTGGCAGCAGGTAGTAGGAGTAGGCCACAGTGCTGGCAAAGCCGTAGTAGCTGATGGAGGCGTAGTCCAGGTAGAAGAAGGCGGCGCGGAGGCGCGGGGAGAGGCAGCTGAAGAGGTGGGCCGTGCAGCTCATGGCAAAGGTGAGCAGCACCCCCGAGGCGTAGCACCAGAGGGGCAGCAGGGCCGGGTGGTGGAAGGGCACGTCCCCGGCGCCCCGCAGCAGCAGCAGCTGCCCGAAGCGGCTGAGGAAGAGCAGCAGTGGGATGAAGTGGGTCCAGAAGTTGAGGGTCTCGTTGGTCGGCTGCAGCACCGAGGCCAGGCACTCCTGCGCCGAGCAGTGCAGCCGCCGGTAGCCCGAGAGGATGAAGCACTCCACGAAGTCCTCGGGCACCTCGTCCCACCGCAGCAGGGCGGCGGGGCGAGGAGGCGGCGCCGCCTCCTCCTTGTCCCCTTCGCCCGCCGGCATGCTGCTGCCCCCGCCGGCCCCGGGCCCCCCGGCCGCCCCCGGCCCGCCGTCCGCCGCCGCGCCCCGCCGCCCGGGCGAGGTAGAGCCGCTGCTCCCGCAGCCGCCGGCGGAGGAGCCGCGGTGGCTCTGCGCTTCTCCTCCGCCGCCGCCCCCGGCAGCATCACTCATTGCAGCAGGGGCAGTGGCGGCACCGCCGCGACTCCTCCCGCCCTGCCGCCCGGCATCGCGGTAACTGGAAACCGGCGGCGCATCCAGGGCGCCCGGGGAGCGGGGAGAGACGCCCCCGCCGCCCCGGGTAGGGTTTCCCGGGGAGGGAGGCGCTGAACACCCGAGCCGCCGTTAATGATTGATGCGGCCGCAGCGGCGGGGGCTGGGCCCGGGAGAGCCCCGCGGGCGCCCCGGCCGAGCCTCCCCGCAGCGAGGTGTGCGGCCGGGCCCGGGCAGCGCAGACCCCTCAGGAGCCCTCTCCGTCGGCAGCTCCCCCGGGACCCGGGCGTAGGGACCGCTGGCACGGGGACACGCGAGCAGACCCACCCACTTTGTACGGGGCCCTTCCCACGGGGGCCTTTTGGTGTAAAAAGCACAGAGGGGGCAACGGCATCGGCTGTCCGCGGGGCTGCGGGTGCTGCTGCCCAGCCCTGCGCCGCGGCTGCGCCGGCGCGGGTGGCAAAAGCCCCGACAAAGGGGGGGGGGTGACCCCGCGGGGTCGGGAGATCCCCAGCAGGCGGGACAGACCTGGGAAATACCCCCAGACAGGGGACGTCTGGCAGCTGGGGGGATTTCTACCATGTGTGCTTCAGTGAGGCCGCCTGAGACCTGGTTTCTTTGGTGACATTAACGTTTGCATTCATTGCATCAGATATTTTAGGCTAAACGTTCCCGGCCGGGCTGGAAAGGGCGTACATCTCACTGACACATAGGGCACCCACCTTATCTCCGCGCTTCAAGCGGGGCGGCTGGGAGGGAAACTCAGTAACAGGCTGACAGTAGCTGCTCTGTGTTGATCCTTAGACAAATCCTACATTTATGGGCAGTGTGGTTATGCAAGCAGCACAGTTACATAATCGGAATATAAAAATACAGGGAAAAGCACTGTACACGTGTTACTGTACCTTAACGTGTCTGAAGTAAATAGAAGGCAGTGCAGAAAGGTAAGTAACTGTTGCAGGTGCAGGTAGGAGCCAGAGTAAGGAATATATATGTAAGATATATATGTATGGTCTTATGGTATAAACTGAGGTCCAGTGGAATTAGGACACTCTGCCCAAAAGTTTTTACAAAAATCTTCTATTCAATAATGAATCATGACATACAAAATCTTCTGAACAAGGAGGTAATATCAGAAATATGGTTTTAAAAGTTGGTACCAAAAAAGTAGCAAAAATGTGTTGCCGAAAGTGATTTTCAATGCGTTTTTCGTTACAGTAAAAGTATTGATTTTACGGAATTGTCAAAAGTAGGGCAGACTGGTGACGCTGCTTATAATCTTTATAAAAATTACACAGGAGTCCTGCTAGGAAGATAAACACAACTGAGCAGTGCTGAAAAGCCAAGGGGAGGAGTAAAATATTAAACGGAGAGAGACTTATTTTTTAGATAACGGGCCTAACGTGCTCTGATGCCCATGTGTTTTAGAGGGCGAGAGGGTAGGTGGGGGTGCCTGGCGGCGTGCAGGGACATACCAACCAGACAATCCTTGAGGAGTGACTGACAGAAGGCTCTGCGTAATCCGCCTGTGGTGAGCCTCAGCTGCACCAGGAGCGACCAGGGCCCCACTCACTGTGGGCTCTGCAGTSTGTGATTTAGGGAGAGGAAAGGCTCTTTGGAATTAAACGAAAACTGCTCAGCCTCTGGTAGAGGTCAGGATTCTAATGGGGCTGCTTTGTACTAGAGAGGCCGCCCTGAAGAAGATACAGCCTGGATGCTGGACCATTTGCTGCATCACTATAGATGCACCTGGTGGTGAGGAGGCTGTTAGAAGATACCTCCTCCCCTGCCCTGCTCCCACCACACCACTCCACACCACACCACACCTGCAGGCGCTCCTCAGTAGGGTTCTGGTGATCGTTTCTCTCAGTCCCTAAGTGATACTTCCATTTACGGTGGTGAGTGCCATTGCAGGCCCTAGGGAAGAGGACTGAAGTGACCATGATCTTCAGCCTCCCTCGTCAAGGTTAGATAAGGAGAGGTGGTTGACTGGGAGCAATCTGGTTTTAGACCTGCGCTAAAGAGCCTGTTGGAAAGCCACCAGCAGCTGTTGCAACAGATGGTGTCTAAAGAACAACAGCATCCGCCGCTGATTGGGAACTGCTGGCCTTGCAGTGGCAGCAGGGCTCGTTCGACACGTTCTGACTTTCCTACAACCTCCAGAATTTCAGGGATGTGGGAGGCATTCAGCCCTCTTGCCTCAGGGAGTACTGGGGTATCACCTGGCTTCCTGGGAGAAACACCCACTGGGTCCCTGTTTTTATGGAGGGCAGCCCAGGCGAAGAGGAGCAGGCGGGGTTTGCTTGTGGTTCAAGATTGACACAGTCCTGGTGGCCACTGGACCGTCTGGATATTGGTGGAGATACGCGCTAATGCTGCAGAGAAGATAAATGTCTGAAAATTTCTCGCTACTATTGATGTCTTCCTGTAATATTTTGAGATGTCTTAAAATAATATTTAGGGGGGTGGGGGCTTTCTGTTTCACAGAGGCAAGGATCACTTGAGAGACTTGTACATACCGGCTCCTCTGGAGGAAGCACAGGCCCATGGTAGCTATCTAGTTTTGTTTGCTTTGTCCCTGGTGGGTTTACCTGTTAACACTGTGCTACAGATAAATACAAGCAGTGTAAAATAAATATAAATTTTCTTCTCTCTGCCTCTGTGCGGGGATCCAGCTTTGGCTTGTGCCAAGTGCTCTGCTGATGTCACACACGCATAACCTGGGTCTCCTTGTCTGGCCAGAAAGTGCCACGGAGATCTCGGAACTTCTAAAGATCACAGTTCACATCATTGCCAAGTGACAGCAATGTAGCTTTAGCAGCCACATTAATGAAACTCATTACTAACAAACTGGTTCTTTTGCCTTTTTCCAAGGCTGCCTCCTCACAGGGGAGAATGGTCTCTGAGGGCGGATTGGGCTTTCATAAAGACAACAGCATACATCTTACATTGAGTTAATTATTCTGTTCCCAAGCCAGCTGTGGAGTAGCGTACTGGGAACCTTACAATTTAAAGCACTCACAACCTCAAAATAGCCTCTTATTCATATGTAGTCCATCAAGGATAGTATTACATGGCTATTATGTGGTAGGCAAGGGAAAATCAGGGCATTTGGAGGTCACAGAGAGGAGTCATAGAATCATAGAATAGTTTGGGTTGGAGGGACCTTTAAAGGTCATCTAGTCCAACCCCCCTGCCATGGGCAAGGACAATCTTCAACTAGATCAGGTTGCTCAGAGCCCCGTCCAAACTGACCTTGAATGTTTCCAGGGATGGGGCATCTACCACCGCTCTGGGCAACCTGTGCCAGTGTGTCACCACCCTCAGCGTAAAAAATCTCTTCCTTATATCTAGTCTAAATCTACCCTCTTTTACTTAAAACCGTTACCCCTTGTCCTGTTGCAACAGGCCCTGCTAAAAAGTTTGTCCCCATCTTTCTTATAAGCCCCCTTTAAGTACTGAAAGGCTGCAGTAAGGTCTCCCTGGAGCCTTCTCTTCTCCAGGCTGAACAACCCCAACTCTCTCAGCCTTTCTTCATAGCAGAGGCGTTCCATCCCCCTGATCATTTTCATGGCCCTCTTCTGGACCCACTCCAACAGGTCTATGTCTTGTCCATGTAATGTAGTGCATGAAAAGGCCTCTGCATTTTTCTAAACCAGAGTTTATATTTAGAAGGGCATGGTCAGCATATACCAGGGTTTCTTCTAGTATGTGTAGAATTTTCTGCAGGCTTTCTCTCGAAATAACCTTTGAGAAGACTCTTAAAACACTGCTGAAGGCACTGCCTAATGAGGTAAGTAATGGAAGATAATGTTAATCAGTGCTGGCTGAAGACTCAAAGAAAAAGGTGTGCCAAAACACCAAATGTGGGTTTGTTTCTATGTTATACTTCTGTTTTATTCATTGTTGAAGTCCTTTCACAAGGTATCATCTTGTCTGAAATATCAAAAGCCCTATAAGATATTCTGAATTACTTCAACCCTCCCCAATGAAATTATGCCTTTTAGTTAGGGAAAAAAAAAGCTAATTTCATCTTTTGCACTCTAACATACTCAGCACATTGGGAAGAGGTTGTACTTAGCCCTCCTATTATCCATTGCCTTTCTGAGTGAGTAAAGAAATTAACTTAAATCCACCACTAGAGGGAAAGTCCTCTCGTGAACAAGCAATGCTGGTGTTTGGAAGATTTAAGATGCTTTTGAAGATATACCTTCAGCCTCACCCAATTCAACCCACTCACACTGGCAAACATCAATCTTAAGAGCTCTTGCTTGACATAATCCTTTACCATACAACTCTGTCTCTCTCATTTCTTTTTCCTTTCTGTATTTACACCTTCAAGACAGATTTTACCGATTTCTTTCTTAATAAGAAGTTTTTATCTGAGTAAAAACATTTAACCTCTTTGTTTGCTCTGGATTTTTATCCTTCTTCACTAAAATCTCTTTAGTAAATCAGATTCTGTTCTGACATCTTCCGTGGATCCCCACTGACCATGAGTGAGGGTAGAATTTGGCTCTATTTATTTAAGAAGAGTAGGTGTTAAAGAAGGAGAGGCTTTAGCCTCATCTAACTTTGTCTAATGTAGCTCACACTTGCAGTTTCTCTGGGAGAACATCTTAACAGATACGCAGACATACAAACATGGTCCTTTTCTTCTATGTGATTTTTTTTTAATCCTTTCTCAAGCGTGTATCAATCTCTTGAAAATAATGTCTTGATGGGTAACTTTCTACTGCAGGGATTATGATCTTTTGTAACAGTTTGAGTAGGCACAGTGCTTTGATCTAATATTGAAGAGATTAACTCGCCTTTAGAGATTCTACCCCACTATTTTTTCAGACTGGATAAACAGGAATCCTTGCATCATTTTCTCCTTCTTGAGTAACTACTTAGGGACAATTATACTTTATAAACATAATTCCTTAATAGATAAAGAAAAGTGAAAGTGATACTTGTATTTTAAAGCCTCACTTGGAAGTCAGAAAAGCTAGATATGGTAAAGGGAATAACAATAACTGACACCATCATGGTTGCATAGCAATGTTCATTTTAACCTCTCTTTCACCAGGAGCTTCTAATTTTCTGCTCTCTTTACCTTCAAGTTGAATATTTTCAGGTTTGTTCTCTTTATGCTTTAAAAACCAGCAATAAAACCAACCTGAAATAATCTGAAAAAACTCTAAACACACCAAACTGGGAAAAAACACTTCACATTTTAAGAAAATTTCTCTGAATATTTGGTTGTTGTCTTTTTTAAGTTCTTGTTTTTGAAAGATTAGGGGTACAACTTGTGTTTTCCTGGACAGCAGCAAATCTGAACGCAAGTACTGCAGTGAAATTCGTTTCACTGTGATGAAGAATAGTATATTGGCTGTATGCATATTTCATATATGTTTTCCGTGGTCAGAATCCACCACTGTCCCACCTACCAGGGGCTCACAGCAAGAGCAAAGTACAACTTGTCCTTTGCAAGGGTTGCAGGTCTGAACACTCACTTATGAACTGCATGGCTAAGGAAATTGTTTTGTTTGTATGTGCTGAGTGGGAGTGTTTTCCAGAGCACAAATTGCTACTCACTGTTAGTAAGCTGAAAGGAGGGACTCTTGGTATGGACAAAGGAAAGATTGCTGTTGCACTCATCTTGAACTTCCATGCTTTTAAACAGCTGATAAATTTGCACATCTGGATTCCAGCCACGTAGGCTAATTCTCTCTGACAAGAAGCTGCAGGAGAACTTTTGGAATTAAGCCTTCATTTGATACTCGCACTAATGCCTGGAAAATACACCGCAAATTACTGACCTTTCTCAGCCAGACAGTATGTGTCAGATGTTGCCCCTGTGACTGGTTTGCGTAATGGGCCTCACCGCTTGAGAAGTCCCAGCGGGAGAAAGAACCCAGGTTCCCCGATAAAGCACGTGTCCTGGGAGAGCAGCGGGGTCCTGGAAGTGAAAGCGGCTGCTGAATGGCAGGACTAGAGCAGGACTCGCAGCTGAGAGAAGGTAGGGCACCAGGATGGAGAGATGGAGCAACACAGAGACGGCTCCAGCCAGGAGACAGAGAGCAGACAGAGCAGTAGCAACAAGTCCAGGCTGCTGGGGACCTCAGAGCCAAATTGCCCTCTCCCAGTCACCCTCTCTGGCTCTTTTTTGTTATTCTGGGGGTCCCTGCTAAAGCATCTCAATTTAGCCCAGTGGCTCCTAGCAGCCCAGGCTACCTGTGCTCCAGCTGCGCCTGCTGCCTGCGTCTCATCTCATCTCTGCCCTGCTCTCCTCCCATGCTGCACGCCCATAGCTTCCTAGAAACACTTGAGTACACGGGGGAGTGTGCATCTACCTGCTTTGAGAATCCTTGCCTAGCAATTTTCAGCCTCAGGGGTGGGAGGAGATGGAGGGTGGAATAAGGGAAAAGAAGCTGGAAGACTGCTGCCTAAGCAATGGGGGAACAGCACACACAGCCTGTGGCTTTAGGGATCTGTGGGCACTACTGAGAGCATGAACTGACTCACAGAGTTACAAACCTGTACACCCAGCAGCTACACTTCTGTGCTACTCCTGATCTGCCCACCTTGTGCCCTCAAACGTGCTTCCTTCACTACAGGGTAGGGAACTTCCACAGCACTTTAAATCCTTCCTCTTCCCTTCCCTCACACCCACCTTTGCAAAAGGATTGCAGCAGTTCAGCTGTGCTCTGGCCTGGGGTGAGAGCAAGGGAGAGATCTCCTCTGAAAGTGGGGAAAACCAGCCAGAAAGACAAGGGTAATGCACCACAGCATGTGGTTTACTTAATGTAGCTTAGTGTTAATTATTTATGATAATTCATGATTTTCCCTAGTATATTGCCTAATGGTATCTGTCATTGTAACAACAGTTAATAAACAACTCCCAGGTCTGCATGCAACCAGACCTACTGCACTATAATGAAAAATGTCTAATATTTCCTTTTTGATATTATTATTAGCCTACCCTTTCCAGCATTAATTCTCCATAGATTTCTGCATCTCGCTGCTTCCTTTCCTTCCCTTTCTCCTCCCTTCCCTTTCTCTCCCATTAAGCCCAAGACACTGACATGTGTTGTCATTCACTAACTGTACACGAGTGCTACTGTACTATTGCAATGTGTTATAAATAGCACAGATTCAGAAGTACAGTTCATTCTGAAAAATTATCTTTAGAGATGACCTTTGAAACTCTAACTGTATCTTTCCTGTTTTTCACAGCATGCTCTGGATCATGGTGCTCTTAATTTGGCGCAGTTTATTAATTACAAAAGAGCAGAGCGGCTGAGCAGTAAGCAGAGGATTTAAAAAGTGAGGTGGATAATTAAAAAGGATTAATGAGGTGGATTAAATAAAGGGATTGAGGCCAAACGGAGCACAAATTTTCTAACCATTAGTGGCCCCAAAACTCTAGCATCCAAGAGCATGTTCCTCTTTCCAGCTAGATGTTTGCTTTTTATCCAGAAGTGTCAAGTCTTTCTTTCATACCAGGTTTATTAATGCAGTCCCAGGAGAGCTGAGCAGCATCTAGTGTCTCCTCTTGCGGCCCTAAGTGCCCCTTCTATCCAGTACAAGTTCCTCAGCTGGTTTGCTTCCAGCTCATTGCTGCAYCTGTTTCCACTACCATGTCAAAAAAATCCAAAAGCAGGTCACAGATGACACTAATCCTGTGCCTCTGCAAGCTGGTGAAGTGGTTCTCAAGAAAACAGTGAGCAAGATGGGGGAAGAGAAGGACTTGACTGGGATTCTGAAGCAGTAAGATCCTGCCTAATCCATCTCTAAAGCTCCTTGGCCAACACCATTCCTTCCTGCGGAAGGGCTGCTCTATGAGCAAGTTCAGGGCTCAACAAATCCTAAAAAGACTGATGGAATTGTCCCCAAATCCTGCTGTAAAGGGGTGGGTTTTATTTCTCCCTCCTTCCCTCCAAGCCAGCAGTGATTCCACTTCAAATCTGTGCAAAGCCTTGGGGTGCCCACAGAAAGCTGTGCTGGTGGTTGCAGAAATGGAGAGCCATCCTCCAGAGCAGAAGGTGAGATCCTAGATGGTAAGGTACTGTGTCAGCTGTAGGTATAGCAAACGCTAATTGTTGTAATTGCTTATTGCTGAAGGGAGCTCAATAAACATCTGATATCTCTTGATCCTTAGCTGCCAATCCATTACCAGAAAATTTTTGCATGGTTATTTTGCAAACAGTGGAAGGAGGCTCGAAAAGCAAGGAGAAATGCATATTTCTGCCACATGACCCTTCTCTGTCTACCTCACCTTATTCTTAGTTGCAGCAGCACTGTCTGGCCAACCACTTATTTGATTGCAGTATAAAGCAATTTGCATCTACAGAATGATTATTATTACTATTTATTATTTTGCTATTTTTTGTGTGACTTAGGAAGTAGAAATCATGTAACGTAGTAAATTTAACCTAAGGCGTGCCGAGGAGTAGAGCTGGGGAGCAGCCACCTGAGCGGGGCGGTGGCGGGCGGTGCCYGGCTGGCCCTGCCCTCTGCCAGAGCGTGCGCACATGGCCGCAGAGCGGGGTGTTTCCCCAGCTCCCCGCTATCCCTGCAAAGCTGCTCTTCGCAGGAGGAACAAGAAATGATCATAGTTTTTACTTTTGTCCACGCTGCTGGTCTTGCGTATTGATCCGCRTTTTCCGGCTTTGAGGGAGACTTTTCTCCTTTTCTCCAGCTCCTGAGTGACTGTTCATTTTCATAACTCTGTAGTGTTACTTCCATTAACCAACCTACTTGACAGCCAGCGTCAGGACCTGCACTATGACAGTAGCCATGAAAAGACCCACAGCTAAACTGTCACCCTAAAGATAGGTACTGGCAGAGCAACACGCTCTCATCAGACCATCTCCCCACACAGCTGGATGCAAACCTGCAGCAGGCAAGGTTTCCTGAGGGTTTTGCCCTCCTCTCTAAACTTCCAGTCCTCTCCAGTTGCCCCTGCCCTTCTCACCCTCTCCTTTTGCTTTCTTTTTGCCTCTTCTGAAAGCTCCCACTTCATCCTCCGCTGACAAATGTGGTTATTAGCGTAGGCCCTGCTCCCTCCTGTTGCTCACAGGGCAGTAGGTGGCGGGAGTTGGTGGATTTAAAGCTTTCATTGATTTCTGTGTATCTACTGTCTTTTCCTTAAGTATTATCTCAACCCCAACATCTTCCACATCATGATGAAAATCCATAAAAGCACAGGAATGCAAGGCTCATGGTAAATGTAATGTGACCACTGGTTATAATCCCTAGTTAAGCAATGTTCAATAAAGAAAGTTGCTGTGGTGGTGTGCTATCAAACCCAGTAACAGAGGATTTGCTGTGCTATCCTTTTCACTATTTATTCCTGGGCTTTTCTTGATTTGATGTAACATTTTGATGTTGTTCAAAACAGTATTCTTTCTATTTCACTTTGCTAGCTGTTTAGGGGTGAGCCCTGCCTCCAAACTGTATGACCACGCACTACTCAGTGTCTATGGACGTGGATGAGGAGAGCTATGCAGAATGGCCGAAGCACAGGACTCTGCAGCTGCACAACACACTGTCCATCCGGCCCAGCCTGATCCTGCGTGAGGCCTTCCCACCTAAAACACATTTTGGGCGCTTGGCGTGCACCAAGAACACTCCAAGCATTTCCACGCCACAGGACATGCACAGCACCCACCCCGTGGGCCTTCCCAGCGCCCTCAGCTGAGTCCTGCTACTGCTCTACTCATCCCACCTGAGCTGTTCCCAACTGTCACCTGCTAATGTCTTGTAGGAAAACATCTGGTGATTAAAAAAGGCTCTGTATGCTCTGCACGGCCCTCTCCCCTCTGAGGGGCTCAGGCAACGCGGGTCAGTGCTTTGTGTCTGAAAGCCGACCCCTCGCGTTAGGGTTTGCCCCGCGGGACCGTGCGTCCTTCACACGGGCAGAAGTGCTGGTGCCGCCTCACGGCGCAGCGCTCGGCAGCACGGCCCGTGCCAGCGCTGTGCCCCGGGCCGGCCGCCGGGGGACCGAAGGGTGTCGGCGGGCGCGGGCTCCCGCCGCGGGCTGCCTGTCGCTGCCTGCCTTACCGTAGCTGGTTGCTAGGCAGATTTGAGTTGCCTAGCGACTTCATTTGGGTTTTCTTCTGCTAATGCCAGAGCAAGAGACTCAGGAGAGACACAGACACCGCACGAAGCAGAGGGCTGCGGGTGAGGCGGCGTGTCGCACTGCCGGTGCACCGCACTGCCGGTGCACCGCCCCGCCTGCCCCCGCCTCTCCGCTGAGGAGAGGGTACGGGGACAGGCCCCAGGCCCCACCCGGGCGGAGGCCGTCCCATCGGTGGCTCGGCCATCGGCTTCCCGCCCTCCGCTCGCCGGCTCGGTGGGATCGGCGCTCCCTTCCTCGCCGCCAGGGCTGAGCGAGGGGAGAGGCAAGATGGCGGACAAGGCGCCCAGCGGCTCGCAGAAAGCCAGTGGGAAGGTGAGGCCGTTCCGCAGGGCGGCCCGCGGCCCACCGGCCCGCTCCGCCGACGGGGGGCACGGCCGCCGCCTGCCGGCGCGGCGGCGGGGCCCGGGAGTGGCGGGGCAGCGAGGCGCGGGCGGCGCGGCCTGCTCCGTCCGTGCTCTCTGCCCGGGGTGACTGCGGGCCCCGGGAGGCGGGGGGGAGGCGGGAAGGGGGCGGCGCGGCGGGCGCGGGGGGCCCGGGCCTCTCGTGGGGCATCCCCGCTCCCCGGGACCGTCCTGGGCACGTCTGTATCCCGGGCTGGCGGCAGCGGCCTCCTCGCGTCCCCGTGCCCCCGGCGGAGGGATGCGTGGGCGGGCGGGCCGGGGGAGCGGGGGCCCGGCGGAGCGCGCTGTAACTGCAGGCGCGGGTCGTCCTGTTCTAACCGGCGCATCCCCGGTTTCGGATGCGGGCAGTTAGTTAATGCCCGAGTCTTACCCGTGCTCGTGTACGTGTTTAATTTCGGTCGTGCTGGGAGTCCTGATCCCCCCGTGGGCTGATGCCCGCGTGGGGTTAGTTTCCAACATGCAAGTGTGAAGGAAAACGGTAATTTGAGAGCGAGTCTCTTCTTTTGATTTGCGATGAAATTACAAATTTCACAAAATCACCGTGGCGTTCCCCGCTCTTTTCACTGTACTCGCTCTACTTCCTGTAATTATTGTTTGTTGGATTTGCAGACCAGAAGTCCAGGGAGTGCAGGAGTTCTGGCTAACTTGTCCAGAGCTGTGTGCTGAAACCAGCGCCTGGCTGGCTGCGGGTAATAACAGCACAGAGCTGCCTGCTCTTTAAGCATCCCCTCCTGCCAAGAGAGTAGAGGGTAAGATATGTTTTGGGGGATGTACTGGCAGCTGACAGTTTGAGGATTAGCGATTAGTGACACTTCCTTTCACTCAGCTTTGTTGCAGGTTTTAGTCCAGAAGTATATAAATCTTCCAGTTTTTGGTGTGGGTTTTTTTTGTGTGGTGTGGGTTGGGTTTTTTTGTTTGTTTTTGTTTTTTTGTGTGTGAGTGAGTGTGTAAATCAGCCAAGGGAGAAGCCACATTTTGGCTCAGGAATTTCCAGTGCTATATAGATTAATAATTTTTACCCATTTTTGTATTCAGCTAAAACAGGATTATTTTTTGTTGCTGCTAGGAAACCGAGAGCCTTTGCATGTTTACCCAGTTGGTGTTATTAGAGTAGGAGAGTTTTATTTTTGTTTCCCTTTTATGATCTGTTCCAAATATTGCCAGGAAACATTTTTTTGCATTTTGCCTTTGGCTTGGAACTGCAAGTAAGAGCTGGACAGAAAAAWTTAGTAGTAAAGTAGGTTTTAATTTATGGAGAATGGCTTCCAGGGAATAAGACATTTTGGGATTTCAAGTATAATTAGATATAGAATAATAATTTAATTATTGATTACTGCAACCGATAACATGGTACACCAAACCAACCCAGATGTGATCCCTTTCTTTTCACAGTTACATCATAGACTTTTTTGTTTTGTTGTTTACTATTTCCGTATRGATGATTTTTTTTTTTTTTTAAATATACAATAATAATTAATTTATAAGAATTGTTTTCTGTCCTAGATCTCAGTTCTGCAGAGGTATGTGCAGACACTTAACTCTTCATACTAAGCTATCCTAATCTCAAAGTTCCATTTGAACTTCATTCCGTTGAATTCAGTGGAATGACTAGAGAATGTAGAGTCAAACATGTGCATTAGTCTGTCAAGGCCTGTTGAAGAGGTCCTGTATCTTGCCATCTTCGTGCAGTTCCCCCTCACCCCTCAATTTCCCATTACTCTAGACGTATATGCTGTGTTTCCAGTAGTGTTTTTGCCACGCTTTACATTCTAGATCTTACTTGTTTTGTGTTGTCAATATTATTTTATGTGCCAAAGAAAATAGTGATAGTACATACCTGGATCCATGAGAATGTTTTTGTTGAAAAGTGAAATAAAATAAGACATGCCTAGCTCTTGGGATTTGTTTCCTTCAACTTCGACTTTCTTTGGGGGGCCGGGGTGTATGTGGTGTCTTTTTTTTGTCATTTCATGAATGCTTGCGATATGTATATCCATAGAGATACTTTTCAGATGTCTGCAGAAAGAAGTATGACATAATGGTACTGAAATTAGTAATATTCTTATTTTTGTTATTAATTTATTCATGCAAGGATAAAAATCTGTATTTTTAGTTGAGCCTGTATGAAAATGTTTATGGTTTAACAATCTAAGCAAATAACCATTTTGCTCAATTTCTTAAAGTAATTATTTATCAAAGATTTTGATTTTTTAAAAATCATTTTAAGATTCATTTACTTACATATTGAAATTGAAGTTTTAGGGTCCATTTCTTTTGGTGCATTGTATTTGCAAGTTACAAGAATAATTGTAGTTGCAAAACAAATATGTCTCGTAGACTCCATAAGGTATGTTTCAGTGGCAATTCCAAGATGTGCCTTTGCTGACTTCTAGCCCACCTTCCTGGGAAGACACAGTCACATTTTATTTTCTGTGTTCTGTGAAGAGCTGTGACCTAGCAGTTGAAGGCTTTAACACTTACAGTAAGATTTCTCCCCTTCAGAATGGGTGGTGTTTGTTCTTTGGTCTTAGTGTCCAAGTACTGATGTTGAACATCTAGCCAGTTATTTTGTTTTATAGTGTAAAATCAAGCTTATTTCAGTCAGGCATTACCTGTTTGATTCGCTGTTTGAAAACCATTGCTGGAGATGGTACAGGTCCAGGAGCACCCATTGCCTGTGTTGCTGTGGTGGTAGCTGCTTTTTATGATACGGTCAGCTTCTAAATAAGTTTGAGAGTCTCCAATGTGAAATGTGTTGCAAAAGCATTATCTATTCCTTTGTCACTTTGAGATTAGGATATGAAGATATGTGCTTGAGATTTCCAGAAATCTAAATAGGAAAGAAGGACAAAATTGAGGAAGAGAAAATAGAGATTGCGCAAGACTGCACAGGAGGTCAGTGTAGGATGATTCTGAAATGGCAGATACTTCAATTATTATCTTGATGTAATGAAATATTAGCTGCTCAATGACTCTGCCATTTTCTTATCTTCTGAGAATAGTGACTATATTGCATGTCCGCTGCTCTTACATATAATACTGTACGAATTGGGTACCATGTGGCAGAAGAGATTATCCACTTGGACCAAGCTGTAGATTTCCTTTTTCATTCTAAAAAAATGTTTTAACAACATTCCTTAATCTTAAATGCATTTCTCAGGTTTTTGAGTAAGTTATGTGTTAATTAAATGTTGAAGAACAGTGATTACTTGCTTGTGAATGGACAGCTTTCCTTGGTAAGTTAAAGTGTATGAAGAGCAGCAATGTAAAATCTGTAAGTGTGGTGAATTCCAGTTAGATGTAGCATTCTGCAGGATGGAGAAACTCGTGATCTTTAACTGTCCCTAAATTGTTGTTCAGCTGGTGACCAGGAGCAGGAGAGGCATAAGCGCGTTTCCTGTTGATGGAAATGTAAAAGGAGGTGTCCTTCTCATTTCCTCTCTAGCAGTAGAAAGTTAAATGTTGGCAGCTCCTATTCATCTGAGTTTAAGGTTATAATGGAATAGCATTCCTTGCCTGTACTTTGGAGAAAACCATTTTCCATTTACTTTTGTGTCTGCAAGTGATGTCTATTTAAATAGTGAATAATACTAATATGCACTATTCCAGTAAATGTAAAGAGTAAATAGATTAGCTAT
The DNA here is from genome assembly GCA_035582835.1 of Phoebastria nigripes. NCBI lineage: Eukaryota > Metazoa > Chordata > Aves > Procellariiformes > Diomedeidae > Phoebastria > Phoebastria nigripes. The sequence goes on from JAYKAV010002805.1 coordinate 282,801, forward strand.
AAAATAATTTGCAGGTGTTTGCAAGCATTTGTTTTCTAGACAGTTTGATAGAGAAAGGAAGAATAAAAAAGACAAGTTGGGCTGGAAACATCCCTGCCTTTGCTGCATTTTAACATCTTAATTTAAGCAGTGATTCCATTTGTGTTTCCTTGGTATCAGTGCTGACACAAACCAGCCCCAGCCTTAGCTACTTTTTCCCTCCCAAACATTGTCCTCTTTGGTTGATTTGGCATGATTCGGGGTGTGGGGTGTGTGTGAGCCTGCTATGAATTGGAAACTGGTTTGGCTGAACCTTCCCAACTCTCTCTTTCCTAGGTGATCAGTTAGATCCAGAAAAGGGATCTAGTTCAGTGTGACCAGCTGCCCAGTATGGGGGCAGAATCAATGGAAGGTGTTGAAACAGGGCAAGAGTGTCTTACACCAGAGTTTCTTGTAAACACTTTATCCTGAAGCTATTAGTTTTTGCAAGGGTAGGGCTTTTATTTATGTTTAAGTTGTAGCCATTACAGTTGTAAAAATAACATTCAGCATTTGGAAGGCCACGGATTGTCTCCGGGGTTTTATTGGCAGCTTTTGTGCTTTTGTTGCTCTTTGTTGTTTTACTAAATGGCATCAGTATTAATTAAAAAAAAAAAAAAAAAAAAAAAAAGATGTTTGCTTATGTTATACAGCATATTTTAAATATTTGTGAAATAACATGATTGTGCCAGTTTTACCCAGAGATAGTTAAACTTGGAGAAACTATGAAGAGCTGGATTTGTGGGCGCTTGCACTGCTGACGGGAAGGAAGATTTGGGAGAGCAGTTGTCTCTGCTCTGTTTTCTTTGGAAGCTGCCATGAAGCTGGAAGAAAATTTAAACATCAGAATCTGAGAGAGGGCTCTCTGCTTTGGCTTTCTAATAGGAATTTGTCATAAATCTCATTTGTATGGTCCTTTGAGGATTCCCTCCCCCCCCCCCCCCCGCCTTTTTAAGGTTGAGTAAACTTGGCTAGACTCAGTAATGGAGCTTTGAGCAACCAGACCTCCAAACTGTGGTTTGACAGGGCCATATTTTACTGGAATGCCATTTCAGCAGCCTGCATTGCTACTTCAGTTATGCTGGCACAATTCTTTGAGGGACCTGTGCAGTGAAAGTGATTCAGAAAGTGATCCAGCTGGAAAAGAGTCTTGTTTGGGGGGGAAGATAGGTTTCATGCAGAGTGGTAGAGGCAGTGAGTTGGGAGTAAGAGGACATTTGTAGATTGTTTATGCTGGCAATGACTGAAAGATGGATTCATCGCATTTTTTCTGTCAGTGTTTTGAACATGAAGGAGCTATCCTCACATCTCAGACATCATCAGGTGCAGGACAGAGCTTTGGGTATGTTTCTGTCAACAGTTAGTTCAGTTGAGCTACTTAATGAGAAGAGGAAAAAATAATCCTGTTACAGGTTTAACACAGGTGGGCAACATCTTCTGAAATGCTCCTCTCTGTGAATGTTAGAAAGACGCTGTGATTCCGCTGAGTCAACTCAGCTGGTGTAACTCTTAAGGAAACAAAATTGCCCCTTTTGTCAAGGCGGTGCAAATGGATGCAAAATGTAGTGCTGTGAGAAGTAGTTTTTTTAATAACTGCTATTTAGAAACTTGCAGATAGTAGTGTGTAATTCTGTCAAGAATCATTTCATCTTGTGCTTTGTGGGTACAGTTGCTTGGATGGTCAGAAGCAGTACCAAAGGTATGAACTAAATTTATAGATGGGAAGAGAAGACCTTAAAAATAAGAACTGTTTAAGGAGGAGAATAATGTGGCTCTGCAAAGCTGCTAGTTACTGTGGGATAAAGTTGGTCTAAAAGCTAAAACTGCTTTTAGAAGTTTTCAGATTGCACCTTAGAAATTCTGTTGCTTGGCTAACGTTTGGGGTGGCTTGCTCCACAGTGCCCTGGTCCCTGTTGGTGGGTTGGGGAGTGCTGCTGTACTTCTAGCTCAGCAACTTCCAGACTTTTTTGATCATTGGCCTGCTTTCCCTTTGTTAGCCTGCAGAATCTCTGCGTGCTACCATGCGTTGAAAGCCTTTCCAAGCAGTATCATCTGCTCTGTTGCTGGAGAAACAGATTTAGGGGAAAACAGATTTAGTGTCTGTTACTTTTTTATGTTCTTCCTCAGGATATTGTGTCTTAAGTGTCATTGTACTGAGCATTGGTACTGTTTGCTACTGTGTGTGATGCCTTGTTTGTTGTCCTCCCTGTAAGCAGCATCAGCACTCATCCCTGTTGGAAGGTGTCGCTTTCCGAAACTTCTGTGAATGAAACAGATGTGGAGAATTGAGAAATGGTCATTTCATTCTGCTGTTGCCAAACAACCTCCTTCCCCCAAGCAGTGCTAGGTCTCCACTCTGTCAGTACTAGGTCTCCACTCTGTCAGTACGCTAAGGCAGACAGCATTGTATCAGTTGAGCTTTGAGATTTATCTTTTTAACTGCAGGTCTGAATTTTTTTTTTTTTTTTTTAAAGGGTGGAATTGTAACTGATGTGTTGGTTGCCACAGGGTGGCAGCTGGCAGCAGGAAGAATGCTGTTTTCAAGCTCTGAAATTCTTTTGCACAGTGTCTGTCTTTTATCTGTGTGATGTTGTGCTATACATTCATATACTCTCTGGGGGAGGACAGATTTCCTTAAGCTACGTTTTTTCAGTACGTAGAACTGTGGATAACAGATTACTGGTTTGAGTGCCATAGGTATTTGTAAATCACAAAAAAATCCAGCACCAAATACAGAGGAAAAATTTGCAGGAAGCGGTATTAGTAGAAGATGCTTGTGATACTTGCTTCCATGTGTATTTTAATGAATGGCTACTGGTACATGTGAACTAAACTTTTTATTAACTTCTGTGCAAAGATGTGCCTTGTGAGTAACGTATAGTGTTGCAGGTAAGTGGATTTGGGAGGTCTTTGAGAGTAAGACATAATTGGGTTTTTTTGTTTGTTTTTTCCCCCTTTTTCTTTCTTAAAAAAAACCCCAAACATATATTCCTAGGAGCCTTTTGTTTCTCACTTTTAAGGGGTGTATCTTTGTGTGTCTGTTTACCTTTGTGGACTTAGTTCTGGTTCTTGAAGTGCTGTCTACCATTTTTGCTAATTGATTTGACTGTAAAACATAGGAATATACTTGTCCAAAGATAAATGTCTCTCTCTTAGTTGATGAAAAAGCATGATGTGAAATGAAAACGAGGTCTAGTAAATTATCTTCTAGGGTAGCATTTGGTGCTTGTCCGTTTTAGAAGACTGGAGATGAGCACCATATATTACTATTTCTGGCAGAAACTATAAATTCCTGGTAATAAGGAGAAGTGCTAATGTTCTGTAACTAATGAGCAGATTTCAGCTAACAGAAATGTTTTATTTTGACTTAAATTTCAATTTAGATATGAATTGTGCAGCAGGCAGTTATGTCTTAATAGTGGATCTTATGTCAGTGAGGTTTTCTGGAATTTGGGCATTGCATAATTTAAAAATGTGTTCAGTCCAGTTTGTTGGAGTGTTCTCCATCACTTAAACTCATTTAAAAACCTGATTTTAAAAAAAGCCTATGCAAATTTTGTATATACGCTGGTTTAGATGTTAAAGTTCAGTTACAGTTTAAAGTAATAATGTTAATTAGTACGTACTCACAAATTGGACTTAAATTAGTGTTCTTGAGGTGGCCAGCTGCCATCTATGCACAACATACTAAGAGCAGTTTTGGAAATGATTTTATAGTAAGGCAAATATAATCAAGCACTTTATGTAATCTTTAACAGCCTTTAATGACAACTTTTGTAGATTCAGTGTAACAAACTTAATTTTTCTTCCTTGCAGTGGTGTTAGTGGCATGTTTATAAAATCTAGCTGTGGAAATTTAGAAGTTTTTAATGGTAGCAAGAACAGTCTATCTTTAATCCCTTATTTGCCTTGTATTGACATTGTTCGTGCTGTGACCCTGTTCAGATATATCATTAAAATACATTATATGTATCTTTGATCTTGTGTATTTGGATGTTGAAGTTGAAATCAAAATCACATTTGAAGAACGGAATGAAAAAAACAGAGGTTGTTTTTTTCTTTTTTTGTGCCTCACCTCCTCTTCATTTTCTCTTCAGGTCAGAGTGCCAGATGCAGTACACACCACTGGATCTGCTGATACACATGTAAGTCCAAAATATTTAAAAACAACAAAAAAAACCCCAAACAAAAAAATCTAACCAAACCCAGAAACTCAAAATAGGCCTGTTCTCTAAAGAAAACTACTTGCTGCCGGCAGACTCTGGTGCATTGGGTATCTAATCTGTAGGTGTTTGTAAATGAACCATTGATTTTCACGTTTAAAAATACTTCTTGAAACTTTCAACCAACCACTAGTGTAGGAAGCTCTGCTGCATGATATATAATAGATACTTGAACAGGGAGAAGCTGTAAGGACTCTCTATATGTTTCTCTCTTATACTGAGGAATAGTTCAAAGTACGAGGTGATTAATTGTAAGAGTCACTGTATATTAAAGTGTGTTTTTGTATACAGTTGGCTTCTCAAAAATGAGACAGTGTGGCCCTAATTTCATCCTTTATTTTTCTTTCTAATAGAATATACTTAAAGCAAAAGGTAAGAATAATTACCTAGTCTTCCCCGCCCCCCCCCTCCCCGAAGAGACCTTTACCTAGTCATGTGGTTGGTACGTTGCGTGAAGGCCTACCTATTTCTGAGCTAAAATGAAAACAGGCAGCAAGAGCCAAACAGAGCGTTAATACCAGACAATTCATTCTGTGGTTTGGGTTTTCTTCAAGATTTCAATTTGATTTTGTATATGAAAAAGTCAATTACCAGCTGTTAAATTGCTTGTAAGATAACATTATTCAAGTTGTGATAGCAGAAACTTCATAAAGAAGTAGGTCCTTTTATTGATTTGCTTTACTTGCTACAATTTGGAAAATTACTCTTAAATCTCTTTTGAATGTTCTGTGTTGTTGATGGAACTGGGACTTCAGTACTTTGTGCCTTCTTATAATGCCCTGTTATGTTTAATGGGAGTTTGCTTTCATTCACTGATTTGATTACTTAGCTAGAAGTTTTCTCTTTGCTTCCTTCATTTGCTTTACCCTTTTCACTGTATTTCCATTTTTTGAAGGAGGAAGGCCTTCAAGTTTTGTATAGCTCTGTTGTTAGGAATTCTGTGAAGCTGCATATGGTTAATAATAATGTTATAATTGCCTACTGGAATGTAACTAGCAGGCATAAATTAGTTCAGTCCTACTAACTTTATATTGTTCCGGCCACTTTGAAGGTGGTGTTTGGTTTTTTTTTTCTTTCCTGAGACCCTTTCTAAACTGAGGACATCTTAGTGCCAGAACTCTTGTTATCTTACAGCTGCTTCCCTTATGTCACTAGAACATATATTCATGTGGCTGATCTGCAGGTATCCTGTAACATTACTGTGAGAGATTATTTCCTGATGACAGGATAAGCCTTGGGTAGGAGTGTGGTATTTTTGTCTGCATTGCTGTGCCATAGCAATATGCCCATGTTTTGCCACGGTTGTATATTGTTTGTCATACTGAAATATAAGCTGTCTTTCAGACAACAGGAAAACTGGCTTTTATTAACTTCAAAAACACACAGATGCATGAAAAGCTCCTGATAAACCTGTCACAACAGCTCATGTTGACAAACATAGTGTCATAAACCAGATAACTCCACAGACAATGCTGCATTAATTTCTAACTGATAGTTTTCCTTTTAATGATGAAGTAGGGAACACTTTTCAAAGAAATATGAGTTATTTTGGTCATATGCTTGGCACAGATTTAAGAGGTGTTTGTGATCCTAAACAAGGATTATAAACTGAAGGTATTTCAAACAGTTGTTTTTCACAGTGCTTTTTTGTATGTAAAAAATTCTGAATAGAAAGCTGATACTAGAAATGAAACTCTTTACAAAGAAAATTATTCCTAGAGCAAACTCTTTTTGCAATTGGCATCTGAAATGTTTAATAATATGACAGTTAAGTTGTTCACCTTATTTGTCTTGATTTTTTTTTTAAATTGACTTTTTTTTTTTTTTTTTTGTAAATGCGCTATTCTAAAGTTCTACTCCTGGCT
>JAYKAV010002805.1:288922-319090 GCA_035582835.1 Phoebastria nigripes
TTTTTTTTTTTTTTTTTTTTAAAGAGAACTGTCATTGCAAAAGTGGTAGTTTTAAGCATCACTGTGCACTGTGTAAGAGCATTAAAAATATTTTGAAGATAAAGGCTAATAGCTTATGTTTTGCTCTTCAGGGGCTTTTTTTTGTTCTTGTGCTGATTCTTTATGAATTACTGTGTTAAACTAGGATTTTCCAGAGAAGTTTCTTATCTTTTCTCTCCTTTCCTTCCCATTGCCCATGTCTTTTGAACGTGGTCTTCATCGTGTTGTCTTTCCTCTCTCAACGCTTTACTGTCTGTTAACTACCTAAATAGAATCTTAAGAATTCTAATGCCATGTTCTCCAGAAATGACTGTTACGTGGAGTCCTTCCTTCATCAGGGTTTCAAGAAGGGAGGAATGGAGGTTAAATTACCTAAAATAGAAAGAATATAGGAGCTAAATGTGAGGCCTTTTTATTTTATTTAACTAGTAGCTGAAAACCTCAAGAATACATTTTCTTCTTCAAGCAAAAATATTACACTTAACCTTGAAATGCAACTGAAATTTAGCATCCATTTTGTTCTTCAGTTACACCTGTTCAACCTTGTGCAAACATTCTTCTGGCCAAAATAGTCAGAAAAACTTTTAGAACTTTTCTTTGGGTTTTTTTTTCTGGAAATTGCAATGATCAAAAAGGAACTGTAGTGCAAAGAATGTATTTCCAAAGGTTTAGAAACTGTGTATTGTGTAGTGATAAGATCTCCAGGCTCTTACAGCAAGTACCCTTCAGATTTCAGCTGTGTTTGAATGGTGTATTAAAAGCTTTCTTATTAAACGAAGGATGATTTGTCTTTAAAAAAACATAGATTTAAATTCTCTGGTTATATTAGATAATGGCAAGTTCAGAGAGAAGTACAGGAAGCCTTTTCTTTGTTTCGTTTAGGTTAAGTCACTTCAGGTAGAAAGTTTCTGGTCTAGACCAAGGTAAAGAGTAACATTATTTTTAATTGTTTTGTAAACAGTTTAACGTTTGTTTTCTTATGCCTTTTGCAGCCTCTAATGGAAAGCAAACTTAAAGCATTCAGTATTGGCAAAATGAGTGCTGCCAAACGGACTCTGAGCAAGAAGGAGCAAGAAGAATTAAAAAAGAAGGTAATGGTATACAATGAAAATTTTGTTTTGTATGCAGAGCTGAAATAAATTTGCTTTTAGATTACAACCAGCTTTACCACCAAATTTCTTTCTTTTGATAATTGTAGCTTTCTAAGAATGAAAGTGAATTGTATTTCACGTGTTTAATTTGTTCTTGGCATCCATGGCAGTAAGACAGAGAGAGAGGCTCGCTTCTCTTTCCTTCTGTGTGAGAAATCAAGTTCTCTGGCTTCCTGAAATACTGAATTACAGCAATCCATTGGTTGTTTTATTRCTCAAAATGAAGACAGCTATCACCTTAGGTTATTTTCTCTATCATTGGATTTCAGTAATTAGAAAGAGTACCTGTTGTCTCTGAAATTGTTTCAGTACACGTCCTTGTTATTCTGTAAAACATATTTTTGTCTAATGACTTCTTTTGGAATTAATAAAAACATTAAAATTYGATACTGAATTTTAGGATACTCAGAAGCATCCAGATTTTAGGAAATATGTAGCTTATAGTTGGTAAGGTGGAAGTTTTGAAAATTTTGGGCTTTGAACTTTACACGCACAACTCTTAATATATTTCAGTGGGATATTTCCTGTTAGGTTGTTGGAAATACTAGCCTGAAGAAACACAGCAGTGCTAAATTTAGTGTCTCACTCAACTTTGTTAAGTCATGAAATTAACTTCTTCTCTGGGAAATACATAAAGGTGATCCTGTTATTAATCTCCTTCAGTGACATGGGTTGATCGTAATGGGTAAGGTGGAATACTGTACTCTGTACTGTTCTCTGATGCTTAGGTCAACAAAGCTCCAGTCTCATAATGCTGGTCTTTCATACGATCTTTTCTATTTGGCATCTTTTGAACGTTAAATCGTCATGTAAACTCTTGTAAATGAACAGTCATATTTGAGCATACAGGCCTTATTTGCTTTACATATTATGTGCTGTGTTCTTCCCACATTTCTCAGAAGTTTGAATTCTGTCTAAAATTGAAACTCATTTGATGCAGTTTGTAGCATGAACTCTAGAAAATAAAAAGGAATGTCACATAGCTAATTTAAGAATAGCTGTCTAGTGAAGGTTGTTCTGTGATGATAGTAAATAGATTAACATTTGCTATGTAGGAGGATGAGAAGGCTGCTGCAGAAATTTATGAAGAATTCCTTGCTGCCTTTGAAGGAAGTGATGGTAATAAAGTGAAAACATTTGTAAGAGGAGGAATCGTTAATGCATCTAAAGGTATAACATCTTTTTTTGGGGGTGGCRGATCATTTTGCTTTGAGTAAAGGTGAAGATTGGCTTTGAATTGCATTTTAAAAGTAATATGTTACATTAGAAGCAGCAAAGGAAACTTGATGCTAAAATCTACTTTATGCTTTGACTCACTAGGTAGGTAGTGGCTTGATTTGTCTTTTAAACTTCAGAGGAAAAAAAAAACTTTGTTTTAAAATACCTAATCTTTGTTCTTTTTCTTCATATTAAAAGATGTTAAATTATGGAAAGTTTGTATTATTACTTTTTTTTTTATGAAATAATATATTGAATTGAATGAACAAGACTGAAGAACAGCATTCTTTCTAATGAACAGTATTGTGCAGCATTAGTTAATACAATTTGTTTTTAATTTGTCTTTAATTTCAGAGGAGCATGAAACAGATGAAAAACGGGGTAAAATCTATAAGCCTTCATCACGATTTTCAGATCAAAAAAATCAACCAAGCCAGCCATCTAATGAGAAGCCTCCATCCCTATTAATGATAGAAACCAAAAAGCCTGTAAGTTTCTTATTTGAATATTAACCCCATACTTAGGAATTATTTAGAAGTGCTTAGAGAAAGGTCTGTGTGATCTTGCAGAGTAGTTTTATCTGCATTTATCACATATTAAAAGAAGGTGTAAATTTTGATTTGCTTAATCCCATAGCAAATAACAAGATGATGAAATGCAGAGGTCCAGTAGCCCTGTATCCAGTGTGATATACATAGTACTGCACTTTGATTTGGCTGCTGTATGTTTTTACTGTGTTCCTGCTAATTGAGACAGACTTCTCATGAATACAGATTTAGTGACTGTTGCAAAGTAACAGTATCTCCAATCCTGAGAATTTGTGAAGTTTTAGAAGCAATTCTTCTTGCTGCCATCTGTTTTTAGGTTTTTATAACTTAAAAAACGAAAAAATTGACCTTTGCATTGATCCAAGTTTTCCTCGGTGAGGTTTTTTGAATTTTTTTTGTTTTACGATGATGTTTGAGAAGTCCCTTTAGCTCTTGAGTTGTACCAAATAAGTTGTAGAACTAGCACATTTTTGAAGCTGAACACCTTGTTTCTATTTAATTGGTTTTGACTTCTGCATGGTTTGATACTTTTTTTTTTTCGTTAAACTGAGATTTCATCATAAAAAGTAATGGAAATATTATGAACAAACTCAGTCTTCAAGTCAAGTGATAGTTACATATGATTACTGTTACTACTGTATATGTGTAATGTGTAATTAATATCTTGGATGTCTTTAAAAAGTCTTTTAATAGAGCTTACTACAATTTTTAAGTGAAATATATATGATACTGCCTGTTAGGGTGGGAAATGAGATGTAATGTGATAATTGTGGGTAATCCCATCCTAGCCTCCCTCCAGCTTTAAACAAAACTCAAGTTTAGACTAGTGTAATACTGGATGGCAGTTTTGATTTTCCTTGTACGTAAAGCTCTACAGTTACAGAAATGAATTGTAGCATTTTTTGTTATGCTGAGCTCTGTTCTGTCATATTGCAAGTGTTTGTACTGTAAGAATATTACTGCTTTTCAAATTTGTCATAAATACTTATCAAGTAATGCAATCAATTTACTCACTTGCCCTGTCCAATGGTGATTGAAGATAATGAGGTAAAAATGATTTTATTTATTTGGCAGACCCTCCCCAAAAACAAAAACAAACAAACAACTTTGCCTGGGGTGAGTAGGAAGTCCAGTTTTTCCAAAGCTGTAGTGTGTAACACAATAAATATTTTGTATGTCTGCCTATTGGAAACGTTTTCATTTAAATTTGGTTATATAAAAGTAATGTTATTGAAGATAAGAGTTCACATGAGTTAGTTAAGGTACATATATTACAGTAAAAAAAAAAAAAGTATTATTACAATATCCATATTCTTTGTCATTCAAGAGTGTTTTTTTTGAGGATCTTGAACTCTTTAGAGTAACTGTTTCTTCAGGCCTGTATTATATCCGAAAGGAAGCAAGAGAAGGAAATTATTTTCACATAGAATGTTTGTCTGTGGATAAAATAATTGAATGTATATATGTACAATAATTTACATGTATATGTACACACATATCAGTTTAATTAGAGCATGACGGTTTGCTAGGGGTGTAGTCAGCTTCTAAGTTTCTAAGTGGAACAAACTGACAAAACACATCACAGTTATTTTAACTTTGTATGTTGTAGAGAGAGTGTTTGATCACACGTACTGCATTGTAATAATGGGAAGTAACAAAGTTTAGTTTAAGCTATCCTTAATTTTATATTTTCTAGCTTTGTGTTTGATAGCGCTCAGTCTTAATGTTTTCAAGCCTGTTTGTGGTTTGTTTTTTTTTGGTGGTTTTTTTTTGTTTGTTTGTTTGTTTGTTTGTTTTTTCTCTCTCTCCTCTCCTGTAGTTTACTTGGTTTGAAAGCTGTGGGTAAAATATGCATGGAAATTATCTAAAATTTTGTTATATGCATATAATCTTTATTTTTGTTTCATTTTATCTGCTGAAATGTTGGCTGATATATCTTTAATTTTAGCCTTTGAAGAAAGGAGAGAAGGAAAAGAAAAAGAGTAATTTGGAACTTTTTAAAGAAGAATTAAAGCAGTAAGTTTGACTAGTTTTTACTGTAAATAAAGAAGATGCAAGGTTTTTACCTTGTTTTTACAGGCAATATTTAGGATCATTCTTGCCAAGCTGCCTCCCAAAGCAGGTTTTTGTTTTGTTTTTTCCCCAGATGCTTGTGGAGTGGTATAACTTAATTAACAATGGCAATGATAATTAAACAGAGTACGAACCCATGCTGGTAGATGCTCGGTATAGGTGTCTGTGATTTGTCTGGATAATCAGTGGCCATCTAATTAGTTCTCTGGTGTTTCTTGATACTTCTGCCCTTTCTTATGCTGATTGGTGATAGGAAGTGTTTACCACTATTGCTGAAAAGTACTTCTGTTTTGAAATCTAGCATCAACCAGAAGCTGTAAAATGATAAAATAACAAACCAAAAAAGCTCGGTATGCTGGCTTACATCTTTGTCTGTTGAAATGAATGGATTTCTTTGCATGTCAGAGGTGTTTGATTGTGACCTTTGAAACAGTTTGGTACTGCCTTCCTAAGCAGAAGAATATCCAGAGCAATTAACCAAAAAAATTACATTTAAATGCACAAAGTATTTCAGAGATCCCAGTAAGTGAATGACTGGCTATGTTTTCAAAGCTACCAGAGATGATTTTTGGATCAGTTAGGTGTGAATAGAAGCTTTGATGATTGAATCAACCAGCCATCTACCAGGATAAAAAATGGAAACCTCAGTTTGTTTCTTTGACAGCTGCTGTCAGTATGTTACTTACAAGTGGAACTTGGGATGCAATTCTGTTATAAATTCACAAGTGTGAGCCTGTAAATGAGAACACTTGTTAACATGGTCTCATGCATTGTTAAAGTTAGTGAAGATACAGCAAGACAAGTAGGTACTGTAATGGATGAGGATGTTCAGGTTTTTGGTGTTGACTTTTTTCTCTTGATGGGGATTTAGCAAAGAGACTGGTAGAAAATTGAAATGCATATCAGACTCAGGAAAAATAAGAAGTTTTGTCAGTGTCTGTAAAACTATATCCAGAGGAATTGTAGTATGAGGTTGAGCTTTTGTATTAATGCAGAAATAAGACTTGTAATTAAAGTTTAGAGATGTACTTCAGCTTGCATAATTTTAAAAACAAGCTGAATAATGCTTCAAAAAGCAGATTCTTTCACTTTTGAATGTGTAATACAACAGAAGGAGGAGCACATGTATTGAGTGTAACTGAGTGCCATATGTTTGCCCTGATGTTAGAGATGGGAAAACAAAATAATCTGTATGCATTAGAAAACAATAGGTACTGCATTATAAAATCCATAAATGGCTCTTGTGAGTAGTGTCTGAACTTCACTGCTGTATGTTCATTAGTTGATGTGAATGAATTGAATTGACAGCCTTGTATTCCTGGTACACAGTATCTTTGTACCAGGATTTAAGGCCAGACTACAAAAAACCAAATAGTTACTTGCGTGAGTACTGTCCTCAGAGGTGTAAACTAAGACGAGATCCTGTATGTTCTGGAAAAAGTCATATGGGGGTGTCTGTCACCCTACAAAGTGACAGCCTACATGAATAAGGCTTAGAAAAGGTAGGAGGAGAAATAGACACTAAGGAGTTGTGTGCATCTTGAAAAGTCATCTGAACAGTCAATGGATCTCTGGCAGTTGGGTGTGGAATTCAGGTCACTTTTTCAGAGCACAGTTCTTATTTCTGGTCTTGTAAACTGATTCTCAAACCAAGTCAATTTTGGTTGAGATTAAAACACCCTGACAGTATGAATGAGGAAGCATGCAGCTGGAATAATTCTGGTAGATATATTCCAGTTGATTAAACAGAAATTCAAACATACTGGCAATTTGAAATTTTTAACAAGGCCATTGTTTAATATTAAAAATTCTCATAATTCTAAAGTTAATTGAAAATTTTAGAATAAAAACCTCTAAATGGTATTAAGTTGTTATTTACATTAAACTTGTTTTGTAGAATACAAGAGGAGCGTGATGAAAGACATAAAACAAAAGGTAGATTGAGTCGTTTTGAACCACCCCAGTCAGATTCAGATGGCCAGCGGCGTTCAAGTAAGTAGATGTTATTTTTTATGTTTGTTTGGGCTACAAAATTTGTAGAGTAAATCATATATATTTTTCTTCTATTTATTCAGTGGATGCTCCTTCAAGAAGAAACAGATCATCTGGTGGTAATATAGATTCTTTTCTCATTCAATATAATGTTGTCACTTAAATGCATAGCAAGGATTATGACTTCTTTTTTTCTGTTTTTTCCTCCATCATTGTAGTACTGGATGATTATGCACCAGGGTCACATGATGTTGGAGATCCAAGCACAACAAATTTGTATCTTGGAAACATTAATCCTCAAGTAAGTTTGAAGTGCAGTGTTGGCATGTTTGGGTCCAGCTGAACTTTTTTCCAGTGGCAATTTTCCCCCCTTTTTATTTTAAACCATACGCATATGTTTAAACACATATACTAGGTACAGTTGGTGACTGTAGAGGCAGTATGTATTTGAATAAATGCTCTGTACATGATGCTGTAAAAGTTAAGGTTTAGACTATCAGATGCAAAAATGCTCAGTTAAAATTATTCTTCCATGGATATCTCCATGCAAGGTGGATCGTATCTCAAAAATTTGAGTGTGCTCAGTTTCAAATGCAATTTTTTAAATTATTATTTTTGCAGTAGATAGCATTGGGGAGGTATCAATGAAGTGTTGTTTTTCAAGAAACTCAGAAAATTAAAATCTCAACATTTGGACAATAATATGAACGAGTATCTTAGAAATACAGTAGCAAGATCCTAATTTTTACCTTTTTTCATGTAGATGAATGAGGAGATGTTATGTCAAGAATTTGGACGCTTTGGACCATTAGCGAGTGTTAAAATTATGTGGCCAAGAACTGATGAAGAAAGAGCAAGAGAAAGAAATTGTGGCTTTGTTGCCTTTATGAACAGGAGAGATGCTGAAAGAGCATTAAAGAATTTAAATGGTAAACAGATTTCTCAGTTCGGAATTGTAATTATCTTTGTAGGAATATTGAGGAGTAACTGTAAGCATATCTTCAAGTTGTTTTATCAGACTAGTGATAGGTATGCTGTAACTCCAGTAGATAGCACACTGGCAGTGATTTTAGTTTACGCTGACTGTTTTATTGGCAGCTGAATGTCATCAAACTATAGCATAAACAAGGGCTGGGAATACTGGTGGCTTTTGCTGTGGGTAAAGATGTAAAATTTCTGACTGTGTTGAAGATGTGAGCAGGAGGTAATGTTTGATATCTCTCCTCTGTAAACAGACTATTTTAAGAAGGAATCTGTTACTTGTAGTGGTTTACCAACAATAATTTTTTTTGTGAATAAATTTAACTAGTGCACAGGATATGATCAATAATTGGTGATAAATATGTTACGTTCTTTTGAGTAATGGCTAATTTCCTAGTACTGAAGGGGTAACTGTACTACACCAGATGTAATTTTGCATATGGACTGTCTTGTCTATCTTTTATTTGAAAAAAAAAAAAAAAAAAGAAAAAAAAATCTTCCATAATGAAGAAAGCTATGTCCTTACAGTTCAGGAAGAGCCTGAAAATCAAAAATCAGCATCCTAGACAAAAAGAATAAAAAATGAAAGGTTGCCCTTGCATAGCCTACTCAAAGTGGTCCTTTACTAGGACCACTGGTAAGTAGGCTTACACTATGTAGGAGTTCTAATTGGTTATTACATTTGGTTTTGAATAACGTCATTTGAAATTTGTTATTATGAACAAAACATTTTGAAGAATTGAAGTGCAGAATTAATATAATTTAAAAATGACTCTGTTCATTCTGATGTGCTGAACATCAAATTTTAAAATTTTTTTTCCCCCAACAAGTCAAGTAGTTGTGTACTGTAGTCTCCTGAAAACATATATTGGGGGAAGATTAATAAAGTATTTCATGTAATAGGCTGTCATTTGCACATGATGTAGTCTGATAGATGTGATAGACTAATCAACAATGTAAGCAAAAAGTAAACCATGGCAGGCAAACCTAAACGCTGCACTTGCATGGAGAAATCTTGAGCGACATAGAACCAATTTATAACATAATGGTGGTTTTGTTTTGGTTTTTTTTTTTTTACTTTCACTTTTTCAGGCAAGATGATTATGTCGTTTGAAATGAAGCTAGGTTGGGGCAAAGCTGTACCTATACCACCACATCCAATATACATTCCGCCTTCTATGATGGAGCATACCCTCCCGCCTCCTCCGTCAGGACTACCTTTTAATGCCCAGCCTAGGGAGAGATTGAAGAATCCTAATGCTCCAATGTTACCACCACCAAAAAACAAGGAAGATTTTGAGAAGGTAACTTACAGTACCCTGGGCCATATCTCATTGTTAAATACATCTGTGACAGTATTTCAATGGCTTCATAGATTTGCATTGTTCAGGCTGACTTTGGCGGCCCTTAGTGTACAAACTCACTGGCTCCCTGCTGTAGCCCAAGGGAACCTACTTAATTCCTGAAGCTCCATTTCATGTCTGTGTTAGGGTACAGTGTATTGGGTCATGATTTATTTTAGTGCTGCTTTTATCATTTTCCCCCTCCAGGCTCCCTGGATTTTTTTCTCCTACGTCCCCCTCTTTTGTTGGCTGCCAAATTGCAGTATCTAAATTGTTTTCTTTAGAGAAAATACTACGTTTTAATTTGGGTAGAATTATTTTTACGCTAGAGGAGTTGATGTGTTTTGTGTAGAAGGTAATTAATCTGGACATTGAGTAAGTATTTTATGCTACTTATGGAGTCAGTTTTCAAACTTTTTTTTCCTGGAATATTAGCTGATAAAAGGGTAAGTATCTTGTAATCACAAACCAACTTGATTTACATTTGTAAGAATTTGTTGATTCTTTGAATGACACTTAAATGTTAGGGCTGTTTTTTTGTAAGACTTGGAATAAAGTAATACCAATGTGATCCAAGTCAAATAGTTTAGAATCTTTTCATAAACTTAAGAACTCCTCTCTTAATTATATTCAGTGTAGTACCTATTCAGTGCATCAATGTACATTCTGACAGGAATGTTCTGATACTTTGCAATTAGTGAACGTTTATGGTTCACTGACACAACCATTTGCATTTTGTGTAATTGCTAAGTTATAACTTCACAGCAGTGATTGCCTGCAAAACTTGTGATAGATGTGTAGTATTTTCATTGCATATGTATATTTTTGCTTGTTACTTGTTAACAATACTCACATATTCTATGTTTATTATCTGATGTGACTTCATATACAGACTCTGTCGCAAGCCATAGTCAAAGTGGTTATCCCAACAGAAAGGTACATGTTTTTCTTTATTATTACTGATCTAAATATAGAAAATTTCCCCTTCGGAATTTTAAAGAAAAATGGTGATGTTGAGGAAAAGGTAATGGCTTGACTGAGCAATGGTTCTTTCATGACACTTGAGAGAAATGTGTGTGTTTTACAGTCTTATTATCCTTATCTTAATAACTCTCTTTTTAATGAGGATAGATTTAAATAATTATCTTTTGCATTTAATTTGAGCACTAGAAATAGTTGCAGGGTAATTTTGTGCGTGAACACTAGGGTGAAATAGCTTGTCTTAGAGATGCTGTGTAAGTCCTGACATAAACCTCTGAGTACTTCATAGCTACGATGCAGCTGTCTCCAGTGTGGTGCTGTGGATTGGTTCCGCGCCACCCCCCCCCCCCCCCCCCCCCCATTTTTTTTTTGACTTGTACAATTTGTAACCAGTTCAGTTAAAAATCACTTTTGATTTCTGCTAGTTTTTTTAATGTGCATCAGTTAATAATTTTGGTCACTGAAAAAGGTAGTTCTGTGTTGCAAGGGTATTTTTACATTTTGGTCCCCATCAGTGCTCCTGTCTTCACACTAGTCAAGGTATGCTCTTGCTCAGTTAAGCTAAAACCTTTTCCCAAACATAGGAACACAACACTGTTTTAAAAGTAAATAAGCACAAAAGATTACCAAATTCTCTTTGACATTGGCCTTGGTGAGCAACACCAGCTGAACTGTCTGCGGCAGCGGGGGACCAGGAAAACATCATGGGATGGATTGGGAAAGTATACAGTTTTTGACCAGACATTGGTACGATCGGCTCCAATAAATGTGGTTTTATTATAACTGAAAAACTTTTTTTTGTTGGCCAACTTAAGCTAAATGACATTTTAAAATAATGCACTTAAAACCATCATCTTTTTTTACTACACTGTTTTAATTGTCACAAAGTCCCTTTTTTCTTTTTTTCGCGTGTGTGGGGGGGGAAAGAAAGATTTGTGAAGCTAGCTATAGTAGTATATTAACATATTTGTCAATAGATGCTCAAATGCACTAGTATTTTTGATAAAATTTTAGGACAATACAATTTTTGTTGGGTAGAGACATGAATAATTAGGGTGACCAGGAGGAGTCTTGATTTGAGAAACGTATTGAGTAGTAGAACAAGTACTTGTAAAACTGTACAGTGCTTAGAGAGTAATTAGCTTTCAGAGAAAAATATGTTTCCATTTTATTTACTGTAGCATTTTGAAAGCTCATATGATATGAAAAGTTCATGTTAATTGAATTGTATTTGAAAATACTTCTAATGTTTTTTTTCGTGATGTCTTTCAAAGATGCTGATGACAGCTGCTAAGACTATTACACTGTGCATCATGTCTTGCAAAGATTTCGACTGACTTCAGTGGGATAATACGTTTAATTATTCTCCTTTGTTTGAAAATTTTCAATACCAGTTTTTAACATCTTCTTATTATTATTTACTAAACAGAAAACCTTGGGTATACATGATCAAGTTTTTTCTGAGAAATTCACTTTCAAGTAGTCATGTCTTATATACCAAAATGTATGTAACACCCTCTTTCAGATATGGCATGTACTGAATCTTTTTTCATACATCTGAGGTCTTTCCAAAGCAGATGTTCTTGTTCAAGCATAAGCTGCTCTTAGGCAACTGTATTGTACTTGATGAAGGAAAAATTAGATGAAAACCAATGGCATGATTCTGCAGGAAGCCAGAGATGATCACATTGAACTTGCCTTAAAATAAATGAATGGTGTAATAGCTCAGAGGCTTGAAAGCTAATTGTAAATTTTTTTTCTTACTGATGTTTTCAAATACAGTTCATATAACAAGAACAGTCTTGCTATTTAGACTTTCAGAACACTGCTTTAAATAAAATGGCTACAGAATTACTGAGACTATGTCCTCTTTACAATGTTTCTGGATTTATAAAAAGCAAACAGACAGGAAAATATAGCTGTAGGTAGCTGTTTGGTTTTTTGTGTCATATTTGAGGCAAATGTAGATTTAATGTTAGCTGGTATAAAACAGAACATTTGCTAAGTTTGCAGATGGCAGGGG
This sequence comes from Phoebastria nigripes, assembly GCA_035582835.1. NCBI lineage: Eukaryota > Metazoa > Chordata > Aves > Procellariiformes > Diomedeidae > Phoebastria > Phoebastria nigripes. Next base: position 301,272 of record JAYKAV010002805.1, read on the forward strand.
CAGGTTTTTATTACTATGTTTTTAAGTTGAAAATTTTTTTTGATCTAGTGCGTTATATCTGTGGCAGGACTTTGAATACTCATGGTGGAAAATAATCACCTCATTACTCAGAAGTAATAGAAAATTCTGCAACTTTTCAGTGTAACTTTTTTTTTTAAACAATTAGTTGCTAAAAGGAAGTCTAATGAGACACATGTAAAGAACTAATATCCATTTGTTTCATCTAAGAAAATAAATTTAAAAATGTAAAAATCTGTATTTTTTTTTGTTTGTTTGCATCACATTCAAAGGACACGTGCTGTGAAGCTTTTGAWATATGTAGGTAATCTATATTTGCAAAGTCAGGATCCTGTTTCCAAAAAACCCCAAAAGGTTGGAAACTGACGATCACTATTCCTTATAAAGCTTATATGACCATCTCCTGTTAGCGTGCTTATAAGTGGCTCTGCATTTTCAGATGTGGCTTGAAAAATGTGCACTTCACATCTGCTTCTTGCCTGTCTCAGGATGTAGTGCTGAATGAAACAAATACAGATTTTTATTTTTTTAATTGTGATTTGGTTCACTTGTATGAGGGAGGAAACATTGGATGGTATGACACAAAATGATGGACAGTTTTGTTCTACGCCAATARTCCTGACCAAAAAGAGATTATCTAAATTTAATAAAACCATTGCCCTGTTTGGCATCAAGAAGGCTATTTGCTTTTCCTTTCATACTTGAATAGTTTGAAAGCTGAATGCAGTTTTTATTGAACATTCAAAAGTATGTGTGTTTAATTTTGAGCATAATATTCAGCCACTTGTTAGCTAAAGTTCTACAGAGGAACACTTCGGTCTTAGTTCTAGACAATTTAGATGAGGGCTTAGTTTTTGATAGTTAATTGTACTTCGGTGTTCAGTTGCCCATTTTTATGCATAAGGAGTATTAAGCTTCTGCTAAGCAAGAGATGGTTGTAGGCTAAGCCGTGGAAATTCAGGAAAGCGGTTTCCTCTTAAATTCTTATTCCACCACTCCTAGGCATTTTATTTTAGAATGCCCGTGTCTATGATGCAAGGCTATAATGTGTTCCATGTTACCTTATCTCTTATACAGTTTTCTTAACAATGCAGCAAAATAATCTCCTGCACAGTTGTAGTATCTTAGGTGGAGTGTAGTTTTATATAGTGTTAGGTCTGAATCAATTTTTCTTTAACTGTGTTGTTGTTGTAGGAATTTGCTCGCTTTGATACATCGAATGATAGAGTTTGTGGTACGGGAAGGGCCTATGTTTGAAGCCATGATCATGAACCGAGAAATCAACAATCCAATGTTCAGGTGCTTATTACATTGCTTCAGTTTGAAATAGCACTAACTATTTTCACTGTTGCTAATATTTTGCATTTCTGAAATACTAATGAGAGTTGTTTTTACTATGTCTATCTTTATGTGCAGATTTAAATTTTACAAATTGTACAAATGCTTTTGCTCTCTTCTTATGAAGAAGAATGTACTTTTATATGTACACATTAGTAATGGAATAAATAAATAAAATACTATATACACACTGTAAAATACATTTGTACATATATAAAATATATATATATAATAAATAAAATTACATTTAACGCCTACTTTTCTGAGAGATTCAAAGTCATCAGTGGAAGCAGTAGCATACATTTTTAAAAAAAGAAAAAAATCCCCCCCAAAACAGACAGACTAACTCAATGTAAACTCCAGTCTTCCTGGAGCCTAATTTCTAACCTTTAGCAAGAGCTGGAAGTCATTTTTCTTTGATGTCAATGCAAATAGGATTAAACTTTAGCTGACATAGTGAAGTTGTCAGAATTTCCAGCTCTTGTCATTAATGGAATAAAAAAGGATCAATTTCCAAATTTCTTGTGAAATGCAGTCTCTGAAAAACTTTTTCGGGGAAATACTATATGACCTTTTAAAAATGTTTTGTTCGCAGTAAGGTTGAAGTGCTTCATTATGATTTTTATATATAAATTGAGAAAATACGCAGATCAAAATACCCTGGCCATTAAAAATGGGCTGCTTTTTTTTCTTTTTTTTTTCCTCCTGATCTTGTCAGAGTGTTCTGACAGACAGTTTACTGGTCGAAAACTTCCAAGTTGTTTAGTATTCGATCTGAGCAACCTAACTGTATAACTATGAGTTCCTGCACCACTTCTGCTGAGGTTGCAGTTGCTCCTGCAGTGACTCTTTGCAGTGATGATTCTTCTGCTTTACTGTGGGGCTGCACAGTCGTTCTTTTTGATGCTATTTGTTCTGCGTTTAACTTCTGAGAAATGCCGTGCCTTTGTGGAATTCTGCACTCTGCTTTGCAGATTGCATATGTGTGTGCGTGGAGTGGTCGTACTTGTTCTGCACAGCTGTGCTGTAGTGTACATGATTTTAGCTATCTTGAGTTCACTTGGTAGCTGAGGTGGGATTCTGAACAGGGTTTGGTTACATTTTTTTATTACTTCCTTTGAATTTGCTTCAGTGAAATAATTTGTAATATGTTTTGTGTCTTGTCTTTGCTCTTTGGTTTAGGTTTTTATTTGAAAACCAGACTCCAGCCCACGTATATTATAGATGGAAGCTTTATTCAATTCTTCAGGCAAGTAGAATTTTAGTGACAATTTATAACTTCAAGCATAAAGAAATAAAAGAACACCAAAATAAAAATACTTTTGTGTTTTTGTAGGGAGATGCTCCAACCAAGTGGAGGACAGAAGATTTTCGTATGTTCAAAAATGGATCATTTTGGAGACCACCACCACTGAATCCATATTTGCATGGGATGTCAGAAGAGCAAGAAACGGAAGCGTTTGTGGAGGAACCGAACAAGAAGGGTGCACTTAAGGAAGAGTATGAACTTCCATCAATTTATAGCGCTGTTTTAACTGCTAATCTGCTTGTTTTTTTCCTGCTGTGTTTTTGTAGTTGTAATATGTCATCCCTAAAATGTTATCATGCTTGTCATAATATTATTTAGAAACTCTCTTAACCTCAGTGCTTTTCAGTTAGTCTTTTTTGATGATACTTGTTGCTAAATAAGTTCTGGATTTGGTTAGATTTGTCATCATTGAACAATGAGTCCTTTCAATCCAATTGTTATTAACCCTTTATTTGAAGGGGATTGGGAATATTAGAGTTTTTCCCCATTTGCTGTTACTATCTGTTGATGGGGGTATATAGCACCTTTTTCAACATTGTTATGATCTCATTAACTAAACATTTATTACAATCTTAAACTTATTGATGCTGTTCATCAGAAATTAAAATTGGGAGCAGTTGTTAATAAGCAGGAAGAGACAGATCATCAGAGTTCTTTGCTGTGAATTGTAAGTGTGCTGGGGATGGCTATGGTAGTGGAAATATATACAGGATTTTCTTAATTTTGCTACTATTGTTCCAACTGTGTTCTTAGCATGTGGAATTTTTTCTTGTTTTATTCTTTTCGTCATAGTTATGATACCAGTCATGGTTCTGGAGGTTTTAATATATAATTTATTTCTTATATCTTCTTTTTGAAAGGCTCAAAAAGATATTCTTTTGAGAGTGTTCTCTATATATGGAGGTCAGGGAAAACCTGAAATAATTGCTTTCTGAATCTAACGTTTCTTACTTCACAGCAGAAATTACTTGCATGCTTTAGATTTATCCATTTTGATTTAGGCTTAAACTAAATCCAAAAAGATAATTACTTTATTAGAGATACTGATCTGCTGCATTAGGTATTACTCAGTTATTTTTCCTTGATTTCTGTGTGTAGTCAAGACTTGAGTGGGAATTTTTTACACTTTGTTTATTTATGTAATGTGGATGCATATATTCATGAGTCACTGAAAAAACTCAGGCAACAGAATATAAAAATATTTAAAATTGCTTTTGTCCTAAAGATGGAAAAATCAAAAACATCATTAAATGGAAATTCCCCAAAGTACTGTTAATTTTATGTTAAAAGTGTTAAAATTCCTGTTATTTCAGACAGAGGGACAAATTAGAGGAAATTCTGCGTGGATTAACACCTCGGAAGAATGATATTGGTGATGCAATGGTTTTCTGTCTAAATAATGCAGAAGCTGCTGAAGAAATTGTAGACTGCATTACAGAATCATTGTCCATTCTGAAGACTCCTCTTCCTAAGAAGGTGTGGAGATTTTGTATAATCTTGTATTTTGGGGGAAGAGCTCACTTAACAGCACGTGCATATAATTTACAAGCGTTATATCATAAGTTTCAGATATCATTGAGGTTTCGTATTAAAACGTGGGCTTGAATTTTAATTAATAAAAATTAAATTTTTTTCCTGTGGGATTTTGTTATGTATTTTTATTCTTTCTGAACCTGCTTGTAAATAATGTTCTGCTTTACTGTGAAGTTGAAAACAGCAGAATAGTCTGTTCAAACAAGGAAATAAAAACTGGAATGCCACGATCTGTCCTTTGTAATACTATGTAATATCATGTTACAGTGGCTAATACCCTGTAGCATAACAGGGGCTAATTGCCTCTTAGTATGTTTATTAATAATATGGCTGTGTTACATTTAGTTCTAATTTGATAGTTCTAGATAATTCAAATTATCCTGAAAATATATGCATTTTTCCAGAAAGAATACTTAATTTGAACATTCTTTATTGTAGATTGCAAGATTATATCTCGTGTCGGATGTGTTATACAACTCTTCAGCTAAAGTTGCCAATGCTTCCTACTATAGAAAATTGTAAGTATAATACTTTAGGTGATTGATGATTAAAAAAAAAAAAAAAGGAATATCCTTATATTCAGTTTCGTACATCTCTGGATAAATGTGGTTGTAGAGAAATTCACACTTTTCTATGAGGATACTGTTACAACACTGATGATATTTATGTCTCTCTGCATGAAAATGAGTCAGATGTAGCATGTTAGTGCATAGGATTGCTTTGTAATGCAAAAAGAAGTGTATATGCCCTATGGAAGGGACCACTTGCATGGAACCTCATAGAGGTGAGTAACTCATGTGCCTCTTCACAGAAAGAGAGCCTGTAGATARTATTCAAGATACAGTACAGCAAATAATCCATGCCAAGAAGTCAATTTTTGAAATAGAATTTTTTTGATTAAAAGATGTTTTTTAATTCTCCATGAAGTTTGGAGAACTTATAAGGGGATTATGTACTTTGTTTCTAAGGTGCTGAGCAGATTTTAGGAAAAATGTTCAAGGGAGAGTACCTTTATCCTATTTAGATATTTGATTGCGTCTGCTTCCTGGAGTCTCTCTAATGTTATGGTAGCATGATGGGGAATATTCAGCATGTTAAAAAACTCTAGCGATTGCAAATGATGTTTCTTGTTGCAGTGTGTCTTTGCTGTGCCAGTTTATTTTTTGCACATTGAGAGAAGCTCAAGGGAAGCTAGGCAGCTGTTACTCACTGTGCTTTCATTGAGGGCCTCATTGAGTAAATTAGAAGAGAAACATAACTAAGAATTTTTTAAAAATACAAATTGAATTTTGAGACAATTCTTTCATTGTATGTAAGGTTGTAAAACTCCTTTTATCCTCCTCCAATCTTTCCAGGCTGTTTAAAGAGACTGCAGCAGATGTGAAGATCTCCCTTCACAGTTCTGTTGTTGTCCAAGGTGATTTAATACATAGCAATCATACTTGCTTTATAGTTCAGTTCATGGCTACTATAGGGATCAGAACCTTGTGCTTTTGAGTCCTGTGTCCCAGGTATTTTCGTGCATTATGTATGTCCAGAAAACATATATTACAAAGTTTAACTAAAGAAATGTATATGTTTAATTCTAGTTTTGAAACAAAATTATGTCAGATATTCTCTGATCTCAATGCTACTTACCGTACAATACAAGGCCATTTACAGTCTGAAAATTTCAAGGTATGTATTTCATTGTTATTTACATGACGTAGAAGTCAAATAAATAGATGTTCCTGCACAAGAGATTGCATACTATGATAGATGGCTTAGACCTCAAGCTTCCTAATCAAGCTTTTTTTTTTTTTTTTTTTTTTTTTTTTTTTTTTTTTTTTTTTTTTTTTTAAATAATTAAGTTTTCTTTCTTGCAAAAATAGTCTTGAAATTAAGGAAGAAAACTAGCATCTAACAGCTGAAGTATACTGGTAGATGTATAGTTGTGGAGTTGAGAGGATATCTGTCTAGCACTTGAATTGCAAACAAGGCCTTCTAGCTTTCTGATTATTTTTGGACTACCTGTATTTCAGTTTCAAAAATAAATTTGGGCTGCTCAGTGTGGAAAGAAACTGCTGGACATAACAGCATAAAGTTACTTTTTAACGTTTTTGTGATAGTTAGGCTTTATTTTTTGAGGTCTGATAAACAGTCTGACCATGGGTAGTTGAGAGTGATTTTTGAGATAAAGTGCTCTGCTTCTCACCATTCTCATGCTCAGCCTAGCTTTTCCTTCTCCTGTTCTAAAGATGCCTCTACAGTTCTTTTTTTCTTTTTTCTTTAAATCAGAAGCTTTAAATACAAAGCTTACAGTGTAGTTAGTTTTTCTGTATTAAGGTCTTTATCCTGGTTGTCCTACCTTCTTTGCTCCCAATTGCTCTAGATTGAGAATCAATTTAGGTACCTGCTATTTTAAAACTGTTTATTAAATTATATGGTAAAGACAGGCAGTAGATTTTTTTTTTTTTTTTAATATCTACATCTCCAGCTACATTTAATGTGTCAAGCTTGAGCTGACACCCATCATTTCAAATGTACTTCACTTCTACAAAAAAATGAAAGTAGGAACATAATTTCAGTTCAACAATGTGAATAAGCCAGTGTTAATTTTAGTTATTTTATTTTACAAAGGGAAAGATATTTTCTGTTACGTTTAGTAGAGGCACCTGCTTCGAACATCTGGGCAGAATGAAATTTACTACTGGGATAGGAACTGTGAACAGCTGAAATTGATAACATAACAGGAATTTAAAGGGAAAATAAAACCTAAGTGAGATTTTTTTAAAAAGTAGTTCCTATATACATATTTTTGTAAAATTACTAGTCTTGCCCAGCATGGTATCATTGTAATATACTCCAGTATGGAACTACTTGGGAGTAGCTGTCTATAGTAGTAGTTCTCTGTGGTGTATTTCCGATCACTTAAGATTTCTTAATACAAATTTATTAGCATTTTTTTCCTATTGCTTCTAGCAACGGGTAATGACATGCTTCCGAGCATGGGAAGACTGGGCGATCTATCCAGAACCATTTCTGATCAAACTACAGAATATTTTCTTGGGGCTTGTAAATATCATGGAAGATAAAGAAACAGAGGTAAGTGACCTTGGTAGTGATGCTAGCAGATGGTGAGGAAAAATGTGTAAATATAAAATAGGGCTGGCGGGGATTATTTTGATATCTCTGTTACGGTGAGTAAACCTTTTTTCCTCTGAATCCTTGCTCTTAAATACAGGTGTAACGGATATTTTCAGGTGCAAATACAGTTTAATCTGTTTATGCATTTGTTGTAGATTAGGTGCTGTGGTGGACTTATATTGTGAAACCATTTCAGASCAAAGACTAGTGTGGAATGACAGGTATTTCCTTTGCATTGGAAATACTCTGTAGTATCTGTCTGTAAATTTTGAGTTAGAATTTCAGGCATTTAGTTTTAATTTCTGAGAGTTCTAAATAACTAGGCACTTGGCTACCTGAATCATCCACTTTATTTTTGTGTCGCACTTGAATGTAATAGAGCCATCTGAGCTTTCTTAGTTTGACAGGAAGGTTGTGATAGATCATTTACACTGGTGATATTCTACTTTGATCTGTGCTGTGTTGTATTAGAGCAGTATGTTGCTAACTTTCTAGTTACACTACAGCATTTCTCTCTCTTTTGTTTTTTTTGATAGAGGTTATTTTAAACAGGATATGTAGCGAGTTTTAGTTATTGCATAGTGACATGTATAAATTATTATTCAATATTTTGAAGCTCTATGCTTAAAATTTCTAGAATACCATTAGCACTGAGTGAATGTGTACTGATCTGTTTGCAGTTACGTATAAATATTATTTAAGAGAATCAAGACAGTGGACACTAATAAATGGGTGTATGTTTAGGACAAGTTAATTTTGTAACTCTATGGAAACATGCCTTTCAGAACAGTGGGAGGGAGACCTACAGTATAATTGGAAGGTTAGCTTATTTCCCTTAGCAGTAGGACAGGGTGAATGTGCACGTATGAAGGACAGTGCCTGTACCTAACAAGTTAGAATATGTAGGTGTATTTATCATTTATGTGTGTTCCTTAAATTTGTGTTCCTGCTAAATAGTTGATTTCTGTCAGTTGTTCAGATCACTGGTTCTCAGGGCATCTTTCATGTGTAGTAAGTATAATTTATCTGACTGTGATTGGCTCATTTTGAGCTAAACCTCAGCGTAATATCTCTTCTTTTGAATACAGGTATTACAAAGCTTCCAGTACATGGTGGACAAATTCCAAGTTCTTGCTTATAATTTTTTATAGGAGGATATTGTCGTATTTTTCCTCTGCAATAAGCAACTGCACTTGGTAGCAAAAATTGTTAAAGTTGAGTTTTTTGGATTTTAGGTATTTTTAAAGCTACTTCTTTAAAAAGAAATGAATCAATAATTGGAGAAGTAAAGAAAAGCAATGTAGATTTGTTCTTGAAATAATTAATTATTATTTGCTTTCAGGAAGTACCAGATGATCTTGATGGTGCTCCCATTGAGGAAGAGCTTGATGGTGCTCCACTAGAAGATGTAGATGGAATTCCTATTGATGCTGCTCCTATTGATGATCTGGATGGAGTCCCAATTAAATCGCTGGATGATGATCTTGATGGAGTTCCTTGTATGAAACATTTCAACTTTACTTTCAATTTGAATCTTCAATTTTTGATGATCTTTTTTTTTCCTGARTAGTTTTTACAAGTTGTCGTGGTTTAACCCCAGCCGGCAACTGAGCACCACACAGCCGCTTGCTCACTCCTCCCCACTGGGATGAGGGAGAGATCGGAAGGGTAAAAGTGAGAAAACTCGTGGGTTGAGATAAAGACAGTTTAATAAGTAAAGCAAAACAAGGAATTCATTCACTACTTCCCATCGGGAGGCAGGTGTTCAGCTGTCTGCAGGAAGGCAGGGCTCCATCGCGTGTAACGGTTACCTGGGAAGACAAACGCCATCACTCCGAGCGTCCCCCCCTTCCTCCTTCTTCCCCCAGCTTTATATGCTGAGCATGACATCATATGGTATGGAATATCCCTTTGGTCAGTTGGGGTCAGCTGTCCCAGCCGTGTCCCCTCCCAACTCCTTGTGCACCCCCAGCCTGCTCGCTGGTGGGGTGGGGTGAGAAGCAGAAAAGGCCTTGACTCTGCTCAGCACTAACAAAAACATCCCTGTATTATCAACACTGTTTTCAGCACAAATCCAAAACATAGCCCCATACTAGCTACTGTGAAGAAAATTAACTCTATCCCAACCAAAACCAGCACACAATTACAGCCAAGAATTAACATGGCATGTAGCTTCGTAAAATGTTGAATTGATTAATTTCAATTTGTTCTAAGAAGAATTAGTTTTAAAACTGCTTTTAGATTGTAATTGCTTCAGAGACACAATTGGTGTCTTCTGATGTTATGCACATTGGGTTCCAAATCCTAATGTCTTTTCTTTGCAAATAGCAAAATGGTATAATATGCTTCAGTATTTAAATCTGATTGTTATATTAGGATTTTTCTGTTTGAACTTTTGAAGAGCTATGGAAATGATTTTTCTGTGTCTCTCCAACAGTGGATACGGCTGAAGACTCAAAAAAGAATGAGCCTATATTTAAAGTTGCCCCTTCGAAGTGGGAAGCAGTGGATGAATCGGAACTGGAAGCTCAAGGTTAGTTTTCAAAGTATATGTTAAACTAAAACACTTCCCTAAGTAAACTGAAAGCTTGATGTCACTTGCCTATTTMGTTATTATTTTCAACTGATCAATTTAATATGATTTCTGTAGTAATACAGTAGGATTTTCAATTGTAACTTCTTTTTTGGTTATAACTTCAGTGAAGAAAATAGCATATTCTGTTTTTGTTACTCTACTTCAATAACCTACCAACCTTTAAAAATAATTTCCAGTTCATTGAGAATAAATATTGAAAAAAAATCTGGGTATGTGGTTGGCAGTCTTTCTAAATATGTGTTTGGAAGATAAGATTTTACAAACTGACAAATACTTGGCTGCTTTTGAAGGCTTTACTGAAACATGATATGCAATGTAAGTGAATAGCTCTGTAAATAGTAAATGTTCTGATAACATGCAGTTTTGAGTATTTCTGTGAAATAGAAAGTCTGTATTTAGTGCTAGATGCTGGTAAATTTTATCACACTGTAATTTTTATTATATCTACAAATACTAATTTTCAGATTAAGTGATGGCTTTTTCTGTTGTTAAAATTATCTTACTGTCTCTTCTAGCTGTTACTACTTCTAAGTGGGAGCTTTTTGACCAACATGAAGAATCTGAGGAGGAGGAAATTCAAAAGTAAATACTTTTTCATTCTGATGAAAACATACTCATTTTCTGCCTCTAAGGTTCAGTGTCTTTGGAACTCCCTATAAGATATATATGTATTAGAAGAGCAGAACAAAAATGAAATTTTGAAAGTAGGAAAATAAGAAAATGGAGAAAAATCAGAATTTTAGTGCAGCATGCTTTCAGCCCCCATAATTTTTTTCTAACACGATAAATTATGCCTTTTGGTAGAGTTGTTAATCATAATCTTTAAATTGATGCTGATTTGATAACTTAATGTCAAATAGTAAGAACTAAGGTAGTAGTATTTTACAGTTTGGAAATGTTGATGTCAGATATGTATGAATGTATCTAAACATCTGCCTTTTGCTTTTGAGGCAAACACAGTGAATAATGTTCTGATGTGTATGTTTCTTTGGATGCTAATAGACTCCATGCCAACTGTTGTTTTTGAGCAGTCTTTTACTTTATTCTTTAGGCAATTGAGAGCATCTATTAGTAATGCTTTAAATGTCTTACTGCATTGCATGTAGTCCTGCAGCACTCTAGTGGCCAGTCTGGGAATATAATTTTGAGTATCTGCCATGTCTCAGGTTTGTCTCCAAAAAGCAAAAGTGTAGTAAATTTTGTTCTTTTATAAAACTTACTGTATCTGAAAAGCACGATTACAGCACTTAAAGAGATTTTTGTTGAGGTAGTGGACTTGTTTTGTAGCTGAGTTAGATATGGATTTGGTGACTGTAAACTTCAAGAATTCTTCTGCACTCTGTTTATATGAAAAGTGTAAATTATCTGAGTAATAAAAACTAACGATTTAATTAAATGAAAATATTAAGATATCTGTCTCACAGAGGGAGATTGTTTTGTAGCTGCAGACTTTTACATAACGTAGTCTTACTTAAGAGATTTCAAAACTAGTAACTAATCATAGAAACTAAGTAGGAGAGATGGTAAATTTTGTAACATAATTGTCTTAAATATATATATATCAGTTAATTCTGTATGTTTTCTGTAAAGTCAAGAAGAAGAAAGTGAAGATGAGGAAGACACTCAGAGTTCTAAGTCAGAAGAGCAGCACATGTATTCCAATCCTATTAAAGAAGAAATGCCTGAGTCCAAGTCATCAGTCAAATATTCAGAAATGAGTGAAGAAAAGCGTGCCAAACTCCGAGAGATAGAGGTCAGCATGTGGTGTTTTGTGCCACCCTTCTGTACCTTTCCAATCCTCCCCCCAACTCTACATATAATAGGGAGTTATTTTTACTGAAATAATTATAGTTCTATTATGTAGTGGTTTTTTTTAGTCCAGTGTATTCTTCTAAAGGTGTGTTTGTTTACAGCCTTGCCTTGCCTTGCCTTGCCTTGTTTTGGCTTTCAAAATAATGCAGGAAAAAATGAAAAATTGAGTCAGCGATATTGCATGTTGAGAATTACTCTTCTTTTTCGGTGTCCTTTTTCAGTACCACTGGTAGCCTTAGATTGCTTGGGTTCCTTTACACTTTCCTCCTCTTAGCAAATGGGAGTGACTTTTGGATGTGGCCTTAGTCCTATGTCCTTCTTGTTTTCTCTGTCTCTTGCCTTGAAGTGTCTGTATTTTATTGCATTTAAAAGTTGCTCTTTTCACTGTATCGGCCATTAAACAAAAAAGTAGATGCAACTAAACCAGGTGGTCCTGGAAATGGGGCATTTTAGTTGAAGACCTACATGCAGTTTATAGGGCTCACTTGTTCTTTTATCCTTTCTCCAACCATAGGTGTTAGTATAGCTGTTAAGGTTGATGAGCCCAGATTCTTATGTCTTTATGCTGGCTTCTGAGCTTGTGGTTGACTGAGAAGGTAACTAGAACTTGAATTTAGCATGAGCTTTGTCTAGCAGTGAAGGCTTTCTGTCATACAGTGCCATGCAAAAACAGGTTTAAAATTGCATGCAACTTTCCAGCTTGTATTTGGTATTAAAACCCATGATACATTGAATACTGAAATTCTTGTACCTTCTGTTCAGTGCATTAAAATGATATTGAGAAGCTGCTGAACTACTTGTTGCAGTTGTAGCATCTCCAAGTGACAGATTATAATTTGGGTAATATTTTGAAGGTGGAATTGTGGCTGCCTACCTATTTATACTATAATGTAGCTAAAATCAGACATTAGCAAAGCCCCATAATATTCTTTTAAGATGTACAAGCAATAATATTTTAAAATGTCACAACTGTTGTTTCTCCCAAAGATGCTTCTGTTTAATAATTCATATTATTAAAATTAATGGACTATAACTAAGGACTTAGAAACCTCTTGCTTTGCGTAGCAGTTTGAAAGTTCATGATGCATAGCCATTTGAAGTGAGTAAATTCTGAATTTGAGAAAAGCTAAATGGGGTTTATGTCTGACTTGACTCATGGTGGCAGTAGTCCTGTAGAAAATATATGATGTTAGACTAATGAAAGTACAAGTGAAACTAGTTTTCATTTTGCTGTAATAATGATTGTAGTGGTTATAGAAAGGGCTCCTTTCAGACTTAGTATCTGTTTTATAGATGTTATCCTGGCAGTTGTGGAGGCAGATTAGGAAGTGATTTACTTTAACCATTGTCATTTTTACACTGCACAAGTGCTGTAAGTTTTTTTCATCAATGTATCTGGTCTGTAACAGTTTTAGGTGGTAAATACTTGAGGTTTTCAAGTGCATGTTGCCATCTTTRTTCTTTGTGGTAAGTAAATTACCATCTCAGTTTCAGACTTTTGGAATCGCTGAAAAAGGATTGTAATTTTTTTCTTTTTCAGAACATTTCAGACACTATGTAGAAGTACTTAAATTTTAAAATTTCTCCTCAAGTTTGTCATTGACAGGAAAGTACTCCCTGTACTACTTCAAAGCGTTCACACTCAAAGTTTCTTCTTAGTATGTACCCGGTCCCTGCCAAAGAACACATCCATTATTACATTTGAGGGGAGGAACTGAGGAAAAAAAGCACCAGTTACCAGCTTTAACAATTATGTCATCTAATATACATTGTTAAAAATGTCGTGTAAAATCTTTGGCAAAAAAATGGCAGTCTGATTCTCTAGCAGTTCACACAGTGACTACCAGGGAAGCTGAAACACATTTTTTTTCATGCATTTTTTGGAAATTCATTAATACAAACAATTCTTTCTCTTGGCACAGTTAGTAAATTAAGTTTGTCAGCTGGGAGGGGAAGTGCAGTAAGAAACAAACTTTGGCCACAGCTATCAGACCGGTGCCATCAGAGAAGGCAAGTTATTAACCCTTTGTTTGCCTTTCCCCATACCCCTGTTAACCTTGCTGAAGTGTGAATTCTTTCCAGAACTTAGCAAGAGCAGAGGCTTTTTTAACACCGAAGAACAGTGATTTCTTTACTGTTTTTTTTAAGTATGGAAAGATTGGCACTTTGCTTTACATTATAACTCAGATTTCAGAATGGTCTTTACAGTGCTGTGCATGTGTGTGTCTCTCTTTCCCTGCCCCAAGGATATATAAAAGAAAGGTGTATTCCTCTTTGTAAAGAGACCTCAGTGCTGTGAAGTGTTAGAAAAATGGGAATTTTACGTTTCTTAAATTGTTCATTAAGCTTGTTTCCTCAGAGTGTACAAAACCTCACAGACAAAATGAAGGAGCATCGTCCTCCTTGGACCTTTCTCTAAGGTACTTTACTTCTGTCTCCATCTTGCTGTGCAAGATTTTATAATCCTACCCTAAAAAAGCACAGCGCAGGCTTCATCTGCAGCAGGAAGCAGGCTCTTCATGAATCCAGACATATCAGTGCTTCCAAAAGGGTCAAACAGGATATTTGTCCTTTTTAGTAGCTGCCTTCACTCACCTTTGTGTTAGCCACCTGAGACCTCAAAGTGGTGTTTGATTGCTTAATCAGAGGTAGAAGACTAATGGTCTTCAGTCTTCCTGTTCAGCCTTTCTGCTACGTACCACTGAGCTCCAGGAGATGCAGGGTTGGATTCTGTTACACCGACCTGTGTCTGTGCTCTGTCAGTACCCCCCTGCCCAGTGTGTAAACAGAGATTTATTCCCTGCCCCGCCACCCCCCCCCCCCCAAAAAAAAAAAAAAAAAGTGTCATGGTATTTGAGGTGCAATTTATTTTTCTACCAAGAGCCAGAAAAGTTTTTCCTSCATGTCACAAAGGAAAGGAGGTTACTTTCCTTGCTTTCTTGATATGAATTGCTGTACCAGACAAGATCAAAGTTCCTTTAGTGTAGTATTCAGTCTCCAACAGAGAATGACCAGAGCACAAAATAAGAATAGATTAAGCATAGTCCACAAGAGCAGATTGTATCCGAGGCCTGTTCTGGATTTCAAGGCCCTTTATACCTTTGTCAAGAAACTGAAGTTCCATACAGTTTCCATTATTTCTTTCTCTGGATTATTGTGCTTAGTATGCAGAATACTCACTTTTGTGTATTTGTTCATCAAGTCATAGGAGCTATCTGAGGCTTGTAATCATCACTAGAACAATATAACCCTTTGGTCTTTACAGTCTGTGGAGGTTTCTGTACCTAGCTCATTTGAGGCCACTGCAAAATGGCAAAAAGATATCCAATTAAATATCTTACTCATTGTGGCTTATTAATAACAGGTGAGACAAATTGGCTCTTGCTTGACCAATAGTTTTGCTATTTATTTCCTTAGAAGATAATGACTATCTTAATTCAGCAGATTCTGGTCTATTTTAAATCTTTGAATCTACTTCTATTTTACACAAAGACAAAAGCAAGGAGTGGCTTAGCTCCAAGACACATGGCATCCTGTGAGTGTGATTGAGCATGCCAGAGGTTTGTTATGGCTGAAGAGGTATTTCAAATGTGTACATCAATATCGCTGTCATCTGTTGTTGCTAATATTGTATCTTGTAGAAATTCTGCTGCTCGTAGACTTGCTGGAAAGGTCATGCTTTCAAAGAAATATTTTGCTCTGCTTCTGGCAAAGTCTAGGGCTTGTTGCAGCCATTGTTGGGGCGAGTCTGTTTTAAGGAAAAACAAAACACTTTGGTCTGCTTGGATGTCTATCCTGTCTGTAATCAGTCTAGATTTAAGTGCAATTATATATCAAGCAGAAATTCATCTTTCATCAAGCATTTGGTGATTAACTTCCTAGTTAATCCTAGTATGTAGTATGCAGCTAATTTACCTCAAATAAGTTGTGTTTTAACCTGGCCACTTAAGTTCTGAGGCTGTGTAACTGTGGTATAATCTCTTGTGAAAAAGCCTTTTTTCCCTGCTGAAGACCACTGTGTATGGACTCTGACAGTATCAGCAGAAGATTAGAAAACCAAGAACAGTTTTTGAAATTAGATTAATTTAAACAAGGGAGGCTACCCACAGCACACCTGTTTGTGTCAAAATGCAAAAAGCTGCAGACAGGGCTTCAGTTTGTGTCAGTCTGTGGTTTCCCTGAGCCGTGGCAGCAAGATGTTACCCTTTTCTGTAACTTGCTAGCTTACTGGTTAGTCTGTAATCAAGGCCTCAACTTCTAGGAAAGGCTGAATCTTTTAAACTCTCCTCAAATGAGTTTGAGGAGAGAGGGGGAAAATTTCAAGATGAGAACCAACAGATAAGAGGCATGTTGTGGAGCTGTTTAGCTTGAACTTATGAGAGAGACCTCCTCGTGGTTAGTGGGAAATACGATCCCTGCATTGGAGCATTTAGTAGAGATTGCTCACAGGAAGTCCAATGATATTTGACACTTCCGCATTGCAGTCTCTGAAAACCTCGGAACTTCCTCTGCTGTGGGAGACTGCTGTGTCTAAGAAATCAGTATTACAAAGTTTTGGCACAGGGTTTTGAAAAATTTTCCCCTTCCATATTATCATGCATATTACTGACTCCAGAGATAGTCTAGATATAAAGTCAATGTATCTACTCCTAAGGATGAACAGGCTTAATAGTTTTTGTCTGTTGGACAAGAATAGTTACGGAATAACCAATTCAATGAGAATATATTAGGTCTTTCTAAATGCAAGTTTACAAAGTATAATGCTTACAAGATTCGTCGATTAGATGCTTAAGCAGATTTAAGCCTAAGTTTTAAGGATCTCTTTCTCCCAGGGGTTTATCTGAAACGGTATGATAGGAATATAAGCATCATGTACTCTACATGAAGAGATCGGTAAGAAGAATGTTCACAATGGCCAATATTCTGTGAATAGTGAAATGGTGAAGGGAGATAACCAAATGTGTAAGTTTATATAGTAATTCTGAGAGGTAGAATTCTTTAGAGAATTCTTTTCTGGACTTTGGGACCTAAGTAATTCCTTTTCTTTTAAAACATAGTTATGGTGGTGGTATTTTAGAGCAGGTAGCAAAAGCTGCTATACATGCAGGTGTAGAATGATCTGATCTGATCTAACCGCTCACCTCTGCTGAAAGGGAATATCCTGATCCTACCTGCGAGCTCTGGCACTTGCTCATTCTTCCCCTGAGCCAATACATCTCACTAATGCAGAGGAAAAAAAATTGAGGCTGGGCTTCTGCTGGATTAGTGGATTGATTTGGTTTATGGAAGGCTCAGCCAAGCACTGCAGCTGCTGCAAGGGCAGGGTGGAGGAGGAACCCTTTGCTTAGAGTGCAGGAGTGAAGAAGGAAGGTGGAAGAGGATGATCTTTCTGTAGTGAGCTGTTGATATCATCTCAGCATTTTGTAACACTTAGTTTCCTTTTCCAGGGGATGTACTAGAGCTGATTTCCTCTCCCCACAACATCTTTCTAAAAGGAGTCAGTTTACATGGGTTCAAAGGGAGATACAGCAAGTATGTGGAAGAGAGATCCATTGATGATTGGTCTGTAAAAGGCCACAGCTGTCTCAGGAAACCACACGATCTTAACATAGTTGGAGTTTGAGGAGGTGTTGTCACTGGTTATTGTATAGGCTTTTCCTATTTTTCCTTTCTTCCTCTAGGCACCTGCTAATGACCACCTTTCCCCACTGCCCCCCCTGCCCACTGTTATTGGAAAAGTTACATGCAAATAGTTCCTCTTGGCATTTTAAATTTCATGCCAGCAGTGGGTTGTGTGACAGGCATGTAAGACAGGCTACTAGAAGTTCAGCATTTCTTTGTGTCCAGATTAGCTTATTAAGTAAAGCCTGTTGATTGGATTCCTAGTTTTCTTTCATTTCAGGTTACTTTGGGCTATAGACTTATGCTTCCTTGCTTTCAAAATATGGTTAAAMAGAGATAGTGTCACAGCTTTGTTGGCTAAAAATGTAAAGTAATAAAGTCTTGTAAGGATGGGTTTTTGTTTTGTGGTTTTTGTTTTTTGTTTTTTGTTTTGGTTTTGTGTGGGGTTTTTTTTGGGGGGGGGGG
>JAYKAV010002805.1:319104-340636 GCA_035582835.1 Phoebastria nigripes
TTCTAATTGGGCTGGGGGGGTGTTGGTGGTTTTTTTTATTATCTGGGTGATTTAGTTGGGAAAACAAAGTAGAAGTCTTATGGGCATGTTCATACCATGACAGCCCAAGAGGCCTTCTGGATCAGCTAAGCCTCCTCTGTATTCCTTGTGTTCGGTACTGAATGTGCTGAGCAACTAATGGCCTTGGAGTTTACATGATGGTAGAGAATGCAATCTTGATTTCTTACCAGAACAGGTGGTATAGGGTGACATTGAATATGTGGTTCCAAGAGGTATTCCTGCTTTTGAAACTTCTGCCATTGAAGGGAGAGASAAGAAAAATGCCTTTATGGAAGGTGGAGTGGTATGTGACAAATGATGATGTCACTTTTCCATTGGCTGCTGACTATTTAATTGGCTGAACTGTAAGCAAAAATGAAAAATGCTCAACCATAGGTAGAGCATACTCTGTAAATGAGGGAGGTTAGCAGAACATTTGTCAGAAATTTACCATGGTACAAGATAGCAATGCCCCTCCCTGCCCCCCCGCCAAGTTGCTCCATCGTGTTTGAGACTAAAATGAAAAATGTGTTGTTGACCTTTCCTTTCTGCTCAGTCAGTAATTGGAAGGGCTGATTAGAATATATGGTATCTTCGTATCCAGTCTGGCCTGCTGCTTTTGAAAGGAAAGAAAAATCCATTAGGGTTTGATTTTGTGCCTACTTTGTATCAGGGAATTGAGGACCTGGAGAATAAGAATCCTTTCAGATAATCAAAAGGGACACAGTTGCAAAGTCTTTTCCTTTGTGTGTTTTCAGTGTGGAAGAGTTAAATATTTCTAAAGAGAAAAATATTTTGTGTGTTCGCTAAAAATGAAACCTTGACCACTGGAAAAATCTACTCTTATATATATGACTGTACGGGTCAGTACTGAAACAGGAAATACAGGAGGGCCAGAGCATAAACATCTGGAAGAGGGCTGACAAATACAACATGACTTATTATCAAGCTCCTCCCCACCCCCTCAAAAAAGAGACACCTCCTCATCCAAAAACATTGAAAGATTGTTTGTAAAAGACCATGTCAGTAAGAGTAAAGAACTGACAAATGGTAAGAGATGTGAGTGAAGTTTTATGATGTGAATCAACTTCAAGAAAGGTTTTAGTGTATCTAGACCAAAAAAAAAAAAATCCACATGGAAAAACTCTGACATTTGCTTAACTTTGTGACTCAGTTGGGGATATTACCGCAATAAATTTAGTGTTACGTTAGTAGCACTAGTGAACTGAATTTTGTTGCTAAGCTTGATAGCACGTGAAAGAGTATTATGTTAGTAAAAATCAATTCTTTCAAATCAGCCACTCTGTGCAAACAGCCCTGAAGAGAAGATGCATTTGTTTTATGTCCTAATTATGGCAGTCATTTGATTTTAATTTTTCGGGTTAAATGGAAAAAAGGCAGTTTCTGAAGGAAAACTTGGAGTWGACAAGAGAAGTTGAAACAATACATTAAGACACCTGCAGTAAATGATCTCATTTTGAAAGAAAAAAACAGATAACGATCTAAAAAATATAAGGGTGCAGTGTTCTAATGATGGGAACAGAATTTAGTAGAATAACAGAAAAAAACCCCTTTATTTTTAGTTCTTAACATGTCTGTAAACAACTGCAGGTGCCTGCAGACGAGTATGCGGTTTTGTTGCTTTGACCCAGTTTAAATAAAGTTAGTATCTTTTTGTGCACAAGCTTGTATAGAAAGAATGAAGAACACAGATTATAAATCATGGAAATTTCATTTTCAACCACCTGCCTAACTGGATAATTATAAGCCCAATAACCTAATGGTCAGTATTATTTTCACAGCTTAAGGTGATGAAGTTTCAGGATGAGTTAGAGTCTGGGAAAAGACCCAAGAAACCAGGCCAGAGTTTTCAGGAACAGGTTGAACACTATAGAGACAAGCTGCTCCAGAGGGTAAGAAATGTTCTTTATGTTTGGCTCTGATTCTGTGATAGGCTTTTGTTGAGTTTATCAAATGTAAGGTGGCATTAAGTATAACAACACATGGTTCTCGTTAAAAGTCTGCTGTAATGTCAAACTGCATGTCTAAGTCCAAGTGCTTTCTGCAGAGTAGATATAATCTCTCTTTTTAATCAAAATAATGTAGTATTTCACACTGTACAGATCGGTATCATTAGAATGTATTGAAATCTTAGAGGTCACTTCTGGATCTACTACATAAAGCAAACTGTTAGGTGTGGGAAAGGAAGGGGAGAGCTGTCAACTGAAGATGTTCATCAGACTTTTCATTTTGCTTTTTAGTAATTGATCCGTTGTGCTAAAGGCTTCCAAAGGAAGAGAAGGAATAGTATTAAGCAGCATATGTGCTTCTGATTCTCCAGTGTCTAAGATTTCCTGGATAATTCAAGCTCATACTGTCACCCAAAAGTGAATAATTCTGTACCGTTACCATTTTAAGTAGTCCTCTCTGGACTATGAAGTCAGAGTGGCTTTAAAAATTAGCATCATATATGTGATGTCATGTGATCTTGAATCTTTGAAATACAACGAAAGAACATGTAACCTGTTTGGACAATGCGTTTAGTGAGAGAGACTAAGTGGCAGTTGCTTCTCTAATCTGGTTTCACAACCTGACAGATCAATGATGAAATTAGGTACCCGTGCAGTTTCTTGGAAGCTAAATACAAATAGGCAGTTTTCACTAGGTGTTTGTTTGTCACTTGTTCTTTTCATTATTTGGTGCTCAATATCTGACTAATTCACTAAAGTAATTTTGCACAGTACCTTGAAGAAAGAGACTTGTAAAAATTAAAAAAGCTGATCCCTGAAGGAGATTTACACATTTGGAGGTTGATGTTAGCAGTTAAGACTTTAATTTTTATATGTAACTTTCCTTTTAAATGTAGTTGTATCCTAAAGCTTCCCACTTTCTCAGTGTTTTCTGTAATTGGAGAAAGAAGTGATTTGTACAGTAAGCACAGAATGTTTAGTGAGACAGTAGCTTAAAAAACCAGAAATCGTAATCCTGATAACTTTGTTAGATGCCTTGTGTTGAATTAGTTCAACCAGCTTGCAATATTTTAGATTTTTAATAATTATCTCACTTCACTTTCAATGATGAAGGTAATATTTAGTTAAGAAATATTTAATGATAATTATCACAGGTGTTCTTTAAAACAATAATAACCCCGTTGTTAAGGGAATAACTCTATCTTTTGCTTTAATGCTATAATAAAGTTAGTTTGTATAATAATAATGTAATACTGGTTCTGATTGCATTTCCCATGAACTTGGTGGTTGGTCATTGTTTTTTGTCTAATTTACTATAGAATAAGCTTTCCAAGAGTAAATTTCCTAGTAGTATTGTATATTGTTAAGAGAATAGGATCTTAGAACTATTTAAAATACTGTTTATTTCTGTTTATCAAGATGAAATAATTAGTCATGCTATCAAATAAGCTAGGCACATCTTAAGAGCCCGTTGATTTTAGTGGAATCTAACAATATTTTGCAATAGTAGGTATAATGATAAGGGACACTTTAAAATTTTACTGGTAAGTCTTCCATGTAAAGAAAATGTGAGACTGGATTAGTATAGCTGTCCTGATATTTCCTGCACTTGTGTTGTTATCTCCCCTCCCTCCTTTTTAATTTTTTCCCCTCACCCCCTTTCTTTCATTTAGCTTAATCACCCCTTCTTTGTCTTCTTTATGGGTTATGCAGGGAATAAGGGAATATCTGTTTATTTTTTTCCATGAAAGGAATTTTTTTTTATGCTAGTACTGAAAGAAGCACATCTCTTGATCTCCGTGTTCAGACTTGCTGATGGTTTAGGTTTATTTTTGTATAATTAATTTTCTAACTATTTGACAGACAAATGAGGTGTGCTCAGGGTATGTATTTTCTTTCAAAATGGTCCTGTGGTATATAGAAATGGACCATATTTGTGGGTTTTTTTGACAGAGTAGATGTTATTGCAAAATCTTGTTTGTATTTTTGTTTTGTCTTTAAATGTCTTGTAGTTATGAGATTATGTCAATTTTCAGTCTGGATTAATGAAGATGAATGCATATGTTAAGAATAAGTAGAAAGAGGTTCCTGGTATTCTTGCATGTTTAATTTAGTTTAGAAAATCTATTACAGCTGTAGTGTTTACCTGAAATTTGTAAAATTGAAGACTCTTCATTTCCAATTAGAGACTCAGACTTTCTCATAAAGGGTGACATCTTTCATGTTTTTGTCAGTGTTTGTGTTAAAATAAATATTTCTGCTGTGTACAAAGCAGTAGTAAAGATTTGAAGAGTGGGTATGGTGAGACCGTTAGTTCCTTCCCAGATTATATGCTGTGTTCCTTCAGTGCTCAGTGCTTTTATGCTGTTCGTGATTAGCTTGATTGTCTTTACTTAATAATTAGTCACACCTCATCTGAAATCATGAATGCTTCTAATAACTTAGGAAAAAGAAAAAGAGTTGGAAAGAGAACGGGACAGAGACAAAAAGGACAAGGAAAAATCTGATTCCAGGTCCAAAGATAAGAAGGAAAAGGAAGAATGTACACCAACAAGAAAAGAGAGGTATGGCTTTCCTTGGAGTAAAGTGGATGGGAGGAAAAACCTCACAGTTAGTATCTTTGTATACAATGGCAGCCTTGAAATTACATTGTATCACGCATCTTATTTTAAAAGAAAAACACAAAACCACCCAAACAAAAAACCACCCAACAACAACAAAACACGCTTTGGATGTTAAAACGTGCTTCAAAATTTTAAAGGAATTGTCATTTCTATCCTACCCCAAGTGACGTACCCTTTTGAATAGAATCCCCTTTTGGCTCATTTAGGCCCTGAGGAAACATGGTAAAATAATGACCAGTTGAAAACAGGGTATATTTAACTCTCTTTTAGCAGTAAATTGACTGTAGTGTATTAGTCAGAAAACTGTACTGAAGTCATACCACAAATTATTTGCAGTGGTTTAAATGTTATTCATCTCATAGTGAAAATTCTTCAAAACACCCAGTTTTATGGTAGTTGATTGTACTCTCTGATTTTCTAATATTGTAGAGCCAAACTGTTCCATGGTGTTAAGTATAGATACGGTAAAATGCCTTGCTTTTCAGGAAACTATGACAGAATGTTTTTACACTGCAATAAACAAAGCTGAGTCACAGGCCTTAATTTTTTTTCAACCACAGAAAATCTGGTGCACATGTTGAACCTGATTTTTTTTTTTTTTTTAAAAAGTAATAGAAAGCCTACTACTTTTTAATTACTTAAAAGGATCTAGTGTTAAATTGGCAACAGAAACTATCTACAGAAAGGCCTGTATTTTCTTAAGATACATTTTCACTTCTCTGTGTGTCTGTGCATGTGTGTGTGTACATAACTGTATTTGCTTTCTTTACAAAGGAAAAGACGACACAGTGCTTCACCTAGCCCGTCTCGCAGCAGTGGCAGTAGACGAGCAAAATCTCCATCACCAAAATCAGAACGCTCAGAGCGCTCTGAACGGTCTCACAAAGAGAGTTCACGTTCTCGGTCATCACATAAAGATTCTCCCAGAGATGTCAGTAAAAAAGCCAAAAGGTAAGCTGSTATCTTCTCTATTTCAGGTGGTAGGAAAGTTAAGTACATAGGTGTGTTTTGCTTGAGTTTTTTTGTTTGTGTGGTTTTTAGCAGAGTACATTTGATACATAAGTATTTTCTCTCATAATGGACTGTACTGCATGTTCCTGGTTAATATCTTTGAACACTTGGTGTGTGAAATGTATACAGCCTCCTGCCTTGATAGCTCAAGACTGTTCACTTCTATGTTGTTGTTTACCTGTTTACTGATAATTTTGAGAAATACTACTTTAAACCAAAGCACCTGGCTGCTTTATTAGCTTTTTATTTTCAAAGGACAAATCTTCTGTAGCCCATAGAACTTCTAGAATTACAGTGAGCATGCAGTCCTTCACTGATGATTTGCTTACATGAAGCTCCTCTCCCACGGTTTTTGTTTCCGAAGTAGATATTTTCTAATCTCCAGACTGACACAAATATTGTTCTCTAGTTAATGTTAAATTTGGGGTGAGATTTTATTATTGTATTGATGCTTTTGTAGCTCAAAACTCGAAAGTTCAGCTTCCACTTCTTTTAGAGGTGTAGAATATCTTACTGATAAAAGATTCCTCAGACATGCTGAGCAAAATTGCTTTGATGCTGTTGAGAAAATCGTAGTACATATTTACAGTAATTGGATTCTTGTGCTATAAGTTAGGAATTCAAATAGAAGTAGAAAAGTATTTGAGATTTTTTTTTTTTTTTTGAGTTAATATGATGGTAATTCCATTTAGATTATATCAGATTAATGTATTAGGTGTGGGTTAGATGACAGTATGTTTATTCAGTGTCCGTTCTTTTTCTGTGGGGTTACATCACAAGCTGGACATGTGTGATGAGAATCAAAAATATTTCAGCATAACACAATTCAACATAATTTTTCATTTCTGTTCTCTTCTATATGGATATAGGCTGCTATTAATGCAAGAGCCAAAGTGGTTGAGGCATATGTGTAAGGTTGTRAATTCCTTATGTTGGTTTAAGAAGGGTATGAGTTGGTGTTATTTTTCTTGTGGGTTCTAAGCAGTGAAGTTAAGCCCAAAATACATTAAAAACCTTATAATGCAAAAACTGCCTTTTTCTCAAAAGCAAGATATCATTCTGTTACTTCCCCTTACCAGAGAAAAATATTTTCTACCTYGTTTAGCTCAATAAATGAGTGTCAAATAACTGAAGAAAAAGTTGGTATTATCAATTAGTATTTGACATAAAACTTTATTTTTTTGCAGGTCGCCATCTGGCTCCAGGACACCCAAAAGATCAAGAAGATCACGATCCAGATCCCCTAAAAAGTCAGGGAAAAAATCCAGGTCTCAGTCCCGTTCTCCTCACAGATCTCACAAGAAGTCAAAGAAAAGCAAACACTGACAATGTTAATATTTTTTATGATGCTGTCACTTACTGGAAATGCGGTTTTGTTTTTGTGCCTGAACAGTCTGTTAAAAAAACAAAAAAGCATTCCTGATTTCTTTTTTTTTTGTGAATGCACGTGTATACTCATGAGTATCGGCATCTGTAGACCTGTCATTGTTTTATATTGTACAAAATATCTTCATTGTGACTATTTCCCAAAAGAAACATTTTTGTGTTTAGAAGTTTCATCAGAAATGTGTGTAACTGATCTGCTGGCAGTAGTGATATTTTGTTTTAGAATGTTGTGACATAGCAGAAATAACTCAAATGTTCCCCCTTTTTGTAGCTTTGACAATTTGAATTAGATTTCAAATAAAATCTGAACAGAAAATTAAGATGTTGTTTTCTTGCCCCACTGGTGATACAGATCTCTAAAGGAATTCATAGTTTGTTTGGAAGTACTGTGTATTTCAGACATGCTATGGTGCTTAGATCTTTCAGTATAGTGGTAGCTCTGTTCCTGTTTTCACTAGTTTGACTATCAAGAAAAAAGCACCTTTTGAATCCAGTGGATGGGTGTTCTTTCCTACCGTGATATTTTACTGTAAGAACAGTTGAATAGTCTGGTACCTACCATGGTAAGCTTTACAAGTAAATCTTTGCTTCGTATTTCTCCATTTTAATTGCAGGGAGTATTGGTGACACCAGAGTAATGTTTTTGTTTGTTTTTTAAAAAAGGGCCTCTGCAGAGATGCATCATATGTATGTGTATGTATATCATATATGTGTATATATATATATGATGTATCAATAACAAGCCATATTTATGGCATGCATGGGGAACAATAAAAGGACAGCAAGCCTGAGGCTCTATGACTTCTTCCTTAAGTATAGGTACAATAATTGCAACCTACAGTACACTATTGTTTTCTAAAACTGATTTTTACTCCAAAAGGACAGCTTTTACATTATTTTATTGAATTTATTCCTCTGTTGTGGAAATTCTTCAAAATGGGAAAAAAATAAATTTTTTTATTACATATTTTATTTATTAATATTTTGGAATCAAGAGGCTGTTTAACTTTTTTTCTTAATGTTAGGCTTTCCCTTCTCCAGACCTGTTCTGTGTGTTAGGCATTGATGTGGCTTTAAATCGCTTCACCTTGGTCTCTTATCATGCAACCTTTCTGTGGGTGGGAGGGGGGGAGGGATGAGAAATGGGGAGGGTTCAATGTTTATACTTGGAGGTGTGGGCAGTTTGTAATAAAAACATAAAATGAAAAGGGATCTGGCCTCCTGTGAACTGTTTCTAAAAGCAAAAGCTGTACTTAACTATAGGCACAGAGTGCTGGATGATGGCCGGCTATTATACTTGTGTGTCTACAGGTTTTACATTGTTAGAATTCTGTAAATGTGCCAGGGAAAAGCTTATGTTGTACATGTATATAGCCTAAGAGGCAACACTTTTAGAAGCAGGATCTAAAAGGTCTTTTGAAAAACATGCATATTTAATTTAAAAAACAAAACAAAACAAAAAAACCCCAAAAAACCCCCAAAAAACCCAAAACAAACAAACAAAAAAAACACCTCAATTTTTTTCCTGATGGGAGACTTTGTTATAAGATTATATAAATTGTTGCAAATGTGAGAATTAAGTGGAGAATTCTTTTGCTAATGAGAACTGAGAGATGATCTGGAATACTGAAAATACGGAGAATGCATGTGTACTGTAAAGACTTTCTTAGAATGAGTATTGAATAGATGCATTAATAATGAGAAAAGAATACACCTTATATCTGTTTATATTACATCATAAAGAGTCTGTTTTAGAAATATGCAGAGTTTATTTTTTATATTTTTCTTTCTCCCTGTAACATAAGGTGTTTCAGATGTACAGATTTTGGTAGCTAAACTATTAGAAACTAAGTTATTTTTTTCTTAAATGCTGTGTATTCACACCTGGCACAGACTAGATAAGGTTTTCTAGAGCAAAAAGTAGGTACTAAAATCAGTTGTGGACAGGGAGAATCCTAACTTTACAATAGGAAGAAAATCACTTCAGATGAGATTAACTTCTTTAAAACTATTACTTTTATCTTGTAGCTGTTTATAAATGGAAAAGTGATAAATAGCAGTGTTCTAGGTGAAGTGAGACTAAAGATAGTTTGCCACAGGAATATTCTATCTGCAGAATCAATTGTRTATTTCATTTAATAGCTAAAAATCCTCAGGGCAGAAAATCACTTAGCATTATAGGTTCGCTGTACTTTTCAATAATTAATTTTGATTTCAGCTTTTATAAAATTCTCAGTGATTATAAAAGGCTCAAGCCAAGTAGCTAGAGAGCTAAAGGAGCACACCCATTAGACTATTTCGTACAGCTTTATTATGCAATACCTTTTTTCAGTATCTTTATTCTCTGAATATCATTTTTATACCTCTTGTTCTTTGCTTCATATCCTGGGCTTTAGAAAAGCTGTTTTGTACTTAATAGTCTTTTAAGAGCAATTAAGAATCTGTATACTTAACTAGATGCCTGTTTTTTTCTCCTATTGAAAAGAACATCTTTTGATCCTACTTGCTCTTTTCATTTTCTTCCCTTCTTTTAGAAATAGTTTTGTTTATAGCTTGGCTTTTCTGCAAAGAAAGGGTGGGGGAGACAGCATCTGGTAACAAATCTTTTGTAAAAGATGCAAATTAATATTGAAGACTGAAAATTAGGCTGCCTGTGAAGTTTATTTTTCCTTAGGTCATGTTGCAGTGACAAGGTATAGTCGCAGTGTGCCATTACTGTGTGACTTTTGTTTCTGCAGCTTTTTGGGGTGAAATGGTGAAAAATCACCTAGTTGATGTAGGATAGGGGTAATTTAAATATTGATCCTGGGATTCAGAAAGTAGCATTGAGATGAATCCTTGTGAAAAAAAGCTCTGACCTGATGAGGAGGTGTGGTTCAGTGTTTCCAAATGGTTTTTGTGATTGTACAGGAAGAGGAGAGCCCATTATATGCTCAAACACCCCTCAGTCGGTGAGCGTCCGACCCTTCGCTTTGGGAAGGGGAGGAGGCATGAGTGGGTAAGGGGCTTCTCTGCTTTATGGATGGTATCCAAGGTAAATATTCATGCTTTAGTGTTTTAGGTTTATCCAAAGCAGAGAAATGGAGTGTAGCTTGCTATAGCCGAGTTCTAGTGCAGCTGAGTAACCCCCCTGCAGCCTGAAATAGCAGCTGGTGAGGCCCATCTCGGTGTGGGATCACATTAGAAATGGAACATAYATGGTATATTCCCAGGTAGGTACTAGAGACTGTCATGCTGGTACATTTTGGTGAAGCCTGCCCAGCGCTCTATAGGACATTCAGATATTTATACGAAGGCCTTCTAGGTACRGAGTTGCAAGTTCATCTCTGGTTTTCCTGAACCAGTCCTGACCTCTGTGAGTGTCTCTGTAAGACTTAGACTCTCCTGCTCTGAGCACGTGGGCCCTGTCTCAGTGGAGAAAAGCTACTTGGTTGCATAGAGTCTCCTTCCAACAATTAAAATCTTTCCTTACCAGTATTACAGAAGGGTTTATATTTGAACTGTGTTTTTTAAACTCTGACTTCCTTTGACTTCTCCACACACCAACTGCATATACCTTTTGTAATACTATTTGAGGAAGAGTTAATGTCAGGTCATGACTTGGGCACTAGGCACCGAGCATGTGTTCTCCCCCCGCCTCCCCCTTGGCAGTTTTGAAAGGTAAGAGTAAACCACTTGTGAACAAGGGTAACAAATTATGTTTTCCAAAGCATATATTTAGAATTGCAACTATTGCTAACGCGAGTTCATCTGTCCCAGTGACGCCGAAGGTACTCCTGCTTTCTGCATTTACAAATCACCTTCTGTACTAATATAGCAGCTCTGCCTAAGCACACGCGAACCGTTTAAAGTTGCTGGATTATTGTATTTATTGTGTTTTTCTGCACGTAAAACTACTCCCATGCTTTTTCAATTATGAATTTAGGATTATCCCCACCATTGCGAAAGCTTTCAAAGTTGTTCTGGTTTTATTTAATAGATTTCTGAGGCAGATTTTATAGCTGAAACTGTAAAAATTGTATCAGACTTCCAATCTGGCATGAGTACTGCCTGAGACATCTAAGTTATGGAGCACTAAAATGGGAAATCCAGTTTTATCCTTAGGAGGTTCTTGGGGATCAACCAGTGTTTGAGGTGTGTTCTTGGCATGTTGAAAAGAAAATAGCGCTGTCTCTGAACTGTGCCTGTAAGAGGAAGGTATCTTGAAGGACTTCATGTAACATGACTTAAAAACTAGAATCTTGTGATGAGAAAAGCAAGGTCGGCCAAAAATGGCACCTCCGTTCTGAGCATCTTTGATGACTTTAGGCAGCTTGCTTGTGGGGTTTTCCTCCACGTGCATTTACAGTCCTTTGGTGGAATTAATGCTTTTAATAAATAAAAATGAGAAGCGTTGTTGTATTTCTGCAGACGGATTAAGGTCTGAACTTGGTATCTAGTTTTAGATTGATGGCTTGCTTTACTTTCATATAGCTGCTTGAGGAATTTGGGGTGAGATGTTTCTCAGCTACTGGGGGTCTACACTGAATRCTTACATAAGGACACGTATTTGGCTGCATTAAGGTAAAGGTAGTTTTGAAGGATATCTGAACTGCTACCTTTTTAGTAAAGATTGGTCTACTTCCTATGCATTTTCTTCGTTGAAAAATCTAGATTTGGGGGCAGTTATGAAGGTCCAACAAGAGAAGTGAATTATCTGCAGCTGAAGACAGCAGCAGTGGAATAATCTAGATGACAATGTTACAGTTCTCTTTTTTTTTTAAATCAACTATTCAGTATCATGAGATTTATCAAATTACAAACCTGATACTAGCAGTCAAACCCTGAAAATTTTCTCAGAGTTTACTTTTCTGAATAAGGCTGTTGAGTTCATAAACTTATATTTTATCAAAACAGCTCATAGTAGTATTCGAAAATTTCTTCTTGTTCTCCTTGCTGCATGAGCTATTGCAAGACTTCAGTATACCGCCAGTTCATGCCACTGCTGTAACTGCTGCTCCTCAGTACGTAAGCTGCTCTTGTAAGAATCATAACTAAAATGTTAATTTAAATTTGTCCATGTGTATTTTTCCCATGAAGGATGCAGAAGTCTTAAACAATTGCATACTATTTTTTCCTACACCTGCTTCTGTCAGCACAGTCAGTTTTCATGGGTAAGCCTGTTCCGTTTGTCACTTCTGATGTCTAATCTTGTGCAGGGATGTTCTACTGTGTAACTCTGTCATAAGCTGGAAAGTTTTCTGTTTGTGGTTATTTAAAGAGGAAATGGGAGTTTCACATGAACTTTTTTGTCTTACTTGCTTTTGGTTTTGTATCTTATGCAGAAAATTTTCCAAACGATATGGCGACAATAAAATTGTCAGTTTGCCAATACCCAGAAATGGTTTTATTTTTCACCTGGAAAAGAGCGATGTTCGTCTGTGTTATGCTAAGGGCAGTTTCTTGGCCTCGCCAGCTCTTCTTCTGGTAGACGCTGATTCTGCCTGGGTTGTCAAACTGTAATTGCTGCTGCTGTTCTACTGTCAACAGTGACCTCTGCTTCTCAGGAACTCATTAATGAGGCATGGGCTGCTTGCTGTGTAGTTGCTTGTATAATCCTCTCTTGAACAAAGAAAACCTCCCACTTGGAACTGCTGCTCGGCTATTGAGATGATGAACAGCTTTTCAATAGCTAAAACAATTTGCAGGAACGTCAGGCGAGGGAAACGGAGCCCATGTCGTGCCATAGCGTGAGGCTGTGTGTTATGGCTGGGCCAGTGTCGCAGCTTGTTGCTGCTGTGGGGTGCAGGTCCTGTTCCTGCCTTCCCTGTGCCTCGGGTTCTCTGTCCTCTCTGCTGCCTTTTGTGCCCTGTGAGTAGCTAGTTCAATTCACTAAGGGAAAACACTTTTTTTTGGTGCTTGTTTTCACTTGGTTGACTTTCTGCTGGCTTAGTGAGTTGAATTGGCTCAGTGCAGGGAACAGGGGCGGAGAGTGAGTGGGATGGTCCTCATTTTCAGTAACGGTTCTCTTGTAACGTGCAACTTCATCCACAGTATTTTCATTTGGAGCATGTGTTTTGATAAGATGGGCTGAATCGATGCAGCGCTCTGCATCCTGCTCACTTCCGCTCTGGTCACGTACTGTTGCTTTCCCACCACCAGCTCTAGCACTTGTTTGACCACTTTCCTTGTGGAAAGGTAGGACGAGCACAGGGTAGGCAGGTTTGTGTGATGAGGTGCATGGGAGGAAGGAAATGCAGAACTGGGGCCATCTCTCTCAGCAGCAGTGAGCTGTTACACTGACTGTGCCTCTCTCCGTCTCCCCTTTTCTCCAACGATGCTTGAACCCATCAGTCAAATCTGAGAGGAGCAAATGCCTCCAAGATAATTTAGTTTCTGCAGATCTGTGAAAGACCAGAAAGAGGAAAGAGACCTCAGATGCCCCCACAAGATGGGAAAGGCTGGAATATGAACTCTTGATGTTGTTAGAGCCCAGGGCATTCATTTGGGAGAGATTACAAGTCCCARTTACTAACAGTCTTCACTTGGAGCTTACAGTCAAGAAACACAGTATGTTGTGATATCCCTGCACTGCCTTGCTCTATTTTTATTTTCACTCTTGTGTGGACTGAAAAACTTCCTGTAGCTGCTTGCCTTAAATACAGACCATCAGTTTTACTCTTCAAGACCTTATTAAGAAGTTGCCTGCAAGCAAGTGTGGAATCTGTTTCCTGATTCTGGTTCTTGGGCTTCTGAGGCTGGACCTAGGTCTGAGACTTTGGTCATTAGAACTCGTGTATGGTAAGTGTGCCTGTAGAAAGGTCAGCATGGAGAAAGGGTAAGCATAAGGTCTATGTAGTAGGTCTCAGAAATCTTTCATGAAAAGATTTAACCTAGCAGAATAGGTTAATTCTGTATGACAGACTGTTCTGGATATAAAATTTAGCTGGTGTGGGAAGASGAGGGTGGAATTCATGCATGCAATTTGGATTTGTGAAAGATGGATCAGGGAATTAGCCTGTGCTCAGGATTCAACTTCCAAGATCATTACCAGCAATCAAGATCATCACCAAAGTTATCATTGGAGGTGGAAACCAGTTTTTGTCTTTTTAGCCATGCTAAAAAGGTACACCTYTGATGTTTCAGGAATGATTTAGCCAGATGTTTTCACCTGCTAGATACTGTGAGAGCTAACACCTCACTGTTGCAAACAGAGAAGCTCAGAGACTGGAGATGAACCTTCTGAACTTACTACGGTATAGAGATTTTTATTACAGATGATACTGGTCATTTTCATCATAAAATCTGCATCTCTTGGGTTGCTGGTGACTTATTTTTTCCTGGCATTTTAGTTTATCTTCCCTGCACTATGGGAAAAGAACTGTCTGCTGATTAACTGAATGGAGAATATTGCCTTGGGCAAACTCTGGAAAAGAATTGGCTATAAAATTTAAGACATGAGACTGGGATTGAATTCTGGCCATTGTGTGAATTGAGAGGCTGTGGATTCTCATCCTCTGTTTTTACAGAGGGTAACTATACTAGATAATTAAAAAAAAGAGAAGTTTACAATAAAGTCTGATTTCTAGGCAGTTAAGTTTCACTGGGGGTGCTCATCTTTCATGCCAGCCTGTAGGAAGTCCTCACTGTCATATGGAGTAGAAACTTGATAATGTTACAATGAAGAGTCCCTTTYTCTCAAATCCTGAAGATTTTCAAGAGTTAATAGTGAAGGATTTATGTTACTCACTGAGTTTTCAAGAGATGCAATGGATTAATTTCAAGATCTTTCCTCGACAGTCATTTATAGCATGTTGCTTGTTAGTTACATGGGAAACACTGAATTCTCACTCTCTTTTGTCCTGAGSTCTGTATTTGAATTTTAAGACAAGGATTGGGGACTCTCTCCCCTAGGATTTAAATTTGTCCAATCTGTAGTCAAATGAGCTATTTTGCTCCATCATCTGAATGCTTAGATCCAAGGGAACATTGTTGCGTGGCTTCTGCTGCCTGCTGCCCTGGGGGAGGCAAGAGGCAGTGAGGTCCCCAGCACCCTGCAGCGCAGCAGGAGGTGTGGGGTGATGCCCTGCATGGCACCGGTGCCTGGGCTGAGCCCCCCGGTACAGGGATGCCGACGAGGGGGAGAGGTGCACTGACCAGCTGAAGAGATTTAGGGGTTCCTGGGCACTGCAAACCATGGGAGTGGAGGATTTAAGACATTAATTAACTCAGGTTCATGGTTTTGGTTGTAGGGAGTTTAGAGATACTCTAATGTGTGTGGCTGAGGTAGCTCTTACGTGTGACCTGCCAAAGGTTTTGGAAGTGCTTGATGTGAAACAATACGTTGTCTGTTGTTTTAAGGTAYGCAGTTGTAAGAGTAGAACCTCTTAATTTCCTTTAGAACATAAAACATTTACACAACAGCTGAGAAAAGATTTCTAATTTTAATAAAAGTCAGATAGAGACTTAACTACACCACAATGTCCTCAGGACATTCATAAAGTTCTGGAATTCCTTCAGCTGCACAAACAGGAATTTATAAATATTTATTGAAATTAACTTTATTGAAAATGTCACCTGTGCAACTGGAGGTGAATATAAAGGAGAAACGGGGGGATAGAGGAACAGCTTGCTACAGATAGGTTGTCCGCTTCACTATATATTTCTGTTTTATGACTAGCTGGTTTAATTTTGGTCCATGCCAGCTGTTTCTGCAGCACAGCTTCTGCACGCACAGTTCAGAAGGAACATCCAACAGAAAAATGAGTACTTTAGAAGGCAGACTGCTGCACCCATCACTTAATCGAATGTCTGCTGAAGACTTCAGCATTATTGGAAATAAGTGTGTTTCGAGGGAAATCAGCTGCTACTACTGCATGAGACTTCTAACGTCTGTTAGAAGTTATGCACAGTACTAAAAGGAAGGGTGCCAAATACAAACATCTCTAATTTTAAAGGCTGTTGTACAGTTTTTTTCTCACCCATTTCTAGTGGTGATGCCAAAATAGAGTCTTAAACAAATTCATAGATCTCCAAGTTTGGGCAGCTACTCAATTTTATATAAATTTTGTTCACATTTTGCTATCTGTAACTTGTGCTTTAGTTTTAAGAATCTCACTTGTGAGCAGTGTTTGAGGAATTTCGCATCTATATTTATCCTGAATAGATAGGCTAGATATGGGAGTTTTTAATCAACACCCAGAACTTATCACACACTAGGTGTATAACAGCACAAACCTCCATCTTTCATCCAAAAATAATTTGTTTTAAAAGATAAAGTCTTGCTGAAGCTTGACTTCAGGAAAACGTCTTCACCTTGTGCCCACTCCATCCTTGCGAACACGAGAGAGGCAAGTCTTAAAGCATAAAAAAATCAAGTCAGGAAGCATTCCAATAAGGATCAAACCTTTTACAGCCCCATCACTTAAACGAARGGATGTTAGCAGGGGAATCTCAGAGAATTCTGGCTGGGGCTTTGGGGGGAGGAGGAATCATTGAGCTAGTCAGGATTTGGGTTATCTAAATATTACATGTAAAAATCATAAATTTAATTACTAAATATAAAATATTAAACTAATATAAAATATTAAACTGTAACATAAAATACTTAAGCATTAAATGCAAAAAATGAGTGGTTTTTTTTTTCTTCATAGTTTAAATTGGGGAGTTTTGGTCACAGTTACTTACCCCTCACTTTATACATTGCTCACTGCAGAGTTTGAGATAAATACAGCCACCTTATATATATCTGAGGGATGACTGGGTTTTAGTGTGTAACTACCTGCACAGGAAAGATGCATTTTTTTCTGCTCCATCAAAGCAAACAAGATCTAATGTTTAAAAAGTGAAGCTGGCCTAGAAATAAGTGTTGGGTGTTGTTTTAAATTTTATTTTTTGGGTGTTTTAAATTTTATTTTTTGGGGGTTTAAATTTTTTATTTTAAATGGTGAATTTTTCTTACAGAGGAAAGGAAAGTTTTATTATTTGACATGAGTGATCTACTATACTGAAACTAATGAGCCTAAATTAGACTGGCATGAAGTAACACAGAGGGTGGAAAATGTACACTGAAGTATCTGAACAAATTTGTGAAGGGCTGTATCTGTTCAGCTGCAGAATGTTCCTCTTTCACACACTTACTGTGGCTTTTATCACTTAAGTTTTTATTCTATTGGTTTTGCACATAGGCAAGACCATAAGACCGTGCAGAACCTGAACTGCCTGCTGAGATACCCTCTACCCACTCTCCAAACTAGGTTTGAGAGACTAAGCAAAATACTTTACCCTAGAAATTATTTGAAAAGACATAAAATAACTCTTTCACTATGGTGCTGATTTTAATTCGGTTTTCAATTGGCTACAGTAGTATTTAAGCCCGTGATTAAAATCAAGCAAGTACTTAAGTATTTCACTGACTTGGGGCTCTATTTCATGGTAGTTTTTTTTTTTTTTTTAAGTCTTGGGGCAGCTGTAAAAATCAAGGAGGTAGCTCTGCAAGTGGGATAAGTTATCAGGTGTGGTGAGGATCTTGTCCCTGGGCTCGTTGTTACAAAACCCTGCCCCATCACTTTCTTTTCTATTTTTTGTCTATGATAGTCTACCTATCTTTTCTTTACTTYAGTGCAAAACCCAAGAGAAGTTCTTAACTGCCAGCTACCTGGTGATGATTTTGGTTAGCACTTGGAAAKAAACGATTGATTCATTGGCACAATATCTGTACACTTTTACAAATCTGTCTTTCAAACTTGGGTGTGTGTGAACTTTTCAGCTACTTGTGGGAGTTAAAATTACTGTTACAGTCCATTGCTCTGGTTGCACACACAGCCGTGCCTTACCATATAGCTGATACCTGCCAGCCTGCAGCACAACCAAGAACTCACCGTTACAGCTCTTGATGGCTGCTGCCACTTGCCTGCCTGCACTCTTACTCTCAAAGACCAGCAAATACTTTAAATCCCAGACTGCAGAAGAAAAAGAAAAATTCAGAATCGCCTCAAGGAAAGTTCTTTGTATACAATGACCATGGCCCGAAAGAGCATGCCTCAGCTTCATCAACAGATCTGYAGAGTGAGTGGTCTGGTTTTCTGCACTCTATGTTCGTAATAGTTTGCATTAGATGTGTAGATGATTTAAAACAAAACAAAACAAAAAAACAACAAAACAAACTTGGTGTGAATGGAAAGTTGGCTGCATAAATCTTTTCCACATAAACTTATTAAATATTCATTAATATTGAGTTGCTTAAAGTGATAACTTGACTACCAGGTCTGAAACTTGTACCGGGAGGATCGAATATTGCAGCTGCACTGAACCTGATTGATTTCAGTTGGGTTCTGCATGGGCGCTTGAGTCCACCTGCACAGAATAAATACATATATAACTCCAGTTTTCAAAAATAAGATTCCATTTTGCAGCATGTAGGTCGAATTAAAGAGCTGCTCGGACCCATGTTTTCCTAGGTAGAGGTGGAGCAGTATAGTGAAGGCAGCGTTACTCTCYGCACTCATACACTCACCGATTCAGAGAGATGTAGCTGCTGTGTAACAGCGGGGAAGGTGCAGAATCCAATTATAGCTTTTTAATGTTTGGGTTTACCGATTAGTTTTGCCATTTCAAATGTTATACTTGCAGTTCATGTTTGCTTATCTTTATTTGTTACTTGCTAAATTTTAAATTGTGTAAGAACTGGAGATGGCTTTGTAGGTTTTTTACAAAATTTCATACCTGTCTTCAACAAAGTGAAATGGAAAGAAGGGATTAATTTGAACTTCATGGTATTTTAATGATTTTTCACTGCTATGAATTGTTTTTTTCTCCCTGTAGCCTCTGTCCTTTATTGCATTAGTGCTGCAGTACAATATTGGCGGGGGATACTGTTTTATGAACTACAGTGTCTCAGTACTGCTGTTATTCATCATTTAATACAGCCTAATTGACGCTATTACAGACCATTCCAAAACGAAAAATAAACATTTCTGCTTTAGCTGGGTGAAGGTCACTTCATCTTTAGCGAGCATGGAAAGCCAAATAAATATTTGATCCGTACCTTTATAAAAGGGATATAAGCAGAAGTCCTTTTGTATGTGAAGAACTCGAGGATTAGGACTAAAGAATAAAATAACTGCAAGAGTTTCATGCTGCAAGGTGCTCCAGAGGTATATCCTTTTTCATTATATACTATGTTTCAAAAGTTACAAGTCAATTGGTTTAAGGTCATCGGGTTTAAACTTTGCATTTATTTTGGCAACTAGATACAAATTATTTTTGCAGGATATGGCTTTAAATGCTTCCTCTGGAGTGCTGTAGGGAAAAAATAGCTTCCCCTTTCCCCTCACTGTTTGATGAAATAGGGACTTTCCTCAGATATTTAGTGGTTGTTTTAATTCTGCTATTAACAAGTTACTTCTATATGAAAAGTCACAGTAACATTTTAATACTGCTACCAGAGTGACTGGCAGCTTGCAAAATGATTCCCCTGACTTGCAGCGATCAAACCACGCAGGACATCTCACGCAGGACAGTGGGGTGTGGGTGGCAGGAGCGTCTCGGACCGGGGTGCGCTCCCTGCTCCCCTCGCACTGCCACCCAGCCCTGTGAAGCCTTGCGGCGTGGAGGGGTGAGCAGGGAAGAGTGGAGCCCACCTGCTATGGTTGTTACCGTTCACTTTGGGGCTGGAAGGGGCTTATAACCTCTTCCATAGAGGCCGCTTGGCTGTTAATATCCCTGTAGAAAATCTGGGAGGAGTATAGAAATTATTTTGATAAGGGATAGAAAGATTGCTTACACATTTAGGTCCTTCACCCTATTGTACTGTTTTGTTCCCTTTTTTAAACAGAGTGCTACCAGACAAGACACACATCAGATGAATTTGTGTTTTATCCACTCCGTGAGCGTAAAAGCGTAGAGTCGGATCCATGCCATACAGAAAATAAATGTTCCAGCAAAAACTTTTGTCAGTGTCATCCATCATGGAAGGATTGGTCTGTGTCTGAGCCAGGGGCAGCCCTCCAGCAGCTCAAACCTTCCACCTGCCCTATAGAGGTGGGCTGTATATAATCCTATGGATGATGGGAAAAGCTATGAGGAGGTGAGAACTGCTGGGTAAAGAAAGCAATGGAAAGAAGAGAGACACCAAATGCTTCTTTAACTCATAGCTGCTCCTCTGCCTGCTCTGATCTCCCTCGGGGGAAGGGGGGACCCTCTGAGAAAATGCCTTGCCATGACAGAGTCACTGGGCATTGCCCAAAGCCCAGCGGCTTGGGGAAGTCTGTGGTCCCACGAGTGTGCCGGACTCACTCAGTGCTGTTCTCGGGTGCGTTCTGGGGCTGTGTGTCAWCTTCAAAGCACCCGTGCTGCCTGCAGCTGCACTACTGCTTACATTACACTTCATACAACGCTGTGGCTATAAAGCATAGAAGTTATGAAAAAGTCCTGCTAGTATGTGGTACCCAGCAACTCACTGCCCCAGAAGGGTTAGGTCGCCGGCCGGCTGCCGAGTCGGGTGTCCGGCGTGGGAACGGCTGGGGCCGGGGCAGATGCAGCCTCAGCTCTCACCGAGCAAACACGGGGCTGGGAGGGTGAGCCGTGGCCGTGGGGTGGGATCGACCCTCTCCTCGCTTGTCCCTAGCAGAAAGCTCGCCTTCGCGCTGAGTTAACCGGCAAAGACTGGCGCTGGCACCGGCTGCAGCAGCGGTGCTGGAGCTGCCCTGCCCGAGGCTGCACCAGGCGCTTCGCACGCCGCTTCGTCAGCCGAGCGGTGCCAGCTCCAGGGGCCGGACAGGCGCCTACGGATGGCCGAGGGACCGGTACTTGTAGCGGTTATAAAAATATTTTTAAGACCTGAAGGAAGATAGATTTCTGTCTGAGCTATGTCAGGAAGATCCAGTTTGGGTTTTTTGGATGTTTTTGGAGAAGTTATCAGAGGACCTTTGAGAAATCTGAGTTTCTGCAAATAACAAGTTAACAACGCCGGGGGCCGGGGCTGGGACCTTACCCGTTTCAGGCCTTTTATCGTTCCCCCCCTCTTGTTTTTCCCGTTTCCTGTTACCGGCGCAGCTTCGCTGTCGGAAGCGTCGCTGCTGACGGAGCCTGCGCCCCCGGGGCAGGGCTGACGGAAACCCACCACAACACGGGAACAACTCTGAACATCGCCCACCGGCGTTTCAGACGCGGGCCGGGGCCGGGTGCCGTAACCGCCTGGCCGTTACCGAGCGGGCCGGGCTCTCCCGAGAGGCGGGAGGGCAGGGGAGGGGAGCGCTGCAGACCGATGCCGGGCGGCGGGGCTGCGGCCGGCTCAGGGACTCCACCTCCGCCGCCACGGGGCGCCCGGTCCCGGCGGGGCACTGCGGCGGGCGCGGGACGGCGGCGAGAGTGACGGCGGCGGCCGCCAATGGGGGGCGCGGGGCGGGGCGCCGCCATTTCGGGCCGCACCTCCGCGGCCGCCCGGCGGCGGTTCCGTGCGCAACGGCGGCGGCGGCCGGGGCTCTCCCCGCTGCGGCGCGGGGCGGGGACGCCATGCGCGCT
>JAYKAV010002805.1:341214-374622 GCA_035582835.1 Phoebastria nigripes
TCCGGCGGGCGCCCGGCGGCAGCTGGTCTATGTCTTCACCACCTGGCGCTCGGGGTCGTCCTTCTTCGGGGAGCTCTTCAACCAGAACCCCGAGGTCTTCTTCCTCTATGAGCCGGTGTGGCACGTCTGGCAGAAGCTGTACCCCGGGGACGCCGTCTCGCTGCAAGGGGCGGCCCGTGACATGCTGAGCTCCCTGTACCGCTGCGACCTCTCCGTCTTCCAGCTCTACAGCACGGCGGGCGCTGGCAAGAACCTCACCACGCTGGGCATCTTCGGGGCGGCCACCAACAAGGTCATCTGCTCCTCGCCCCTCTGCCCGGCCTACCGCAAGGAGGTGGTGGGCATGGTGGACGACCGGGTGTGCAAGAAGTGCCCCCCACAGCGCCTCAGCCGCTTCCAGGAGGAGTGCCACAAGTATCATACACTGGTCATCAAGGGTGTCCGCGTCTTCGACCTGGCTGTCCTCGCCCCGCTCATGCGGGACCCGACCCTGGACCTCAAAGTCATCCACCTGGTGCGGGACCCCCGGGCTGTCGCCAGCTCCCGCATCAAGTCCCGGCACGGCCTCATCCGGGAGAGCCTGCAGGTGGTGAGGAGCAGGGACCCCCGCATCCATCGCATGCCCTTCCTTGATGCCGGCCACAAGCTGGGCGGAAAGAAGGAGGGGGGGGGTGGCTCGGACTATCATGCCTTGGGTGCCATGGAGGTCATCTGCAGCAGCATGAGCAAGACCCTGCAGACCGCCCTGCACCCCCCTGACTGGCTGCAGGGCAACTACATGGCTGTGCGCTACGAGGACCTGGTGGTCGAGCCCATCAAGACGCTGCGCCAGGTGTACGGCTTCGTCAACCTGGCAGTCAGCCCAGAAATGGAGAAGTTCGCCCTCAACA
The DNA here is from genome assembly GCA_035582835.1 of Phoebastria nigripes. Taxonomy (NCBI): domain Eukaryota; kingdom Metazoa; phylum Chordata; class Aves; order Procellariiformes; family Diomedeidae; genus Phoebastria; species Phoebastria nigripes. Next base: position 342,105 of record JAYKAV010002805.1, read on the forward strand.
TGACCAGTGGCCCCGGCTACTCCTCCAAGCCCTTTGTGGTGTCGGCCAGGAACGCCACCCAGGCTCTGAGCGCCTGGAGGACTGCGCTCAGCTACCAGCAGATCAAGCAGGTTGAGGAGTATTGCCACCAGCCCATGGCCCTGCTGGGCTACGAGAGGGTCGGCAGCCCCGAAGAGGTGAAGGACCTCAGCAGAACGTTGCTCAGGAAGCCGCGGCTGTGACGGGGCAGCGGGTGCCCGCCAGCCGCCCTTGGGGGCGGCTGAGCCCCTCTGGGGAGAGGAGCCGCTCCGGCTGGCTTGAGTGAGGGAGGGAGCTGGGAAAAGCAACCTGGTTTCCGATTTCCTCCAAAGACTGCTGAAGGGTAACATACAATAATGTGATGATTTCTTTCCTTCTTTTTTTTAATCCCCCCCCCCCCCCCCTTGCATTGGGTTAGATGTGATTTAAAAAAAAAAAAAAATAAAGTGGAGCTGCAAATATGTGTAAAGCCCCTTTCCCCTTGTCTAAAATGCCAGGCAGTGATTCTGTACCAAAATCTTGCTTATGGAGTTCTTGTGGGTTTGAAGATGGTAACAAAAACTCTTGCACAATTCCTAACACATCTTTATCTCCCTTGGTGCGGAGGGGATGCCCTTGAAAAGCATAATGCTGAAAATCAGACTTTTGTATGAAAGCAAATGTTCAGACATGATAGTAATAAAAAAAAAAAAAAACAATAAATGATATTCATTTTTATAATTACCTCAATTGTTTGGGAATTACAGTGTTGCTTATGTACAGCTGGAGGGGATGCTTGCTTAAAATAGCAATGTGGACTTTTTTAAGGATATGGGTGGAGGGCTGGAGTGCAACATTTGACGTGTTCAAAGATTAGGAGATGCTCTCGCAGAAACAAGTACAGATCTCACAAATGTAGTGCAGGTTTTATGGCTATGTCAAAGCAGATTTCTATTTAACTATTGTCTTTTTTGTTGTATTTAAAAAGTCTTTCAAGTGCCACTGTGTTAGTGTCCTAAGAGTTTTAAAACGTTTGCCATCACAGCAGTATTTATTTTTGTCTTGACATGTATGTCCAGGAGTCACTGTCAAATAGAAGTGAATCTACAGCATGACAAGAAGTGCAGGATTTAAAAAGACATTTATCATACTGGAAACATTAGCATGTGTGAAAACAAAAATAAAATTTTATATATATATATATCCTATAGTGCTAACAATACAGTAAGCTATTTAAGATATTTCTTGATGTCAATTGGTAACAGGCATAACAGGGAAGCATAGAAGAATGCATAAAATGATTTATTTTTCCCCTTTGTCTGAGTGTCCGAGGGTATATTTATGTACGAGGAGGGAGGAAATATACAGCTGTGTGTTCATAGCTATAACGGAGCTTTTACAGAGTCAACCTAGTGTTTGATTTCAGAGTGCTGGTTAGATGCTCGTTTCTTGTGAATTGTCATTGCTCTTCGATGGAGCCAGATGGTGGTCTGGCTCTTTCTGGGAGCTTTGCCTAGAGACTCTGTCCCATTGTTAAAACTTGATTAAAAAAATATGAGATTTTACAACTTCTGCTTTTACAATTTCCTGAAAAAGTCCTGGTTTATTAAAGGTTAAGTGGTGTGTTGCATATGAGAAGTGCAGACACCTCAAGTAGTTTTTAATCTTGGCAGTGTTCTCTGATGCTCTTTGAAGGTCCATTTTGGAACTTGAGTTCTTAAACAAAAGTGGGTTTGCCAAACTGTTCTCTTAGGAGACTATAGACTTTTCTACAGGAAGTACATTTTACATTGCCTATGTGGGTGTTGTGCCTTCAGCAAATGTAAAGAGTATGAGTAGGAAAAAGGAAATTGATTTGTGAAATAAATTGATATAAACAGGATGCTGATAAGTATGTGTGTGTGTATGTGTGAAAATTTTAGTGATGTGTAGTACGTCTATTTCTTGTATTAGTACTTTTAAGTTAAACAGGTGATAACTGGCTGCTAAGCTATTTGAGTTCTTGATGCAATTTTGGCATTAGATGTTGAACTTACTCTGAAAAGGAAACACATTTAATAAACTAGTTAAAAGATTATTGCATAAGGCTGCCTATACACTTGCTGAATGACTACGTTACACATGTCCATTCCCTCAGTTCATCATCACTATCAGCATAAACAACATTAATAATACCTATCACTGGGAGATCTTATAATTGGCCTGCTAGGATGTATTCCCAAATTCCAGAGAGCAGCGCTAAAAATGGGAGGGATAGTTAATTTGGTATTTAAAATACATATTAAGGTACTTGTGTTTTTGTTAAATTAGGTGTTTTGTGTTATCACTGTATGTATTCTGAGTGGATTTTGGACGTCTGGGTTTGGGCTGTACCCTCTGGGGCTTTTTTTGTTTTGTTCAGTTGGTGTGTCCTGGGGCAGTGCTTGAAAATATGATCTGCTTATAGAGCATGTCGCTTGCTTTTTATCTATCCACTGCTTTATGAAGCACCCCTGCTACCCACCGCACAGTCTTATCTCTCTGCCTCGTAACAGCCGCGCGTGTGTTTGCCAGCGCTGCTATCGGCAGGGCGAGCGGGCCCGGGGAGCTGCAGAGCCTCTCTGCAGAGCGGTGTGCTGCCYACGGGGAAGCTGAGCCCAGCTTCCCCTCTGGGCTGGGACACTGCCCTGCGATTTCGGCTCCCGCTGTCTTAAGTATGAAACTTTGCTGCGGTTTGTAAACGGGGCTTTCTCATGACAGCGTGTTACAGCATAAGCTCTTTTGGTTTTGGGACTGAAGCACGSTCATTTATGTGTGCAGAATTCCTTGGTCTCTTCTGGGAAAGTTTTCTGGGTGAGTAAAGTGAACAGGAATTAATTGCCTCTGGGAGTGTGAAATAGATGAGCCCGATTGACTTAGCTTCCAAAAATCTCCTTTGGATTCTAATTATATTAAAAAGCTCATCCTGTTCTGAGAGAGCACTCGCTGCTCTTCTAATAATGGTGCATTACAAGCAGCTGCTTCACTTTACTGATATGAACGGTGTGCCAGTAGAGTTACAGCATCTGAATCTGGTCCATAATTTGAGCTCCACCTACTACATTGCAGCAAGGAATTACCCACATACTGTACAATTGTACCTGGGCACATTTTGGTGAACAGAAGAAGTAATGCAAAGCTCATTTTGTGAAAATGAAGGACTGCAATTTTGTTCGGGTAAAGCTTCAGGAGAAGTGAATGAGACTCTGCTTGTGTAAAATGCTGGTGGGCTAAGCCCTATGTTTAATGCTGCTCCATTAAAAAAATAAGTATGTGAACAACTGGCAGTTAAAAGAGGCCATTTTTAGTCCTTTTTTACATTCAGAAAAGAGGATTAGAGGAATTAAAAAAACCCAAACAGTTGAAAAAAAAAGTTTTAAATGTGGAAAATTATAGAGAAAAATAGGGTATCAGAAAGATGATGAACATGGTTACAAAAGACCTCTGCCTGTTGTGAGAAGGGACATCTAGCTGAGGTTGGAATACTTAAATAATACTTGACTCATGCTTAAAAATAGTGCCTGGGTTTGCTTTCTGTCTGATTTAATAATTACAGTGTGCTTCTTCAACTGAAGCTGATGCTTGTATTAGTGAAGAGTCAATAGCATACACAAGGTACAGGGTGCGCTAAGTTGCACTGAACTGGGGCGGAGACTGTTTTGAAGACTTGGAACATGGTTTCAATGGAACAGAAAGGCCAGTGCACAACTATGCATTGTTTTCTGCTGTGAACAAAACCAGAAAATTGTACAAGTATTGTAAATGGTAATGATCACTCTGTGCATGAAAACACAGGAAAACCCTCTGTCCTCCACTGAATCAACTTAAAACACAAGATGTGTAAAAGTGTGCAAGTTGCTGCAGCTGACCTAAATGCTGATAATGGAAAAACAGTCAGATAAAGTATCTTTTGGTCTTTCTAACAAAAGGAGGAAGTTCTTAATTTTTCCAAACACTTCGTAATTTGTCAGGTGTTAAGTTTCATGCCCTGACTGGGAAGAGGAACATAACTGACTTAATTTAAAACCACAAACCTTGTTTTTCAGTTACAATTTGAACTCCGGTCTCTAGAGATGAAATACTGGTGGTTATAATCAATTCCGAAACGAGTGTTTTTCATCCTGTAGGCCATGATAAGAGTGGGATTATTCTTTATTTCCCCCTTCATTTCTAATTGCTGTGGTGTGTTTTAAGTGTCCTTGAAAGTGAAGAGTGTTTAACATGAGCTTTTGCACATGGCAAGGGGTGGTCTTAGGGTCTGTGTTTCAGTTCTGCTCCTGTGCATCCCTTTAAGTGCCGGCATGGGTCTCTTTGGAGCCGCGAATGCCAATTGCGTCAAATTGTGTGGGGCTGCCTAACGTGAACAGACTGAACGTTGGGCAAATGCTGCTTGTGTTACTTAATCAAATGGATCAAAAATGTTATTTTTCTAGTGCCATTTCAATTAAGGGTGTTGTACCAGGATAAATATTACTCTGCTGGAGTTATGCATATGAATAAGGCAAGCAGATTTAATTTGCAGGCTCTAAGTCAGCGTGAGACTGCTTGCCATTGATGTATCCAACTTTGATGGCCAGTGCTTTCTGCTAGTTATCCTGGCAGTCATTGGATGTGGTTTACATTTTGTATCAGAACTCCTGAGCAAGATCTTACGAAAATGTGCGCGTGTTCTGAAATAAAAAAATAAATGGAATAACATTTCAGCAATATTCATTATATTGCACACATTTAAAGTAAAAGATAAGGTTTATCTGGTTTATTTGGATTCACTGGTATCGAATGAGTTCTGTTAACGTGTTTAAATAAGAGCTCTTGGCTGTCATGACATCCATGATTCTTCACATAAGTTATCAATTCTGCAACGAAAATGCATAGATTCTGTACAACACAGACTGTTTTAACTTTGCAAGTTGGAAAATTTCCTTGTATTTATTTTTCTTTGGGGCTTGGGGTTCCCTGCATCATGAGATCATGAAAGGATCACAAGAATGGGCCTGCATTATTGAGTGTTTAGTGTTTGGATCAATGCAAATCCAATGAAAATCAGTGCGAAACATAAGGCGTCCTGTCTTCCCTTGATGCATGAAGAGCCAACATTCCTCAGACACATCAATACCATGAAAGCTATGAAAAGAAATAATTCATAATATAAATGGCATTGCAAATGGGGGAACTAGGATTAAAGAATCATCTGCTTCTGCGGTGAAACACAAAGCTGTAAAATGCATGTAAAAATACGTGGCATATTCCTTTGCAGAAGAAAATTCTATATGTAAGGGACCCATTTACGCCCACTGATGTGGGTGTGATCTCTGGCGTCCGCTTCAATGTCTAGTATAGGAATATGCTTGTTATAAACAGGGTGGTGAGAAGGGAATTGAGGTTGAGCAGTAGGTTACCATCTTTTCGTTCCTATCAGAAAAGTTGGTGAGTGGCCAGGACAGCCTGTGAGTCTTTTAGTATGAGGTACCACAGACTTGCATCTGGACACAATGGCATTATTCTGATGGGGTTTGAATGAAAATAGGGCTTGCCTGCTGAAAAAGAAGATGAAAATCAGAGTGGAGGAACTCTCCAAATGAAAAATTATTAACAAAGCAATCTGAGCAAGGAAGGCTGGTAGAGGCTGCTGAGCAACCTGTTTCTAATGGCAGTAGTGGAATCTGAAGTTGCTAACTGGAAGGGGCCCTGCAGCTACAATTTTAAGGACTCTGTAGATGCTAGTAAGCTTTAAGTGGGATTTTTAAGAATACCTTCACGTGTCATTTTCATTGGAGTGGGAATATTATGCAGGAGTCAGTGGGAGTTATATTTCAGGGTGCCTCCGAAAATCATGGCCTCATAAATTCATATTGGAAGGGGCCTCAGGAGGTTTCTGGTCCAACCTCCTGCTCAAAGCAGGGTCAGCTTATGAGATCAAACTAGGTTGCTCCAGGCTTTATCCTGGTGGATCTTGGAAACCTCTAAGGACAAAGACTGCACAATCTCCCTGAGCAACCTGTCGCAGTGCTTGGCGGTCCTCGTGGTGAACCATGATGCTTCAGCAAAACTGGCCCCAAATCACTACTTATGTTACATAAATTTCTTGTCCCTTAATTTTGTGTTTTGCCTATGACTACTGATGTGGGTCATGTCCTCACTTCCCCTTAACTGCAATAGATGTTGGCTGCAGCTCAGCTGTTGCGAAGGGTCAGCAGCAAAATGGTTAATGAGTAGTGATCTCAATGGAAAAATGTGGATTCACAATTAGAATGCTGCATCCAGCAATGTCCCTTGTTTTGCCCAGGAGTGATAAAGAGAGCAGAGAGAAAAGAAATTCACTTAGAAGAAAGGAAAGGAATACAAAGCAGAGTCTATCAGAAGTTGCTCTTTCTCTGCTATAGGTCAAAATACTGCTAAGGAAAATTGAAAGAAAAAAATGATACCACACAGCAAGGTCAGGAGAGGATGAATAAAGGCATTTGCATGTTAAAAGCAGAGAGAATAGAAACCTGAAGGATGTAAGATAAAATGTGCTGATGCTGTGTGCTGTAACCATTTGCGATTAATCATGATATGCAGAAAGAATTCCTCACATCTAACACAGTTTTAGATTCACTGGTTTTGCTCATAATTTCAAGATGAATTACAAACAGGAATCATTTTCATAATTATTTGGATACTTTTGGTGTTCCAATTTGTTTTGGGTATAGATAGAAACAGAATAGCTGACCTTTTGTCTAAATATTCCTTTCTTCAGACCTCTATGCATAAATTCTCAAGAAGCCCCCTAGTCTGCTAAATTCTTGGCACCTTCTTATTTTCCATCTGCCAGATGGTTCCTTCCCCCACCAGTCAGGATTATCAGTAATTATCTGTTTCAAGCCATGTGCATGTCTCATAACAATTTATCATGGGAGATGTAAAATGGAAAAGGGACATATTTAGTGTTTATATAACTTCCAGAATCACTTCTGGCAGCTTTCAGTATTTGCTTATTTGCCACTGGTGGTTCCTGTGGATGCTTGCTGTACCAGTCTGGGACCAGCCCTTCAGATCTCGCATTATTTGGTCCATTTACTAAAATCAGAAACCTTACACACTCAGCGAGCAGGTGTTTTTAGGTGTACTAACTTAGTTGGTCGAGTGGTGACCTATTTTGATCTTCAAGACACCCTTGTATCTGCTTGCCCTCTCTTCTCCCAAGTAACAAGCGATAGGACAAGAGTAAATGGCCTCAAGTTGCGCCAGGGGACGTTTAGATTGGATATTAGGAAAAAATTTCTTCACCAAAAGGGTTATCAAGCATTGGAACAGGCTGCCCAGGGAAGTGGTTGAGTGAGCATCCCTGGAGGTATTTAAAAGACGTGTACATGTGGCACTTAGGGACATGGCTTAGTGGTGGACTTGGCAGTGTTAGGTTAAAGATTGGACTCGATATTAAAGGTCTTTTCCAACCTAGATGATTCTATGATTCTGTRATGTGATGGCTACACCAGACCCCGCCAATGCCATACTGGGGTGGTTGGAGACATCTGGGGTCTTTCAACCCATAAAGCAGTGAAAAAGCTCTGACTGCCAGAGCAGAGCTTGGGGTTGAAGCATGCAGACCTCTGTGGTGTTATGTGCTTTTCACCTGCTTTGCTGGCTATAGCTCCAGCTCAAAGCATCAGAGCTGGCAGTGGTAAAGGATACCTGTTTCAAAGAGGTTGTGGTACAATGGTAAAGAGTAAGTGGTGGGAAACAGTTATTTGTGCTTCTCTGCTCCACTATGGGAATGAGCACGAAGCATCCAGTATTGACTGTAATGCTTTGATTTTGTAAGTGTTTAACATCTGGTCACTAATTGCACGTTCTTTCATGCTGAGCAGAGGTGAAAATATACAGTATAAAAGTGTAATGTTGTGGCCACTGCCTAGAGGATACCTGCTGTGTTGTTTTAACCCAGGAGACCTCACCACAGGGCACAACTCATGCACTCATGAGCCCCCTCCATTTTATTTTGCTTTAAATAGAAAATGTCATATCTGATGCCACACCAGAGAGGTAACCACCAACTTCTGGGAGGCAGTGCGCTGCAGGTGCTAATTAGGAATGCTAACACCTGACATAGAAAAGGGACACCTGAAAGAGGTTGAGGGGCTGTGCTGCTAAACCCTTTCACCTCCCAGACAGGTAACAGTTTCTTGGGAAAATGGGATAAAAGCAGAAGTCTTCCCTGCCCTCCCGGGTTGCATGGGGCTGAGTTGCCCCCCCCCCCCCCCTTTGTTTCTATCTGTGTTTGTACCTGTGTCCTGCTGGATGTGGGTGGATACCTGGCCCAGCTGGCTCTCAGGTGCCTGTTGTTTCAGGGCTGGCCATGCGCAGTCAGCCTCACGGGCAGCAGCTGGCTGAGGTGGGGGCAGGCACTGCGGGGAAGGAGCTCTCCCGAGGATGGGCTTCAGGGAGGATAAATGCAGGATGGGTGGCCTTCCTGGCATGAGGGGAGTTGTTCTGTGGGGGGCTGTGGGTTTGCCTGAGGTACCTATGWGGGGAAGGACTGCTACAGACCTGAGGTGCCTATGGCTGCTTTGCTGTAGCCCCAAGACTGCTGAAAGTCTGCAGGAAGGAGACTGAGCAAGAGCACTTTTTGGTCCTGAGGCCTTGATGTACCCTGACTAATGGAGAGAGGTGGTGAGGCCACCATGCTCAGGCACTATATAGAAGGTACACTTCAGTGTAAAGAGCTCACAAAACACATTGAAGAGCATTGGCTGGGACTAAAGAGGCTCCTGAGTGCAGTGAAGCCAGAAATGAGACTTAAGAGCAATACAGGTGGCTGTACACCCTGYGGGAGAGGCAGTTGCATGAGGAGCAGCTTGAGAGGCACCTTGGGACTGATGAAGGTGAGCCCTTGCAGGGCAGCTGTGCCATTGCRGTAGGGAGGGCGAGTGGAGGGTGGGGGTGGCTGCAGTGTTGGGACACTGCTTTGGTGAGGTTTGTGGGTGAAGGTGGAGCGTGTTCAGGAGCGGTCTGTTAAACTGTGCTGAGGAGATGAGCACCAGCAGTCTGCTTGTCCTGGTGACAACAGGGCTCTAGGAATGTTGTTTTGGGCTGGTAACTGGAGGGGCTGAAGCTTGAAGAAAACTTATCTGGGGAGGTGTTAAAAATGAGTTAATATGGCACAAAAACCATGCTGTAGTCAAGTGGGCTCTGAAGGGGGAATGAGATGTGTAGGGAAGGGCTCTGCCCACTGGGAGTCCAGGGTGCTTGAGCAGTGCTGAGTCAGGTCGTTTGGTGATGCTGTGGGGGGTGAGCTGTCTGCCTGTCTAGTGGTGGGAGGCTGCCAGCAGATGGCTGAGTGGTTGTTGCTGCTGGGGAACCCCAGGTATATTTTTGGGGAATGGCCTGGAGCTCGTGAGGGGCCCCTGTGCAGTGGTGATGCCCATGGGCTGTTGGCTGCAGCCAGATGGCAGGAGGGTGTTGTTTGTCTGGGGTGTCGTGGTGTGGGGTTTGGGCCCTGCAGGTGCTCTGCTGCTGTGAGGGCATTTGGTTCCTGTCTGTGCTGCGTCACGCTGGCACACCACTGTGGGCTGTCTGGTACCGCCATGTCCTGCCTGGTACTGTGGGCATGCTCTCCTGTTGGGCTCTGGATGCCTGAGCACTCCTGCTTACGTCCACCTCTTCAGGGACACGCAACAGCTCAAGTAAATCTCCTACAGGTAAGGAGAGGCTTCAGAGTCGATAGTTCCTCACACACATATGGACTGACTGACAGAAAAATCTGTATGCACTTCCTTGCCACTTTTAAGTCTTGTTGGGGCTCAATGTGGAGTCCTTTAGAGTATCTAGCAGCAGTCCCATCCCATGCCTGGAGTTGCAGATGAATTACAGAAAGTGTCTGTGTCTCCCTTCCTCTTCGCCCTGAAATGGCCATGGCTACCCTGACCTCTCATCCCTCTTGCACAGGTGGGCTCTCATCTCCTCACTTCTGTCTCAGTCAGAACCTGTAGGTGATCAGGCTCCCTGTTGCTTAATTAGTCCTTTCATAATGAATAATTTGGGTAAGTGCTTTGCTCTAAGTGGTAACCAGCCATTTATCTTTGTCACTTCTATCTGAATAAAGAATTACTTTGAAGTTTAACACTTCACAATTTCTGGCTTTCACTGTGGCAGAGCCTGTAAACTGTACTTAGACAGATTCCTTAAATCATATCAAGAAATCGATGGACTTTTTCCTCACTGCAGGCTTCATACCTTGGTGCAGTGTGTAGTAATGGCTCCTCATTTTCTCTTATGAGTCTCTACATAGGAGATGCTGAGAAAATGCATGTGTGTGGGCTCACAGCTGAAGTCCTATTGACTGCTCTGACCACCATGGATGTGTGTCCTGATAATCTATAACTGCTGGCTGAAACAATAAATTAGGCATAAATTATTCTCACATGTAAACCTTGGATTTTCTTGGCTTAAGTGTACAGGCAACATGTAACAGCCTTCTGGGTAGCTGCTGAATTTATCCCTGTGGGAAGGTGAAATGGAAAAAATGAAAAATCCAAACATAATTTTAGAGAAAGAGGAGCTAACTGCACAGGCAGATTATGCATTTAAAATGGTTTGTGTTTAAAAAAATCCCTCATAACTATTTAGTTAGTACTCCTGTTCTATAATTAAGACAATTATCTGAAGTGTTCCCAGCAGTTCTTCTGCATTAGGTTACTGAAGCTAAATCAAGATGCCCACTCTTCTTCTTTCTTCTCTGACTCATCTGTAAAGGGCTCAGAGGAGAGGGAAGGGCTCCCTAATGCTGTCTTTGGAGGCTGTTAGGCCTGGGCATTCTGCTTCCATGTTATGCAGGTGGGCTTGGAGGGAGAAGGGGGGTATCCCATGATATCCAGATGGTGAATAAGCTCCCTGTACTCATGCTGGCTATGAGAGAGTGCACCAGCATCCTGTGGCACAAGGCTGTGCCGGGTGCTCTGGGAATCGACGAACAAGTGGGGCAGTGAGGAGATGATAACATGTCTGACAGAATAGACCGTGTTATTGTCTAAAAAGTTTGACATATGGTTATTCTAACATGAATAGTAAATACCTCATTATACAAAGCTATTACTGTTTCTCACTCGGCTCTCTGGTACTTCAGTGAAAGCAATGTATCTTTTACATTTACTGGACTGTAATAGTGACAAAAATACAGCACACGGGCATCCTTATGGATGTGCAGAACACTTTATTTTTCCAGGCCACTGGATACATCACTGATGCAGATCAACTTCCCTCCATTGTCCATGTACTTAGCCATAAAATCTTGTTAACTCTTCTAGTGGCGGTGTGACCTGAGAGAGGCACGTCAGGGCTCGTGTGTGACATCTCTTCCTAACCTGAATGAAGTTTCTCTGCAGAGAGAGGTGGTGGTGAGGGTGGAAGAGGTCGTGTTGCTCCTAGACAACCCTGGGGGTTTGTGACAACCCCAGGTGGTGGCAGGTAGGACCTAGAGCAGCCTACAGGGCATTGCGCATGGTAGGGGGCCTGTGTCCAAGAGCTCTTGATTTCTGTCCTACTGCCTTGAGGGTAATCAAGGGTTTTGAACCAACAGCTGGAGACAGAAGCCATAAAAATACAGTGAATCACTTAAGAACGTATTTTCAGAAGGTCTTTAAAAATGGTCTGGCAATGTTGCTAAGTGCATATACGTTTGCATTCCAACTATCCAGGCCTGGCCTATGTGATAAACATATACAGGGGCAGGTGCTGTGGTACAAGATGTTGTTCAGTGGCTGGAGGAGCAGGAGATAGTTAGGCACAGGGGACAATTTAGCTCATTGATTTAACATACTCTTAATTTAAAAATCTATGCTTAGTAAAAAATATTATTGCATTAAGATTAGAATATGGTCTTAACTCACAGACGTTTAATTCTCACATAACCCCCTCTTAAGTAAAAAGAGTAACTGTATTTAAGGTAATTTAGAAAGCAAGGAAGACTTTTCTATGCTGATGTAAGGCATTAGGGAACAAGTGGTGCAAGAGCAGGCCACACAAAAGACATGGTGTCTGAGGAACAGAAATGAAGATCACTTTCATTTAGCATGTAATGGCAAGAGCTTATCAGGCAGCAGAATCAAAATAAATTTCTGAAGGCTAGGACTGGGAGTTTAGGTATGGGCAGGACTGAGTTTGGATTTACAATAGAGGCTACGTAAAAAGGCGCAAATATGCTTTTTGTATAGATGTCCCTTCTTGTTTTAATGAAGCATATTGCATAGTAACACTTCCTCCCTTCTGTTAAGCTGAGCAGCCTTTGAAGTATATGCTCCCCCTCCCTTGAGTAGAATTGAAATCCCTGATAATTGCTTTCAGATGTATTTGAATTCTACTTTACCCTTGCCTTCCTTCTTGGATTTGGCTTTCTTCAGAGCCACTGGCACTTCATCTTGCCCTAGATGCCCCTGTAAGTTGCATGCTTTGCTCTGCATCCTAGTATAGAGCAGTACGTGCCCCAGCACTCGCACTAGTCTGGAACTGTGCCACATCCTAGCAACATCTCCGGTGGGCAATTGTTTCAGAGTTTCTCTCTCATGTAGAGTTTCACAGCAATCTATGCCTGTGCAGTAAGGGTAGTGTTTACAAATTTCCCCATAATGGAGCTTTTGGGGCCAGAGGAACACTTCTGGTCCTAGCAGGAATTTAATATGATCTCATGCACCGAAACTAGGCTGCTTTACATGAAAGTAAGGAGAGATTTTGCCCTGTGTTTCCAGCAATATTTTAATTATTTTTGTCTTTATAAAAGCAGTTAGTTTCCTGAACACTCCTATTATTTCTAAGGCATTGTAGGAATTGGTGTTGCTGATCTGGCACTCTTGCTTTCTTATCTGCTGCTTCATCATGATTTCCCTGTAGTGACATCTGTTGTCAGAAAGTCGATACAGTGAATTTGGGAAGAGCTACAACTGCTTGGGAAGTGGATGCATCAAGCTAAACAGTTGATCTATCAAGTTCACTTGCAATATTTGTTTCAGTAATAGATTATAGTCTGTGATCCAGTGAAGAGAYGGCCTCGGCAGTCACCTCAGTACTGGCTCAAGCTGGCTCTGGTAGCTGGTGCTAGAAAAATCTCTTCAGACAACAGAGAAAATACTTGTGCTGGAGACTCTGAAGGAAAACCAGGAAGTCAAGCTTCAGACAGGGGAGATGCAGCCCAGTCCTCGTTCCCTCCATACCCTTTTGACTGTTCATATGCCTGATATGTGGGTGGGGTTGGTTTTTGGTATCAGAATATGCTTACTGAAGAGCTACCCTGAGGGGCTGTGACTCTTCACCCTGTTTTTTCACTGTTAAAAACTTGAAAAGAGCCTTTAATATGCAGATTGATTGAGTGAAATGACTAAAAAGGATACTTCCATTATTGCCATGAATCAGGATTCAGATCTGATTGTGTATTATATTCTTAAATATATTCAGCACAAAATGCGTTGCATTTCAGTATGTGAAATGATAGGCAGGGCATCAGCTGTAATGGGCCATGAACTGACTCATTAGACAATGCATCTGATTTTTTTTACTGAGTGCATCTATTTCAGTGGCAAGTTTAGTTCTTCTGATGGGAAGCAGAAATGTTCAGTAGGTAATATAACAAAATCAGCTGGTTATTTAATGGGCTGAGAAATGAATGGCCGCCTCAGTTCACTGAAGGAAGAATATTTCTGAATGAAGCTCATCAGATTCATAACCATGCCAAATCCAAGGCTAGCTAGCTGGGAATTTTTCTCTGAAAAGCATTACTGGATTTCCTAGAAAACTCCCAATGTGCTGGCTCTGAACCTCAGATATGATACCTTGTTTTAGTACAAAGGTGATGATCAAATGTGTTAATGGAGTGCATTAAAAAATAAATTATTTAAAAAGCTTTTAGGATTAGCAAATTTCTGCAGAAAAAGCTCTGCTCTCTGGGATCACGGTTTTTTGCAGATACTGTCCTAAAGGTTAAGTTCTTCAACAGAAGGTTCTTGAAGTTATAACTTTAGAATAGTGAATGTCTAAGAGGACAGATATATTAATATAACCTATTAATAGGTAACTTAATTGGTTTCCTCTCCTTTTAAAATCATGTAACTTGAATCTGGTCATGTGCAACTATTTAAATCAAGAATTTTCCTATGGATAATGAAGTTCAAATATTGCCTAATCACTTCCATTCTTAGAGAAGCACTGGCTTATGAATTCTGTGGCTTAGAGCTTTCTTGCATGAACACTTTCCAAAAAGGGTGGTACTTCTTCCAAATTGATTTGAATTTGCAGGGTTCAAAGTAGCCTCGTGATACCTCTACACCCCCCAGGTCCAGTGTTATAGATACCTAAGGTTATTTGGATTGTTCTGGAAGAGAATAAGGGAAAGGAAAAGTGAGATTATGGAACACAACTGTGGGATAAAGCTGTTTCTGGCTGACTGTGAGGTACTAAACATCTGTGGCAGCCTAATGAACAATGCAAGACCAAATTTCTGTGAAATCGAATGATCTTTAATGCATCTTGAGTGCCAGCTACAGAAACACATGTCATATTCTAAGAATCAGCAGCCATCTGCTCAGTTCATGCTCTTTGTTTGTGTGACACACCGCCCCCCCCCCCCAAAAGCATTTGGTGATGGAGAGCAAATGAGTTACATAGTCAAATATGTAGATCAGCTTCAAGAGAGGGAAGCCCAGTATAGCGTTATGCCAGTGCTTTGCAGACAACCGTGTCTGTGCATAATGCACCCTCATCAGTATGTGGGGCGCATGTTGTGCTTCTGGATGCTGAAGCAGCAACACAGTTGTCTGTCCATCTCTTTAAATCTTCCATGATTATAACTCTCATTATAATCACTCATTGGTGTAAGTGAGAGGGAGGGTGTAATAAACTTGTATAATGTTTTCTACTTACCGTCAAGCTCTCCCAATTGTAAATAACATGTCAGTAATCTAGTCAATGTGCACTAAATCAAATCTAACATATGTTTCAGAATTAGGCTACAGATCAAATCAGAATGCATTATTTAGATAGTTTATAACACACATACCGAACATCACAATTCTGCATACTGGAAAACATGAAAAGCAATGTTAACTTTAAGTTCAATATAGAATTTTAAATTTCATATGTTTTTATTTTCTGAATCTAGTAGTAAGGATAGCAGATTTCAGGTGATCCAATTTTTATTTTTGTCCCTAGATTTAATCTTTATCCTATTTATCTGCTTCGAGATTTGATTCTGCTGCTTTTTGTACCACAAGTTTTTGGGGCGAAGTCACCTGAACTTCAGTAACTTTGTTTTACTTCACTTGTAAAACCCAATGACTTAAGACTTCTTTATATACTCTTGGGATTGTTGAATAAAAGAGCCTGTACATATTTTGCAAATATAGTTACTCTTACTCATGCCATGGATGAAAAGCAATGTGAATAACTATCATTTAAGTAATACCTGTCATTCCAAGAGTATCTGAAACTATCAAGGTATCTCAGTGGGGCAACACCAGTCTTTTTGCAGGATTTAAGAAATTGTCGATAATTTCCTTGATTAGAAAGATTGTTTTGAACAACAACACCTAGATAAACATCTGCTGATGTACCAAATATGAAGATTAATCTTCAGGCAAAGGTTTCATTGATGATATTTGACTTGCAATGGACTAGGTACTCTGTCAACTACTGTCACAACTTGAATTCTTTGTAATAGGCCCATGAGATGCTTAATATCTGTTCAGAGCAGAGATATAATTAAGTCTTTTTTGCCAAAATACTCTATTAAACCTAGAGGAGGAAAAGAATTCTTGGGTTGAACTCATGTCTCCAGAAGGCCCAAGTATTTTTAGTTATTGAAATCATTTAGTCATCTCCATTTTTATTGAAAAAGAACAATGTATACCTAGGTGTTTGAATAGGACTTGTACTACTGAATTCTGCTCTTAAAGCTATTGAGTAATAACTACACAGCTGGCTTGACTTCTAGAAATGCCCTTTACAACAATTTATCCCACAAGTAGTGTGCAATGTATGAACTTATRCATTATATAGCAGTAGCTTATTAAATACTGCTTAACTTAAGTGGACCTGGCCAAGTTTAAGTCTTTTGGCTGTAATTCCAAAAAAGAGGTCTGAAGTCGGAAAATATGGGCTTTCTGATTTTAGACATTTGAAAGTCTAAAAGTTAGAATAATCTAGTTATTAGGAGGGAAACGCAAATGAGTGTGTTAGAGTAGAGCTAGAGCAGAAAGCTTTCACAGTGCCTGGCATGGGTGCTCTGGAGAGTTAGCACTCACTGCTTTCCTACAGCAAATGCCTCATCTGCAATATCCCCTAGAATAACCCTTCAGCCCTTTTGTGATGGACCTTATGCAGAGTTCAGTTTCTCATTGCACAGAGCTACTTGGGAGGTGGGGAGGAGGAAGGGCTTGAGTTTTGGATTCCATCACTGTAATAAGAAATAAATTGATGCAAGGAGCCTTTGTGTTGGGCCTTATGACTTGGTGCTGTCAGATGATGCTGTGTTGTGACTGATGCCTTTTCCCACTTTATTGTTACTGAGATCAATGGCAAAACTCCATTTATGTTTAAGAGCACAAGACAGGATCCAGAGTAAGTGACAGAAGCAGATGACTTAACAGTAATGAAAGCAATCAGGAAAGAACAGCCCTATCAAAGGGTATATTCAGAGTTGATTTAGAGCAGTAAGTAAAGATCGTTCAGTATCTGACTCAAAACAAGATAAAAGCAACAGTCATTGAAGGCATATCCACTGTGCACAGAGGGAGAGTCTCTTAATACATTTTAATTGGGGGGGGGGGGGGAGGAAGTACTTTAATTCCAGATGGTGGTTATGCAAATGATCTTTTAATTGGTAAAGAGGAATTTTTCCCTTTGCCCATATTTATTTTGTGACATTAAACTTTTGCAAACAGTGTCCACAGGCTGGTACACAGCAATGGACATCTGTGCTTTTTCAAATTACTAGCACTGGATTAGTAATTTTGGCTGAAACTGAGTACTGAGCACTAGCTTTCAATACCTGATTTCAGTTGATCCATATTAGGGTTGGGTACTATCCCTTCTCTGGCCAATTTTCCTCTACCAATTTTGAGTCTTTCTTGCCCTGCAGCAGCCTTTCTTTTCACAGGAAAACTCTGCCAGATGTGCCCTTCTTCTGGGGGTCTCTTGTCCCTAGCAAGGGCTGCCTGAGAGCAGCAGAGCAACCTGTGCTCCTGGCTCACGTACTGTGCGGAGGGATTGCCTCATAGGTTAGAGATGTGCTATTTAAGGAGTTACTCTGAACTTGGCCTCACATTAATGTAATACCAAACAGTGCTCTGACGTATGCAGTGGCTGTAGTCTTTTTTCCTTTCTGAAAATGTGTGCACATGAACAAGTGATTGGTGTAGCCATGAAACTGGGCTGCAATTGTGGAGGAGAATAAAGCTGGGATGTGAGCAAGTTAGCTATTTATCATCAGCCTTTGGTTGTGGCTCATTTAGGATCTAAGGCAAGTAGGAAGTTCAAGCCACTACCTTCCTTGGTGTGATGCTACTGTGTTCAAGGAGTATAGGAAGATGCTGTAAGTGTGGGACTGTTGGGTGACCTGATTAGTGTCTCTAACTAGCRTGGAGATTCATGTCTCCTGCTTGATTTATAGGGATGAATGGCCAGAATCCAAACTGCTCTTCTGTGACAGTGTTGTGCAGGGGGAGTTCAAATTCTCTGAATCACTACTTTTAGCTTGGTTGGCCAAATATATCAAATGGCTAAATTAGAAGTGATGCCAGGATCCCTGATATGATCACCAGTACTTATATCAATCCAGTTTGTGAGCTGCCTGGGCACTGTTCTCTGCAGCACTGAATCAGCAAGAAAGTTAGGGTAAGAGTTGTATGAAGAAAATGAAGTTGTAGAGTAGACAGGTAAAGAGGAAATATCTGCTTAAATGTCTAAGCAGTAAAGAGACTGCGCTAGAAAACTAGAGATGTCAGCAGATGTTGAAGTAAATCTGCAACGCAGCCTACAACTAGCACAGCTCTCGGATTTGTTCACTTAAAAACGGTGGTTTTAAACCCTGTCTGTTTGTGGATCCCAAAACATTTTTCAGTGGAGATATGGACCTCTGACCAGGAAACTTACTGCTACTGCCTATGTCTAAAATGCAGGATCTTAGTTTCTTCTGTTGGAGTCCTTAGAAGCAGTCTCTGGACCTTGAGGGGTTCACTACTTAGTATTAGTGAATTACTTTATGTTGGGAGAATTGCTGGCTTTTAAGAAAACTTGGTAGAAATAGACAGAGATGTAAATTTTAATTTCTGACTGCTGGCTCATTAGAAGAGACWCATGTATCTTGGGAAGAAAAAGGGTGAAGCAGGTAAATTACACTGTGGCGCAGAGACCAGCACTGCTGTTCCTAAGGTACTCAGAGCTGTTGTGGGTTAAACGTATCACAGCAGAGTTTCTTGCACATGTTTCCTAAAATCCAATTGTTGACTTCCAGCACTTCTCTCTGTAGCAGAAAAATGGTGTGTGAAATCCTGCCTTGGCGGGAGGCAGGGACCTGAATCCTGCAGTGAAGACTGCAGTGGTGTCAGGATCTTGCTCTATGAAGCTCTCTCCTTTGTCACCTGAAAAACAGTGATGATGTTAAGCTGAAGAGGTTGGTGTAACTCCTGGGTCAGGCTGGTGTTATTCCAATGAGCTCAGCAGTGCTGCGTTCAGAAGGAAATGGACTATATGGGCATTTTGCAGGGACATGAGGCTTTCAGCAGCCTGACTGACATGTAGTCTCATCACAACATTTTTGAAATCATGCAGTATTTTACACCCACGTAATTGTGGCTTCCTAGGGAATGCAGAAACATACTGGGGATGGAGGGGGGAACTACATGACATGGCACTTGGTCACCTCTGAAGTTCATGGCCTCTGCAGTAACCCTACATTTCCCACAGCTCCAGCTGTTCTTTCTCCCTGCTTGTGCCTGGCTGTGGCTCCCTGCCCCACTAGCTGTGATATGACTGTTGTGATGTGCTATGAAGTGGATCCGTGAGCAGGGGGCTGGGTTAAAAATAATCTGCGTTTAACYTAGATTATGTCACAAATCTTGTGAGCATCAGTCATGTGGCCAGCAGACAGGGACCTGCACCTCAGAGGTGAGGGTGTAGGGACAAAGGGACTGAGTGCCTGGGAGGCAGAGGTGGCAACCTGTCAAGCAGGCTCGATGCTGAAACCCTGTACTGTACAATAAGAAGTTAAGGTGCTGCACGTGTTCAAATGTGGGCTGCTACAGGACTGCGTGCGGATCCCCTGCATCAGGCACGCAGTGTAGGTGGTGTAGCACTTAAGGTGAGGATGGCTGGCTGGCCCTGAAATGGGGCTATGCAGCACCCAGGTTATATATGAAGGTATGTAACTATTCYACAGTGGGAATGAAGGTCTGTGCAAGACAGATGGTGCTCTGGCAGGCTGGGTAGGGAGGTGCCTACCACTACCCCCTGGAAATGGTAGGGCTGAGCTGTGCCTTGTCTCCCTGCCTCTCCTGGGTCAGGTGTGCATGCTGGGTAGATGTCACTTTTTTGTTTTGGTTTGTTTTTAATTCCCAGGGATACTAACTGGTGTTTACAGTCTATGTTTGGTGAGAGCCAAGCTGTTGGAACACCCATGGAGGTAGTAAGGAGATGCAGGTTGATTCCTGTCTTGGTTGTAAATTTTCCTAGCCATCAGTCTAAAGTAGACTTCGGAGGGGCACTGTCCTGGGCCTCCCATATCTCAAATGTAGTTCTGGGACAAGGCTCAGAAAAGAATGTGTTAATTGTGACACCAGGGGGAGGGTGGGCAAGAAAGACCTTGGCTTTGTAGCCCACTAATTAGAGCATTCAGATTGAAGTGGTCATTGGCTCCTGCTTCAAGGACTGTGTTAGGCACTCAGTAAAGTGTAATCATCCTCCCAGGAGTGAAGCAGCCACATCTTCCAGATTGCTTTTCCTGAAGGTGTTCTTGGCCCAGCATCTGTAACATTGCTCTGAGTTTGCCAGTGCTCTGCAGCTTGTAAGTGGCTAATGGATCATGGGGAGGCTGGCAAGGCAGGCTAATAAATTAATAAAAGGCTTTTCTGTGTTAATGGTTGAAMTTTGGAAGTCATCTGAAACAGGGCTTTAGATTGAGCCAAAGGCAAGAACAATTAATTAAGGTACCAATCTTTTATTTGGAGCATTTAGTCCTGGGATTTGTGGGCACAATCATGTAGCTGGACATAYAGATGCAGCTGAAACTAATGACATGTACAGCTCTGCAGAGTGTCATAGGTGAAGCAGTTGTAAAATATTTCTGTAAGAACCACATTTAGAAGATGGAATATTTAATATTATCTATTTACTGTGTAGAGGCAGTTATTGAAAACTGATGAGAGAAACCGATCTACAGATGCTGTGTTTGGACATACCTTAAATTGTCCTTTAATACTGCAGAAATCGGTGGTCTTTCAGTCTTCCTAGGTTTTGACCTTTTGTGGGTTATATTTGGCTGCTTTTATTTGTTCAGATTTTAAAAATGCAATGTTAAAATCAAATGCAAAAGTTCAGCTCTGTTCAGAGCCACATGTAAGAGGAATAATGGYTGTTACCCAGAATCATTTAGCATGTGTCTACACAGTGCAGTGCTTAACGAGGTAGGTCCCAGAAATGGCATAACTGCATTAACACTGTGCTCTGCCTCTGCAAACATACCCTCCTTCTCGGCAGAGCTAATTAGCCTAAATAGAAGGCTGCAATGATGTGTTTATACTGTTCCTAGGATTGGGGAGGTCTGACTACATTTTTCAATATAAACCTAGCCATCTTTTCCTTGAGTCTCTCTTTAAAATGAATTTTCCCATCTGCAGTGCCTCATACTTTCTCTTACTGATATCTTCCTCACTTTCTCCAGTTGACAAGTTTTAATATAAGCTGGAGAGGATGTTTGTGGGTAATGTCAGTAGGAACAATCCTGGTCTTGAAAGTCTCTCTAGACTGCTTAAGCTATTGGAACAAATTAATGCTTTATGTATTAACGCTGACTTTTTTTAAAGGGTATTTTGTAAATGTGATTACTCAGCCTTGTTTCTATAGCTCAAGAGCTTCTGTACTATTAAAATAGCCATACTTAAGCTTAGTTTTGCATAGCTATTCTGCTGAGATAGCAAGATGCTGCAGTTCATATTTTGGGTTTTTTTTATGCTTCTGAAGACACTGGCAAGATATTACATCTAAGTCCTACCATAGCTGATTTGAGCCTTACCTGTAGAAAACTTTCCTCTGAAAACTCTTCTGTATTCCTCTTGTAGAGAAGAAAACCATGCAAATGTTTTATAAACAGGATGAGATCTTTCCTTATTGTGAAATAGATAGAATCTGTAGACTAATTTATGTACAATGTTTATCCATATTATTTGTGACTCCACTTGCTCTTCTCATGCTGCCTGTAACTAGGAATACTCGCTGTAAAATCAGTTGTCTTTCCCATACAGAGTATTGCAGCTTACCCAGGTTTTGTATTTTAAGGAAGTGATTAATACTCTTTGTCAAGATTGGTCTGTTGCTGTTGGCTTTTTATGGAAGCTTGTTTCATTCATGAATCCATTTCTGTATATTCAGTTTGTCCTCTTTGGCTTATTTCTCTTCCAATGCAGATCCCATAACACAACTCAGCTGCAGTTGTCACACCTGTGCTTGGAATAAGACAGCCTTGAAGGAAGAGTTTTGCTTTGGGGTGTATTGTGGACAGCACTGCTTCTTTCTTGTCAAACCTACCAAAAGGCACAAAACTGAGGGACTGTTGTGGGACTCTGCTGACACAGTATATCCCAGAGCAGTTAGTGGAGTGGCCTTTTGAGTCTGTTGCCAAGTATGAGGTGCGATATTGTGGTGATTTTGGTTCATCTCGGGCTTGTGTTTATTGAAAGTAACTACAGGCTGAGGCTATTCACTGGCCTCTTTCAAGCAAGATGCTGATGACTAGATACCAACTCTGGCAAGAATCCATCCTTACAGTTGATGTCCTTGTTTTCAGTGTCAAAGAAATCATGTGGCAGTGTCTGCAAAAATTGTCCCACTTTAATATTCCCTATTTCATATTCCTGAGACACTTAAGTATTCAGGGCTGTGAACCTATCACTTCTCTAGAGTCCTAAATTAACTATAAAAGGATTTTAATATCTCACTTGAATATCTCTGTATCTAGCAGAGACTATTGTTAATGGAGACTTGTCTAGCTGTCCATGTTTCACTGTCCTTGCTCTCCCACTTCATGCCTTGTTACTGAAGACATAGCAGTGATCTTTCTCAGTGACCTTTCGTTGCTTACTCTGGTTTCATGTATGTTGACAAGATTCCCCCCACCCCCCACTCCGTGCCTGCCTCAGGAGAGGGTAACTTGCATTACTATTTCTGTTGCCACTGGATTTAAGACAACACCTGACTGAATTGGTCTATCCCTACAGTATATCTGCCTGGCTTATGGCTGTCCCTCTAATCTACAGACTTGGCTGTCGAGTTGCTTCCTGATAAGACAGAGTTGTTACTGATGGTAACTGCTGGTACTGCTGGCAGAGGGCTGTTATCTTTGGCTGTTTTTCACTGACAACAATTTCCTTCCTTGCTTCCAAAACTCATTACTATTTTTTACGTTGAATGTTCTGGGAGGCTGGTATTTATTTATTTGATTTATTCTTTCAATTTACATGAAACTGTGGTAGCTTCAATTAACAGGCATCCATCTGTGCTCTCGCCACCCTGATGGTAATTAAAATTAAGCATCTCTGCATTGTCCAAAGCAATATATAGAACCAAATTTTTCAAAACACTTCTGGAAATGTCTAGGTGTAGGGGTTCCCTCTCCTGCTGGCTTCCCTTAGTCTGTAGTGTTGGAGTGCAATCATTGCTGTGAATTAAGCATGTATTTTAACAGCTTTGCCTGCTGCTTCTCTTCAAAGCTTAGCAGTTTTTTACAATAGGAATACTTCACAATACATACTGAAGTCCACCAGCTCCTGTGAAATGGAAAGCTCTTGGGAAAGCAAAATACACAGTGAAAATGTAAATGCAAAAGTTTTGTGCTAGTTCTTCCTACAGGCTGTCCCGTTAAAGATTGTGCTGATAGCTTGCTGGAGGCTTACCGAAGGGGGCTGTTTCTGGAGCTCGTGGGTTCCAGCCTGCAGTGCAACTTCAGTATCAGTGGTACATGATTCCTTATGCTTCATTTGGCCACTTGACCCCAGTATGGAAACGACTAACCTGCAAAACAGTTATTTTCTTCCTGTTCAGTGCCCCAAAGTTCTAATGGCCTTTGTCTAACCATGAAAAGGAAATGCTTTTCACTAGTTTATTCTTCCTCTCTCTCTCTTCACTCTCACCCCAAAAGTTGGGAAGTGCTTTTCAGAAACTATTATTAAATATAAGGGATTATAAACTTTTCCTATGTTGCCAGCTTGCTCCGTCAGTATTCGCTCATTTGACTGAACCTTCTTACCTTTGTATCAGGAGGCCTCTTGGCAATGAAGGTGTGGGAAGATGATGAGGTTGTTAGTGTGATGTAGAGTGTAATAATATCACATCAGATGCATGCTGCCTATATCTTGAGACRTGTTTTAAAGTAAGTACAGTCTCAGGTGAAGTGTAGTCCTCTTTAATCTAGTAGAGGACAGGTTGCAGTACAGAAGCCTGGAGGGGTAATTTCAGGACACTGGTAACCTGTATGTAAAACTGCTGCCTTGGTCTCGAGGCTGCCTTAGTTCACCCGGGAACAGTATAACCAACTTGTATCGTGACACTGCAGACACCACAAAATAAGCGGTCTGTTTAATATTGCTTAACAGTGAATTTTTATCTTGAAGGTCCCTGCACTGGTGAATTACTGATAAGTGTAATGGGAGTTATGCTGACAGGCAGATCCCGAGGACTGGGCTTTCTTGTACTGTAGCCTATTCAGATCTATTTTGAGATTTTTCAGCTATTAGTTTTTCCCTGTCTTTAACACATGTTACCAGACAGAGTATGTCATAACCCAGTTGCCCTTAGCATTATTCACGCCAAAGCTTTCTTCTGACAGTCTTGGAACAGTGCACCTGCTACATCTTGCATCCATTAGCATTTCTGCTGTCAGAGTGAGATTTTGGGAGCAAAAAAGGAGGAGATTGAGGGGGGAAAAATGCATTAAATACCTGAGATATGAGCATGTTTCTAAGCTCTTCTTGCTTTGAAATGATCACTTAACATGGTGAAAATATATTTCTGTTGACATCCTTTAAGTGGGCGCATAGGTTTTTAACAAGCTGTACCTCACAATTTGTTAAGGACAAATATTTTAAAGTTGCTGCTTTGCTTGGAGTGTGTCAAAAGCAGGATGGTAATACAATCTTAGAAATTCAAATTTTTTTGTTCAGTTACTCTTTAAAATCTTTATGCTTCTGACTTGAGGATCTGGCATCCTCAGTGTATTGATTTTCATATTTTAAAGTATAGATTCGGCAATACTTACATAGTARTACTGATAGGTCTGTCATCCTGCAGTCATTCAGATGTAAGATACAAAATTTATAGGTTGAAGAGATGTATTTTATTGGAATGGCTGATGCAGTTGGAAAAAGTCAGAAAGCTTTTGGGCACAAGGTCCCTACATTAGACTTGACAAAATTAGTGGAAACTTCCAGCTAAGGACATTAGCAGAAGAGCTATTGCGCTTGGCGTAACCTCCCTGTATTAATCAGCTGAATAATTTCAGAGAAATGTATGGGTAACTGTGGGTGTGTAAAAGCATTGTTTTCTGTAAAACTATTCACGTGACTGTTTTGAAGGGCTGTGAATGTATTTTGGAGGCAGGCATAATTGCTGGACAAAACCTTCTGGTAAATGGATTTTTCAGCTTGTTTTTTTTTTTTTTTTTTTTTTTTTTTTTTTTTTTTTTTTATTTTTTTTTTTTAGGACCTTAGGCTGCTTCGAGGATAAGATTGCTTCAGGTTAGTTCAACAAAAATAATTTGTTGCCCAAAACCAGGATTCACTGTGAAATAGTCCATGTTTAATTTGCCATGGCTCAGAGGGCTCTTGAAGYGACCTCTACATTTTGTACCTTCTGGGAAAATTGCTTTGCAGCCAAATCTGAGCCTGTGAATAACAGCAGGATAAGCACTGCAAGTCATAATCCCACATTAAATTGTCAGTCATAGTCAATGTTTTTTTACAACAAATTAAGCTGTGGAGTTGTTGGAACATGGGGCTGATTCCAAAGGGGGAAGCATTTAGTTGTAAAATAGGATGTATGGTGGGTATAAGCCTTAGGGTCTGATCTGCTAATCCCACTCACAAGAGGAGAATTTGGAGACAGAAATCACTTGTTTCAGCATGTGCTTGGAGGGCCTGCTCATTATCAGGGGCTTCTGCCTTTGTAGTTATTCTCCACTGCTCAAGTGAAAACTTTTCTTGTAAATACATGCAGTCTAACATGAAGACTGGTAACACCAGAGATAGAAGTAAGTTTAAAAAAAAAAAAGCCATTGTGTGTTGGCTTACGCTAAACAAATATTGAAGTCGGAACAGTACCTGGTTCTGTTTCCTGTGTGAGCCCATTTAAAAGCATGAGAAGAAATATGCTCAAGTATTTAACCAATGTCAGCTAAAAATAAATTGCAAACTTTTTAATCTGGGAGCAGCATTTTAAACAAACAATACCCCCCCCAAAACCAACAAAACGTGTAGCCTGACACCAGTGTTAGTGATAATTATTAATGCAAACAATCGGTTGGTACTAGACGAAATAGATACGACACTTTTAAATGGAATATTCTCCAGTCCAAACCTAACACTCATATATTTCTGTGTATGTAACTGATTCAAGCTATGTCCTTATATRCTTTTTCCACCCTATTGTACATCATGAAAATCATTGGTGCTCAGCTGACTGAAGACTATTCTGTGCTCATAAGGAATCACAACAGAAAAGTCCCTCTGAGAAACTGATACTTGAGGAGGCTGATGTGGCCGCTGCAGCAGCTGTATGAGACAATTCCCTCTGGGAACTGGATCAGATCCTCCTGTGTAGGATTGCCTGTTCCAGCAGCCCTGTGTCTGGAGACTCCTGGGAACACAAACCTGACATCCAATACATCTGAGCTCTGGAATCCAGACCAGGTCACTCAAAAACATAAAATTGTTAGCAAGAAGTTATTYACCCCGTGTGAAGTGTCACAGGGGAACCTCTCTGTATTTGAACTTCTGTTTTGCATCTGTGCATTTTACTGTGGAAATATGTAAAACAAGAGAAAGGCAGCCTAGAAGGACAGGTGGAAAGAAGATGGGTAAGGGGAATGAAACATGTGGAAGCAACATCAACAAAGGGAAGAGGCTGAGGGCTGTAGTATTAATAGAAGGGGAATTGCTGACTGACCATGAAGGCTTATGAACAACAGCCCTTTCTTTACTCCACATACACTATTGTAGTTTGCAGTGCACTGATACACTCGCTCTCACTTCTCTTTTCCTCCCTTCTCTCAATGAACACTGCTCATGGCCCTCCTAAGGTTTAATTCTTTGCTTTGTGGCTCATTCTGGATCACTTTAAGGTCCTGCATAAAAGCAGATATTGTGCTGCTGGGTTGAACAGATGAACTTGCATTATTCTGAATGAATTTTTAACTAACTTATTTTTGAGATCATAAGTCTACAGTGTTCTCTTTCGGTAGAATAAAGATGTTCCAATAAGGACAGTGTGATTTACTATGCCAATAAATTATCAATGGGAGGCAACTAAAGAAATAATGTGGGGTGCTTCTGCCAGTTGGGGTTTAAAACACAAGAGTTGCAAATACTATCTCTTTACGATACAAAAAGGCACTTCTTCCATGTTTGCCAGAACAAAGAATATGGATGTGAAATATTCCCCAGACTATTAAAAGTCTTGGATGTGTTTCACTGCAGACCACGTGGGCACCATTAGCACCGTTTTGTCATTCATACCAGTTGACCATGGGAAGGAGAATGCAATGCAGGAAGAAAACTGACACTCCTGTCCCTTCATGTTGCTAACAGACTCTTGGTGTTATGCCTCAGTACAGTATCGTATCAGTCCTACCTCCCTGCAATGCTGCAGAGAGTCTTCTGTGCCTCAAAGAAGACCTGGCCTCACATCCACTGTTAAAAGCACTGGCATTAAGGGGGTGGGGGGGAAGAGGCTTCTACAAGGCATGTCCAAGTACTTAATACCACAACCCAGTATCACATGTTCCCTTCTCACTTACATTCTTTGTTCAAGCCTTCTTAAACATAATGAAGGGCATGTTTCTTTGCTTTATCTAATTGAATTAGGTAGTTACATTAAAATTGGCATACAGTAAGTTGGCCAAACAGTTATTGCTTACAATAACAGAGCCTGGGCACTGAGCACAGCTCAACATCCTTTCCTAAAAAGAAAACCCACTCTAGAACCAGAGAAAGTGAGCTGAATTTGCAAAAATGTTACCTTTTATTCCTTGCTGGACCCTCTGAGATTGCTCCTAAATCAATTCACTCTGCAGAACAATGGAGCCATTGTCTCCAGGCTGGCAGCAGTCATTTGCACAGCTTGCCTCAATGAATATTTTGTCAGAACGTTTTTTGCATTGCCAATCTTCTATGCTAACCCCCACCCCCCCACCTTGGAGCTAATTAGTAATGCATAACAGAGGAAGTGCTTCTTTTCTTTTCCTCTCCCTGAAAGACTAATTTGCCCTGCTAACAGATAACTCTTGGCACTATGAGAAGAACAGGCCACAAAAATATTTTTCTTATCGTAAAGATGCAGCAGGAGGAATGGACTGTTTTCTGGAGGTTCTCTTGGGACTATTGGCATGTAGAACACCAAATATACCATGGAGAACAGTTATTTAACTGACTGCTTATGTTTCTCAGAACTTGCTTTTTTTTTTTCTCTGCTCTTTATTGTGTTATGTCAAAATTGGATATACTTATTACGGCTCTACTGTAAAACCAATGGTTCTTAAGACCATGCTCTGTCACACCCACCATGTGTTAGTTTATTATCTAAGAAGTTCCTCCTCTTTGCTTTCCTTCCTTTCTCCTCCACCCACGCCCTGGCACCCCTGCTAATTCTGTTGTGGAGGCTGCTGCTGTGTGAGCCCTTTAGATGAGCTCTGAGAAAAGCATTGTGAGCAATGCAGTGGCCTCCTTCGGGCTGTGTCTCTTCTGAAGATGGTAAAATGTAAATTAGCTGTGTTTGTACAACCCAAGATTCATTGCTGTTTTATAGCTAAGAATGGCTCAACTAAAAATCTAATTTACAACATAGTCTGGGGGAAACACTTAATTATACACCAAGGAGGAGAAAGTGGTGAAGGGGGAAATAACAACAACAAGCCCAAACAACATAAACCCAAATGTATGCTGTGAATAGCCACAAGAACTGAAGCAGGCAATACAATCATTTATTAAAAACTGTACAGGTTTTTTCTTTCCTTGGAGGAAGAGAGCCACTGTGTATTAATGCTGCCCTGAACAAAGCCCTTTCATCTTCTGGGGATGATTTTGTATTCAGTGGTATTAAAAATAATTCTAATTCAAATTAAGGCTGTTTTAAAATCACCTAAAGATATGGTCGTCCCTAATTTCTGATAACTTATTCTACACATGCTTCTCATCACTGGGCATTGTGTTCTGTTGTAAACTGCATCCTTTTATTTATGGGGAGTCTAGCTGTCACCTCATGCCAGAGTAATTCAGTAAGGTTGCTCTTGATTTTGTCAGCATAAGTGAGATAAGTTATGTTTGCTTCCTTTATTAAAAATTCCAGCTTATGATGTTAATTACTGATGATAATGAAATGGATATAGCAGTAAACCCGAGCAGAAACTCTTACATTTGCTGTAGAACTTCTCATAATTTTTTCTTGACTATCAGAGTTCTTGGATCTCTGGAATTTGATTATTTGTGAAATGTGGTGCTTGCTTAAATAGAGGAAAGAATTCTGCAACCCATAGACGACCTCATCAAATTGGGTGAAACTGAACACATGAGTTATAAGGGTTTTGTTGCTGGTTGTAACCTCTAGTATTTTTAATTAGTGGGTTGATGGACAAGACCTGTGTTACGGTCTAGTTTTTAGCGTAGTTAAGTATCATATGCACGATCCTCATCTTCTCTTTCCATGAATGCAAAACTTCTATTAACTTGACCCCAACTTCAATTTAGCATGATTCACTGAGTAAAGGTTTTTGTAAGACACTTATGAAACAAAATTTTACTGAAATAGCTGTTTGTTTGAACACAACAAAAGATGACGATGCAGCTACTCTAGAAAATATTTCCCTGAAAGCAGTTTTTCGTTTGCTTTTGCAAATAAATCTTTCTTCAGCACAGCTGAAAGGCAGTGTCAAAATGTGCTTGATTGTTTCAAGTTTGATCTTGATAGGATCAAACTAGCTGTATATGGTTGTGAATTATCAGAAAGAGTTAGGAGGTTGAAATAATCATGGATTTAAGAGAAGGGATGAACACTGAGAGTGACTGAGAACATGACACTTCTATCACTGATAGAAACTAATATTGACACAAGGGATTTCTTCTTAAGAACTATATAAGGTATACATTGCTTTGATGGCATTCTTTAAAATCATGATAACTTTTTCTATGTAAAGCTTGCTGTGTGGCATCTGAGAAGGTTGAACATAAATTATGCATGCTCTGAAGAGCTGGAACTCTTTAAGGATCATGTTTAAGCAATTAGAAAGAGTTGAAGTCTTAGCCCTGGTGTCAGGACCTGGGACGACTGGAGCAGGGTCATCTCTGGTCAGTAGTGGTCTGTGGAGTTATGCTTTCAGGCAGAAACCATGTGTGGCTTCTGCCCAGGCTCTGCCAGTAAGGCAGTGTGTAGGATCCTGTAATTATGATCTGATGAATAGACTGTTGACCACCCACGAAAAATCTTGTCCAACCTGTAGATGATCTCCCTGCTGCAAAATATAGCAAATAAAGTGTTTTGCACCTATTACGTTTTATTCAAGGGGATCAATGTGTCTTAACAGTAGTTCTGTACATTAGTTCTCCTGTCTGCTAGTAAATGTATTTCATGGAAGAATACACGGAGACAGAAAATGCATAAGGTCATATAAGAAAAAATAGTCAGAGTTAGACACAGAAGTCAGTTCTCCTGTTTTATCTGTTTTTTAATTTCTAAGCGTGACTTTCAATTATGCATCATATTCAAGAATTTCTCCCCAGTGAATACGCAGTCATGTGAGGCACTGTGCTTTCAGGTGAGGTTCTTCAGTAGCTTTATCACTAATCAGCGTTTGTGGGAGGTTTTTGAGCAGTTTCACAGGAATGTACATCATCTTGCAAGACTGTATGTTTGTAAGGAACAGGAGTGCAAAAGTCTTCCAGTAGTCTTCAGGTACAGTTGTTAAACTGTTTCCTGTTCTTCCAGTCCATGTGATCACCTGTGGCATCAGCATCATGTGGGAAGTTGTGACAATGTGTCCAGGGTCAGCAGTTCAGCTTCTCTGTGGAAAAGCCAGATGCAGACTCTAAGGCACTAGTAGGAGAATACCTTTACTGCAGTCCAAGGTAGAATGGATCCATGTGAAGACTCAAGGATGGCAGCTGTGGTAAAGCTCCCCTCTAAAAGCAGCCATGCTTTGGGGGCATGGTCCAAGCTACTGAGTGCACATTTGGGATCTTGAATGGGCTTGTGCAGGTCCTGATGGATACCAGGAATCTGCAGTCTCACTGCTATGGGTAACACAGCTGTCTAGCTCAAAGCTGGTTTGAGTGTTTTCTTATGTACTGCAGATACAGTTCTTGACTGCACTGCAGACAAACTGTATATATATCTTGATTTATGTATGTACATGTTTACTCACCCTGAAACAGAGAAACACAAAGACGGTATGCAGCATTATCCCTACTGTACAAAGTCTTCCAATGGCAATAAGCTGATTTCCAGGGAAGAGCTGTGCCTTATTTGCCTCAAACCAGTAACATTTTCTAACTGCTTAGTAGGATATCTTACAGTTTTGACATCAACTTGCATCATCTTGAAGATGAGTACATGCTTATGCACTGCAAAAATAGTTGAGGAAGCTGTCTGTGACTTGCCCTTCTTTGTGTCCTATGATACTAATATAGTATGTGTGTCAGTTTCTCACATTGGTTAATGCTGGGTGAACTAGATTCACCTCAGGTAATGAGTAAATATTGGAGAGCATGGTGTA
Organism: Phoebastria nigripes; assembly: GCA_035582835.1. Classification (NCBI taxonomy): domain Eukaryota; kingdom Metazoa; phylum Chordata; class Aves; order Procellariiformes; family Diomedeidae; genus Phoebastria; species Phoebastria nigripes. The sequence continues at coordinate 373,327 of JAYKAV010002805.1, forward strand.
TGCCCAAACTGCCAATGACCTTAAAAAAAATTTAAAAAGGCTTCCTTCATTATGGCCGCCTTCAGCTCTTTGAGGGTGTAACTGCAATTTTTATTTTCAATGAAGTTCAAGTATGTGAAACTAATAATATGCAGAGTGTCATAAACAATACAGTAATCTGTAACAAAAAACTGCTATGTGCACTCCCGGGGTGGGGTGAGGGAATAGCAATTTAGCCAAATGTTCAGAGCAAATCATCTTGTGCCTTTTCCTCTCTTTTTGAAGTTTCTGTGATCACACTGCAGAGCCAGACTTAAAGTTTGACATGGCTCTAATTAGTGACTGAGAAAAGAAGGTGTATTTGTGTGTGTCAGCTGGAAAAACGTGCCTTCAAGGACTTGGCTCTGTTGATCTTGGATCTGCTTTCAAATTGCCTGACTTGCAAAACAGCCCTTTAAACTTAGATACTGCTTCAGAACGACTGCTGTCAAAAYAGTAGAAAAGATAAACAAGAAAGTCCTATATATCTAACCCTGTAGTGTATGCAAAAAGCAGCTCTAGGAGCAGCATGGCTTGACTGTTTATACGTGATGTGCCATAGGCATCCAAATGTGTAGATGTAAGGCTTCTTCCTCTGGAAATGCATGTGCATCCCTTTGTGTTTGCTGAGGCATTATCCAAACTCAAATATATAATATTTTCTTGGGAATTGAACTGCATTTTAAATGCTCTAGTGGCTTCATCAAACAGTCTGGAAGAAATGCAGTTGGCTACTATACACATCTGAAAATATAGGAACAACTGCACCCTTTTCAAACAGGGTCATGTGGGATAGAGATGGGAGAGGTAATACTTGTCCACAGAAAATGGTGAGATTTCTGTTGTGTAATCTCCCAAGTTGCCCTATGCAATTTCATCCAGCTGTTCCAGCAACAAATCCAATTTTTTTCAGATGTATCCATACATTTATGAGATGATTCGAGCTTGAAGAGTTTTAATCTACTGCTGTTTTGGGCTCAGCTTTTGCAAAAATATATTTACCTCCTTAGTAGCTCTACAGTTATGAAGAGTCTGTAGGATTAAAAGAGAGCAGAGTGGTTTATAGACTGATGCTAGAAAGAGCTGCTCAAAAACTGGAATTTTGACAGAAAAACCAAACTGAAAGGCAAACCCACCACTGTTTAGATTAAACAAACTTTGTGCATGTACTTTTCAACAAAGTGGGAAACAAGTAAACACTTACTTTGGTGGAAACTGATCCTTTTTTCTTTTTTTTTGACATGAAGCAAAATAGATTTTTTGGTGTGGTGTTTTTTG